>JAANHX010000245.1:0-345582 GCA_011320135.1 Phytophthora betacei
GCCCAAACAGAAGGAGGAGACGCAGGAGCTGCTCGTAAGGGTGGACACAGCAAACTCATCGGTGGCGTCACGGTCTTTTACTTGGTCTTCGCCATCATCTGGTCCATCATGACCAACATCATGGCCATCTTCGACAGCACCTCATGCTTGATCATCGCAGGCGGTTACCGGTTAGCTAAGCCCACTGCAAGTAGCCAAGCCGGTCGCAGTGAGATCGCGCTTGGAGAAATTGTTTTTTTGTCTCAATTGTAATGAAAAGTGGTGATAATTCCACTGCTTGAGTCTGTCGCTGTTGCTTTCTGTTGAACTTCCGACGAGCCAGGAGAAAGATGAAACACAGTGCAGTACCAGGTAATACATGAACGCAACGCAAATGCTTTACATTCATTGACGATTGTGGCGTTATCTTTAATATTGATCCACAGCGAATATAAAGCTTTACTACGCATACCGGTAAGATGTTCCTTGGAGTGTTTGATGTACAAGCATTCCATACGGAAATTAAAGTCGAGCTGCGACTTGCAGCCCAGGCAGTAGAAGATAGTCAAGAAAACTTGGAGTAGCGTTAACGCTAGTCCTTACGCGGTGCTACGGTGAATTAATTATATACTCCACAAACATAGGAAGCAAGAATTTGATATTGCCCAAAAGACAATTGGGATACGAAATTTTCTGAGACTGCAAAGAAATGGCAACAGTACGTCTAAAGCCAAACATTAAAAAGAGATCAGATAGTTGTGCACACTCTTACGATTCACAATCCAGAGAACTGGTCCATTGCAACATCGCAGACCGTTCCAAGTCACAACTTTAGCTGGCAGGTGCCACTGCCACTACACGAGGAAGCCTATTTTTTTTTTAAAACAAAAAATGAGTAGACTAGAAGAGACTGAACGGTAAATGCACACGAATAGCTTCAGCTTGAGATCATAAAGTCGGACGTCAGCACGCACAGCGAAAATAAACTACTGTACATGTATTTGCCGCTTCTTGATATCGACATGCTTCATCACATTTAGGTGGTGGCGCTGCTGCTATCGACTTTACTATTTTAGCGCTTGCTTGAAGCAACCTGAGTAACATTTTTGATTTATTGCTATATCTAATAGAGCCGTCATGTCAGGTAGAAAAGAAAAAAATACTTTAGAGGTTCATTTTCATACTGTGTTAAACCTGATATGATTAGAGTAGCTGATACTTTTTTCATATGTTTATCATGAACTCCTCCGTATGAAAATCCGGTCCGGTACACGTAACCAAAACTTTGGCTCAACCGATATTTTGTACCAGTACACGGGAAGCGAACCTGCGGACCAGGTTTTTGGGACCGAAAGTTTGCGCATGATCCAAGTCGGATGGACCCTCTTTAAGCCGATGCTGCAGGTTTCCCTTCGCGTTTGTAGGCAACAATAACTCCCTCATAGGGCTCTCTTGAAGGTGATTTCACCGCAATAATGCATGAAAAATATACGTGCTAGATATAAGCCGACGGAGTGCATCCGTCAAAGTGAGTACGATGGTCGAACATGTACGGAGCAAACCGCGGTTAAGATGGCAGGTGAACCGTGGATGCATGGGTGGTTGCCATCCACTCGCCTTCGCCGACGTTTGCTTTTCAGCCCCATTCGCGAATTCGCGTCGGAGACTCGAAGTACCTCAAATTGCTGTCACTGCCCAGAGGCAGATCTGCGACCTGCGAATCTCAGGCTAATATTGGCACCTTCGAGCAGCGCGCCTGTTTTTTGCCCAACCGGTGCGTGCAATACACAGTGCCACACAGCTCATACACACGCTAATTATGGTCTCACCATCGTTGCTGTCAGCAACAGACCTCAACGTATTGTCAAGATGATCTTTGACGGTGATCGTCCGTGAGTTGCGGACCCCAGTGACTCAGTCACTTACATGCATTGGGCCAGTCGTCAGCTGAGCAAATCCGCGGAAGGTCATGATCAGTCCCGCCAAGCCCACGTCTGTCAATAAGCCCAAGACTTTGACTGCTGGATTGCTGTCAAGACTACTGCTCATGGTGCTCATGTGTCCGCTCTGTCCTGCCGTCACTTGGACTATCGTTGTTCTGTCCAAGAGAGCGGTCGATACCCATACTAGTCAATGGCAATATTGCTGCCAAGTTGAGTCGTGGGTGAATGCTGCCGCACCCAAGTCGTCGGTGCTACCGGCCGGCACCAAAGCTGTCAGTCCCATAATACTTTGTGCAGCTGTACCAAGCTCAGGTCGTCGAAGATACCGACAGCAACGCTTCCAGGCCCACGAATCCGCTGTTGCCGGCACCTATGCTGTCAATCAAGCTCAAGTCGCTGCTGTCGTCGGGACGAATGCTGCCCTGGCCAAGTCTTCGGTGTCGCTGGCACCAATGGTGTCGTGTGTGTTGTCGGTACCAGCATTATCATTCATGCCGTCGGTGTTGCGGACAGCAGTGCTCCCACCTCCAAGCTGTCCCACCAAGTCCAAGTCGGCTGGCAGCTCCGACACTACTGGGCTGGCGTCGTCTGTATCAACCAGAACCACTGCTGTCATGAACAAGCCATCGGTAACTACCGGCGACACTGCTGCCATGTCCAAGTCGTCGGTGCAGCTCGAACAAACGCAACAAAGTCTTTGTTGCTGGTGATACGGCCACCAATGCCGTCGAGCACACTTCGTGGATGACGTTTCTATATGCTGATGATCCCAACTCATCGGTGATGCCGGCACCACTGCCGCAACGGCCAAGAGTAATGTCGGTACCAATTCTGCCACCGTTGGTGCTGCCGACAACAACAGTTTCAAGCTCAGGTCATCAGTATAACCAGAACCAGTGTTGTCACCTCAAAGTCGTCGATGTTATTGACATCAGCGACACACAGCTCACATCGTCAGCGTTGCCGTCGCCAGTGTTGATAAGTTTGAATCGGCGGGCAAGGATACGCTGTCGGTGGTACCGGCATCACTGTCACCAACTCGCACAGCGACTTCGCTGCATCAGCACCAGCAACACCCGTGACTTGGCCTCCGCAGTATCAGTGCTCAAACCCAGTGTTCGTGTCGTGGGCGACTGCCTCCTGCTGGATATGCTGTACCATTTGTCGTGCTTCTGATAATGATAGATCTGCTTCCTGCAGGCTGCAGCAAGTTGATCTCTCTCAAACGCGGTAGCAAGGTAGAGGCTGCAACATTTGTATTAAATAGTGGCGAGATGTCAGTGGGTCCCGAACATGTGTAGGGCTGGCACAACCGGAGTCACCAGAAGCTCGCCCGCTGCTTCAACAGTGCGACAGTGTGTGCCAAGATGCCTTGTGGTGCGTGCGCACCAATTGGCCGAGGTGTGCAAGTATGTGGCACCCGCGTTCGACCATGTAAAGCGATGCAAGTGCCGCGCGACAGCTTTTCTAGCAGCGTGATGCGAGGTTAAGCTTCCAGACTGTTGCAGACTGGTCGCTTTTCACTGGTTTTCTGCTGCTGATGCTGTTGCGGCCAAGTGCTACTTACTTATCAACACGAGAGTGAAGGTGACGTACGCGAATTTGCCCGGCCATGTCGCTGCAGTCTCGAACTCGGATCACTCAGGATACGAAACGTCGCGCGTAAACATCGAAGGCGGCAGATGACGGTGCTGTGGGATGTGGTCCACAGTGCCTTCTTTATAGGAGACGACGTTATGTGATGTGGTCCACGTATCTGACAGCTGGTCGTCCTGTTCACATACGTCAGCAGATTCAAATTTGGATTCGCCGTGCACGGGAGGCCCACGTCGCTCCTAGACGCGATTCGCGGGTATGCTGGCCATGACCATGACGCGGAGACGCTGGGGAAGCTCCTTATGGCAGTGCTACGCTCTGGAGTGCTCTGTGTGAGAAGTTCTCTCGACATGTGGTCGAGAGTCGGATTGCAGTGGTTTCCGAGCGATCTTTGCTCTCCCAACCACCTTACCGGTACTACAAACGCACTTGTGGTCGAGCGGCGCTCCATTCTGGCGCTATATCGCCCAAGCGCATCAAGGATGGCAGCTACACTGGTATCAAGACTCCCGATACCAAGCCGGGCGCTGGTGAGAAGATTGGCGAGTATGAAGGAGGTGCGCTGCGCCCCGGCGGCATGCCGAACCTGTTAAGCAAAGGCTGCATCGGTCTACTGTTCCAGTACGCCGTCGTCGGTCTGGTGTACGGCCTGTTGCCTGAGACCATTTACCCTTTCATGCAGCAATACCTTAACTGTTCCGGGTCCCAAGTCGCAGCCGCCAAGCAACTGGTCGCTCTTCCCTGGAGTTTCAAGGTCTTCTACGGTATTATGTCGGATTGCCGCCCGATCTTCGGATACCGTCGGCGTCCATACATGCTCATTGGTTGGACGATCTGCATCCTAACGTTGCTTGCCATGGCCATAATGCCGATCGGCAAGCCGTACTACACCGTCGCATCGGACCGGGACGTCGCCGTCGCCGACTACACGGACGAGATCAGGGCCCGTATCAACTACGACGCTCCATCGGAAGGCGCCAAGTACGTCATCATCATGCTGTTCGCGGCGTGCGGCTACGTTCTCTCAGACGTTTGTGCCGACAGTATCACGTGTGAACTAGCTCAGCAGGACCCATTGACAAGCGAGGCAAGACCCAATCCGCCATCTACGTCGTGCGTACGGCTCTCGTCATCTTCGGTGAGCTCTTGACTGGTTTCTGCTTCAACGGCGAGGACTACGGCGGCGACTTTGACTTCTCGTTAAGCTCTCGTACATGGTGGACGTCACGCCCATCAACAGCACGGTCAGTGATATCCTCAGCAACCTCCTGTTCATGGCCGGCATCATGATCACGTCCAAGTGGGGGCTGCACTGGAACTGGCGCTGGATGATCATCGCCACGGGAGCTGCGGTGATCGTGGTGGACTGTGCCGTCGCGATGATGGTCGTCTGGGACGTGTTCCGTAACCAGTGGTTCTGGCTCGGCCCGCCCATTGTGGTCCAACTCCCGTACGGCGTCGGCTGGATCATCTCGACGTACGTCGTGGTGGAGCTGGCTCAAGTGGGCAACGAGGCGGCGGTGTACGGCTTGATCACGACCGTGAGCAACGTGGCCCAGCCGTTCGCCACGTCGTTGACGCTTCTGATGAACGGCCCCTTCGACATCTCCAACGACCGTGTTAAGGAGGACGACCACTCTGTCCGCATGGACATCACGTACACCATCATCATCATGTACTCGTGTATGGCCTTCTCGTGGGTCTTTTTGTTCTGGCTGCCCAAACAGAAGGAGGAGACGCAGGAGCTGCTCCGTAAGGGTGGACACAGCAAACTCATCGGTGGCGTCACGGTCTTTTACTTGGTCTTCGCCATCATCTGGTCCATCATGACCAACATCATGGCCATCTTCGACAGCACCTCATGCTTGATCATCGCAGGCGGTACCGGTTGCTAAGCCCACTGCAAGTAGCCAAGCCGGTCGAAGTGAAGATCGCGCTTGGAGAAATTGTTTTTTTTGTCTCAATTGTAATGAAAAGTGGTGATAATTCCACTGCTTGAGTCTGTCGCTGTTGCTTTCTGTTGAACTTCCGACGAGCCAGGAGAAAGATGAAACACAGTGCAGTACCAGGTAATACATGAACGCAACGCAAATGCTTTACATTCATTGACGATTGTGGCGTTATCTTTAATATTGATCCACAGCGAATATAAAGCTTTACTACGCATACCGGTAAGATGTTCCTTGGAGTTGTTGATGTACAAGCATTCCATACGGAAATTAAAGTCGAGCTGCGACTTGCAGCCCAGGCAGTAGAAGATAGTCAAGAAAACTTGGAGTAGCGTTAACGCTAGTCCTTACGCGGTGCTACGGTGAATTATACTTCCACAAACATAGGAAGCAAGAATTTGATATTGCCCAAAAGACAATTGGGATACGAAATTTTCTGAGACTGCAAAGAAATGGCAACAGTACGTCTAAAGCCAAACATTAAAAAGAGATCAGTTGTGCACACTCTTACGATTCACAATCCAGAGAACTGGTCCATTGCAACATCGCAGACCGTTCCAAGTCACAACTTTAGCTGGCAGGTGCCACTACACGAGGAAGCCTATTTTTTTTTAAAACAAAAAATGAGTAGACTAGAAGAGACTGAACGGTAAATGCACACGAATAGCTTCAGCTTGAGATCATAAAGTCGGACGTCAGCACGCACAGCGAAAATAAACTACTGTACATGTATTTGCCGCTTCTTGATATCGACATGCTTCATCACATTTAGGTGGTGGCGTCTGCTATCGACTTTACTATTTTAGCGCTTGCTTGAAGCAACCTGAGTAACATTTTTGATTTATTGCTATATCTAATAGAGCCGTCATGTCAGGTAGAAAAGAAAATACTTTAGAGGTTCATTTTCATATACTGTTAAACCTGATATGATTAGAGTAGCTGATACTTTTTTCATATGTTTATCATGAACTCCTCCGTATGAAAATCCGGTCCGGTACACGTAACCAAAACTTTGGCTCAACCGATATTTTGTACCAGTACACGGGAAGCGAACCTGCGGACCAGGTTTTTGGGACCGAAAGTTTGCGCATGATCCAAAGTCGGATGGACCCTCTTTAAGCCGATGCTGCAGGTTTCCCTTCGCGTTTGTAGGCAACAATAACTCCCTCATAGGGCTCTCTTGAAGGTGATTTCACCGCAATAATGCATGAAAAATATACGTGCTAGATATAAGCCGACGGAGTGCATCCGTCAAAGTGAGTACGATGGTCGAACATGTACGGAGCAAACCGCGGTTAAGATGGCAGGTGAACCGTGGATGCATGGGTGGTTGCCATCCACTCGCCTTCGCCGACGTTTGCTTTTCAGCCCCATTCGCGAATTCGCGTCGGAGACTCGAAGTACCTCAAATTGCTGTCACTGCCCAGAGGCAGATCTGCGACCTGCGAATCTCAGGCTAATATTGGCACCTTCGAGCAGCGCGCCTGTTTTTTGCCCAACCGGTGCGTGCAATACACAGTGCCACACAGCTCATACACACGCTAATTATGGTCTCACCATCGTTGCTGTCAGCAACAGACCTCAACGTATTGTCAAGATGATCTTTGACGGTGATCGTCCGTGAGTTGCGGACCCCAGTGACTCAGTCACTTACATGCATTGGGCCAGTCGTCAGCTGAGCAAATCCGCGGAAGGTCATGATCAGTCCCGCCAAGCCCACGTCTGTCAATAAGCCCAAGACTTTGACTGCTGGATTGCTGTCAAGACTACTGCTCATGGTGCTCATGTGTCCGCTCTGTCCTGCCGTCACTTGGACTATCGTTGTTCTGTCCAAGAGAGCGGTCGATACCCATACTAGTCAATGGCAATATTGCTGCCAAGTTGAGTCGTGGGTGAATGCTGCCGCACCCAAGTCGTCGGTGCTACCGGCCGGCACCAAAGCTGTCAGTCCCATAATACTTTGTGCAGCTGTACCAAGCTCAGGTCGTCGAAGATACCGACAGCAACGCTTCCAGGCCCACGAATCCGCTGTTGCCGGCACCTATGCTGTCAATCAAGCTCAAGTCGCTGCTGTCGTCGGGACGAATGCTGCCCTGGCCAAGTCTTCGGTGTCGCTGGCACCAATGGTGTCGTGTGTGTTGTCGGTACCAGCATTATCATTCATGCCGTCGGTGTTGCGGACAGCAGTGCTCCCACCTCCAAGCTGTCCCACCAAGTCCAAGTCGGCTGGCAGCTCCGACACTACTGGGCTGGCGTCGTCTGTATCAACCAGAACCACTGCTGTCATGAACAAGCCATCGGTAACTACCGGCGACACTGCTGCCATGTCCAAGTCGTCGGTGCAGCTCGAACAAACGCAACAAAGTCTTTGTTGCTGGTGATACGGCCACCAATGCCGTCGAGCACACTTCGTGGATGACGTTTCTATATGCTGATGATCCCAACTCATCGGTGATGCCGGCACCACTGCCGCAACGGCCAAGAGTAATGTCGGTACCAATTCTGCCACCGTTGGTGCTGCCGACAACAACAGTTTCAAGCTCAGGTCATCAGTATAACCAGAACCAGTGTTGTCACCTCAAAGTCGTCGATGTTATTGACATCAGCGACACACAGCTCACATCGTCAGCGTTGCCGTCGCCAGTGTTGATAAGTTTGAATCGGCGGGCAAGGATACGCTGTCGGTGGTACCGGCATCACTGTCACCAACTCGCACAGCGACTTCGCTGCATCAGCACCAGCAACACCCGTGACTTGGCCTCCGCAGTATCAGTGCTCAAACCCAGTGTTCGTGTCGTGGGCGACTGCCTCCTGCTGGATATGCTGTACCATTTGTCGTGCTTCTGATAATGATAGATCTGCTTCCTGCAGGCTGCAGCAAGTTGATATCTCAAACGCGGTAGCAAGGTAGAGGCTGCAACATTTGTATTAAATAGTGGCGAGATGTCAGTGGGTCCCGAACATGTGTAGGGCTGGCACAACCGGAGTCACCAGAAGCTCGCCCGCTGCTTCAACAGTGCGACAGTGTGTGCCAAGATGCCTTGTGGTGCGTGCGCACCAATTGGCCGAGGTGTGCAAGTATGTGGCACCCGCGTTCGACCATGTAAAGCGATGCAAGTGCCGCGCGACAGCTTTTCTAGCAGCGTGATGCGAGGTTAAGCTTCCAGACTGTTGCAGACTGGTCGCTTTTCACTGGTTTTCTGCTGCTGATGCTGTTGCGGCCAAGTGCTACTTACTTATCAACACGAGAGTGAAGGTGACGTACGCGAATTTGCCCGGCCATGTCGCTGCAGTCTCGAACTCGGATCACTCAGGATACGAAACGTCGCGCGTAAACATCGAAGGCGGCAGATGACGGTGCTGTGGGATGTGGTCCACAGTGCCTTCTTTATAGGAGACGACGTTATGTGATGTGGTCCACGTATCTGACAGCTGGTCGTCCTGTTCACATACGTCAGCAGATTCAAATTTGGATTCGCCGTGCACGGGAGGCCCACGTCGCTCCTAGACGCGATTCGCGGGTATGCTGGCCATGACCATGACGCGGAGACGCTGGGGAAGCTCCTTATGGCAGTGCTACGCTCTGGAGTGCTCTGTGTGAGAAGTTCTCTCGACATGTGGTCGAGAGTCGGATTGCAGTGGTTTCCGAGCGATCTTTGCTCTCCCAACCACCTTACCGGTACTACAAACGCACTTGTGGTCGAGCGGCGCTCCATTCTGGCGCTATATCGCCCAAGCGCATCAAGGATGGCAGCTACACTGGTATCAAGACTCCCGATACCAAGCCGGGCGCTGGTGAGAAGATTGGCGAGTATGAAGGAGGTGCGCTGCGCCCCGGCGGCATGCCGAACCTGTTAAGCAAAGGCTGCATCGGTCTACTGTTCCAGTACGCCGTCGTCGGTCTGGTGTACGGCCTGTTGCCTGAGACCATTTACCCTTTCATGCAGCAATACCTTAACTGTTCCGGGTCCCAAGTCGCAGCCGCCAAGCAACTGGTCGCTCTTCCCTGGAGTTTCAAGGTCTTCTACGGTATTATGTCGGATTGCCGCCCGATCTTCGGATACCGTCGGCGTCCATACATGCTCATTGGTTGGACGATCTGCATCCTAACGTTGCTTGCCATGGCCATAATGCCGATCGGCAAGCCGTACTACACCGTCGCATCGGACCGGGACGTCGCCGTCGCCGACTACACGGACGAGATCAGGGCCCGTATCAACTACGACGCTCCATCGGAAGGCGCCAAGTACGTCATCATCATGCTGTTCGCGGCGTGCGGCTACGTTCTCTCAGACGTTTGTGCCGACAGTATCACGTGTGAACTAGCTCAGCAGGAACCCATTGACAAGCGAGGCAAGACCCAATCCGCCATCTACGTCGTGCGTACGGCTCTCGTCATCTTCGGTGAGCTCTTGACTGGTTTCTGCTTCAACGGCGAGGACTACGGCGGCGACTTTGACTTCTCGTTAAGCTCTCGTACATGGTGGACGTCACGCCCATCAACAGCACGGTCAGTGATATCCTCAGCAACCTCCTGTTCATGGCCGGCATCATGATCACGTCCAAGTGGGGGCTGCACTGGAACTGGCGCTGGATGATCATCGCCACGGGAGCTGCGGTGATCGTGGTGGACTGTGCCGTCGCGATGATGGTCGTCTGGGACGTGTTCCGTAACCAGTGGTTCTGGCTCGGCCCGCCCATTGTGGTCCAACTCCCGTACGGCGTCGGCTGGATCATCTCGACGTACGTCGTGGTGGAGCTGGCTCAAGTGGGCAACGAGGCGGCGGTGTACGGCTTGATCACGACCGTGAGCAACGTGGCCCAGCCGTTCGCCACGTCGTTGACGCTTCTGATGAACGGCCCCTTCGACATCTCCAACGACCGTGTTAAGGAGGACGACCACTCTGTCCGCATGGACATCACGTACACCATCATCATCATGTACTCGTGTATGGCCTTCTCGTGGGTCTTTTTGTTCTGGCTGCCCAAACAGAAGGAGGAGACGCAGGAGCTGCTCCGTAAGGGTGGACACAGCAAACTCATCGGTGGCGTCACGGTCTTTTACTTGGTCTTCGCCATCATCTGGTCCATCATGACCAACATCATGGCCATCTTCGACAGCACCTCATGCTTGATCATCGCAGGCGGTACCGGTTGCTAAGCCCACTGCAAGTAGCCAAGCCGGTCGAAGTGAAGATCGCGCTTGGAGAAATTGTTTTTTTGTCTCAATTGTAATGAAAAGTGGTGATAATTCCACTGCTTGAGTCTGTCGCTGTTGCTTTCTGTTGAACTTCCGACGAGCCAGGAGAAAGATGAAACACAGTGCAGTACCAGGTAATACATGAACGCAACGCAAATGCTTTACATTCATTGACGATTGTGGCGTTATCTTTAATATTGATCCACAGCGAATATAAAGCTTTACTACGCATACCGGTAAGATGTTCCTTGGAGTTGTTGATGTACAAGCATTCCATACGGAAATTAAAGTCGAGCTGCGACTTGCAGCCCAGGCAGTAGAAGATAGTCAAGAAAACTTGGAGTAGCGTTAACGCTAGTCCTTACGCGGTGCTACGGTGAATTATACTTCCACAAACATAGGAAGCAAGAATTTGATATTGCCCAAAAGACAATTGGGATACGAAATTTTCTGAGACTGCAAAGAAATGGCAACAGTACGTCTAAAGCCAAACATTAAAAAGAGATCAGTTGTGCACACTCTTACGATTCACAATCCAGAGAACTGGTCCATTGCAACATCGCAGACCGTTCCAAGTCACAACTTTAGCTGGCAGGTGCCACTACACGAGGAAGCCTATTTTTTTTTTAAAACAAAAAATGAGTAGACTAGAAGAGACTGAACGGTAAATGCACACGAATAGCTTCAGCTTGAGATCATAAAGTCGGACGTCAGCACGCACAGCGAAAATAAACTACTGTACATGTATTTGCCGCTTCTTGATATCGACATGCTTCATCACATTTAGGTGGTGGCGTCTGCTATCGACTTTACTATTTTAGCGCTTGCTTGAAGCAACCTGAGTAACATTTTTGATTTATTGCTATATCTAATAGAGCCGTCATGTCAGGTAGAAAAGAAAATACTTTAGAGGTTCATTTTCATATACTGTTAAACCTGATATGATTAGAGTAGCTGATACTTTTTTCATATGTTTATCATGAACTCCTCCGTATGAAAATCCGGTCCGGTACACGTAACCAAAACTTTGGCTCAACCGATATTTTGTACCAGTACACGGGAAGCGAACCTGCGGACCAGGTTTTTGGGACCGAAAGTTTGCGCATGATCCAAAGTCGGATGGACCCTCTTTAAGCCGATGCTGCAGGTTTCCCTTCGCGTTTGTAGGCAACAATAACTCCCTCATAGGGCTCTCTTGAAGGTGATTTCACCGCAATAATGCATGAAAAATATACGTGCTAGATATAAGCCGACGGAGTGCATCCGTCAAAGTGAGTACGATGGTCGAACATGTACGGAGCAAACCGCGGTTAAGATGGCAGGTGAACCGTGGATGCATGGGTGGTTGCCATCCACTCGCCTTCGCCGACGTTTGCTTTTCAGCCCCATTCGCGAATTCGCGTCGGAGACTCGAAGTACCTCAAATTGCTGTCACTGCCCAGAGGCAGATCTGCGACCTGCGAATCTCAGGCTAATATTGGCACCTTCGAGCAGCGCGCCTGTTTTTTGCCCAACCGGTGCGTGCAATACACAGTGCCACACAGCTCATACACACGCTAATTATGGTCTCACCATCGTTGCTGTCAGCAACAGACCTCAACGTATTGTCAAGATGATCTTTGACGGTGATCGTCCGTGAGTTGCGGACCCCAGTGACTCAGTCACTTACATGCATTGGGCCAGTCGTCAGCTGAGCAAATCCGCGGAAGGTCATGATCAGTCCCGCCAAGCCCACGTCTGTCAATAAGCCCAAGACTTTGACTGCTGGATTGCTGTCAAGACTACTGCTCATGGTGCTCATGTGTCCGCTCTGTCCTGCCGTCACTTGGACTATCGTTGTTCTGTCCAAGAGAGCGGTCGATACCCATACTAGTCAATGGCAATATTGCTGCCAAGTTGAGTCGTGGGTGAATGCTGCCGCACCCAAGTCGTCGGTGCTACCGGCCGGCACCAAAGCTGTCAGTCCCATAATACTTTGTGCAGCTGTACCAAGCTCAGGTCGTCGAAGATACCGACAGCAACGCTTCCAGGCCCACGAATCCGCTGTTGCCGGCACCTATGCTGTCAATCAAGCTCAAGTCGCTGCTGTCGTCGGGACGAATGCTGCCCTGGCCAAGTCTTCGGTGTCGCTGGCACCAATGGTGTCGTGTGTGTTGTCGGTACCAGCATTATCATTCATGCCGTCGGTGTTGCGGACAGCAGTGCTCCCACCTCCAAGCTGTCCCACCAAGTCCAAGTCGGCTGGCAGCTCCGACACTACTGGGCTGGCGTCGTCTGTATCAACCAGAACCACTGCTGTCATGAACAAGCCATCGGTAACTACCGGCGACACTGCTGCCATGTCCAAGTCGTCGGTGCAGCTCGAACAAACGCAACAAAGTCTTTGTTGCTGGTGATACGGCCACCAATGCCGTCGAGCACACTTCGTGGATGACGTTTCTATATGCTGATGATCCCAACTCATCGGTGATGCCGGCACCACTGCCGCAACGGCCAAGAGTAATGTCGGTACCAATTCTGCCACCGTTGGTGCTGCCGACAACAACAGTTTCAAGCTCAGGTCATCAGTATAACCAGAACCAGTGTTGTCACCTCAAAGTCGTCGATGTTATTGACATCAGCGACACACAGCTCACATCGTCAGCGTTGCCGTCGCCAGTGTTGATAAGTTTGAATCGGCGGGCAAGGATACGCTGTCGGTGGTACCGGCATCACTGTCACCAACTCGCACAGCGACTTCGCTGCATCAGCACCAGCAACACCCGTGACTTGGCCTCCGCAGTATCAGTGCTCAAACCCAGTGTTCGTGTCGTGGGCGACTGCCTCCTGCTGGATATGCTGTACCATTTGTCGTGCTTCTGATAATGATAGATCTGCTTCCTGCAGGCTGCAGCAAGTTGATATCTCAAACGCGGTAGCAAGGTAGAGGCTGCAACATTTGTATTAAATAGTGGCGAGATGTCAGTGGGTCCCGAACATGTGTAGGGCTGGCACAACCGGAGTCACCAGAAGCTCGCCCGCTGCTTCAACAGTGCGACAGTGTGTGCCAAGATGCCTTGTGGTGCGTGCGCACCAATTGGCCGAGGTGTGCAAGTATGTGGCACCCGCGTTCGACCATGTAAAGCGATGCAAGTGCCGCGCGACAGCTTTTCTAGCAGCGTGATGCGAGGTTAAGCTTCCAGACTGTTGCAGACTGGTCGCTTTTCACTGGTTTTCTGCTGCTGATGCTGTTGCGGCCAAGTGCTACTTACTTATCAACACGAGAGTGAAGGTGACGTACGCGAATTTGCCCGGCCATGTCGCTGCAGTCTCGAACTCGGATCACTCAGGATACGAAACGTCGCGCGTAAACATCGAAGGCGGCAGATGACGGTGCTGTGGGATGTGGTCCACAGTGCCTTCTTTATAGGAGACGACGTTATGTGATGTGGTCCACGTATCTGACAGCTGGTCGTCCTGTTCACATACGTCAGCAGATTCAAATTTGGATTCGCCGTGCACGGGAGGCCCACGTCGCTCCTAGACGCGATTCGCGGGTATGCTGGCCATGACCATGACGCGGAGACGCTGGGGAAGCTCCTTATGGCAGTGCTACGC
Organism: Phytophthora betacei; assembly: GCA_011320135.1. NCBI lineage: Eukaryota > Oomycota > Peronosporomycetes > Peronosporales > Peronosporaceae > Phytophthora > Phytophthora betacei. The sequence goes on from JAANHX010000245.1 coordinate 14,265, forward strand.
TCTGGAGTGCTCTGTGTGAGAAGTTCTCTCGACATGTGGTCGAGAGTCGGATTGCAGTGGTTTCCGAGCGATCTTTGCTCTCCCAACCACCTTACCGGTACTACAAACGCACTTGTGGTCGAGCGGCGCTCCATTCTGGCGCTATATCGCCCAAGCGCATCAAGGATGGCAGCTACACTGGTATCAAGACTCCCGATACCAAGCCGGGCGCTGGTGAGAAGATTGGCGAGTATGAAGGAGGTGCGCTGCGCCCCGGCGGCATGCCGAACCTGTTAAGCAAAGGCTGCATCGGTCTACTGTTCCAGTACGCCGTCGTCGGTCTGGTGTACGGCCTGTTGCCTGAGACCATTTACCCTTTCATGCAGCAATACCTTAACTGTTCCGGGTCCCAAGTCGCAGCCGCCAAGCAACTGGTCGCTCTTCCCTGGAGTTTCAAGGTCTTCTACGGTATTATGTCGGATTGCCGCCCGATCTTCGGATACCGTCGGCGTCCATACATGCTCATTGGTTGGACGATCTGCATCCTAACGTTGCTTGCCATGGCCATAATGCCGATCGGCAAGCCGTACTACACCGTCGCATCGGACCGGGACGTCGCCGTCGCCGACTACACGGACGAGATCAGGGCCCGTATCAACTACGACGCTCCATCGGAAGGCGCCAAGTACGTCATCATCATGCTGTTCGCGGCGTGCGGCTACGTTCTCTCAGACGTTTGTGCCGACAGTATCACGTGTGAACTAGCTCAGCAGGAACCCATTGACAAGCGAGGCAAGACCCAATCCGCCATCTACGTCGTGCGTACGGCTCTCGTCATCTTCGGTGAGCTCTTGACTGGTTTCTGCTTCAACGGCGAGGACTACGGCGGCGACTTTGACTTCTCGTTAAGCTCTCGTACATGGTGGACGTCACGCCCATCAACAGCACGGTCAGTGATATCCTCAGCAACCTCCTGTTCATGGCCGGCATCATGATCACGTCCAAGTGGGGGCTGCACTGGAACTGGCGCTGGATGATCATCGCCACGGGAGCTGCGGTGATCGTGGTGGACTGTGCCGTCGCGATGATGGTCGTCTGGGACGTGTTCCGTAACCAGTGGTTCTGGCTCGGCCCGCCCATTGTGGTCCAACTCCCGTACGGCGTCGGCTGGATCATCTCGACGTACGTCGTGGTGGAGCTGGCTCAAGTGGGCAACGAGGCGGCGGTGTACGGCTTGATCACGACCGTGAGCAACGTGGCCCAGCCGTTCGCCACGTCGTTGACGCTTCTGATGAACGGCCCCTTCGACATCTCCAACGACCGTGTTAAGGAGGACGACCACTCTGTCCGCATGGACATCACGTACACCATCATCATCATGTACTCGTGTATGGCCTTCTCGTGGGTCTTTTTGTTCTGGCTGCCCAAACAGAAGGAGGAGACGCAGGAGCTGCTCCGTAAGGGTGGACACAGCAAACTCATCGGTGGCGTCACGGTCTTTTACTTGGTCTTCGCCATCATCTGGTCCATCATGACCAACATCATGGCCATCTTCGACAGCACCTCATGCTTGATCATCGCAGGCGGTACCGGTTGCTAAGCCCACTGCAAGTAGCCAAGCCGGTCGAAGTGAAGATCGCGCTTGGAGAAATTGTTTTTTTGTCTCAATTGTAATGAAAAGTGGTGATAATTCCACTGCTTGAGTCTGTCGCTGTTGCTTTCTGTTGAACTTCCGACGAGCCAGGAGAAAGATGAAACACAGTGCAGTACCAGGTAATACATGAACGCAACGCAAATGCTTTACATTCATTGACGATTGTGGCGTTATCTTTAATATTGATCCACAGCGAATATAAAGCTTTACTACGCATACCGGTAAGATGTTCCTTGGAGTTGTTGATGTACAAGCATTCCATACGGAAATTAAAGTCGAGCTGCGACTTGCAGCCCAGGCAGTAGAAGATAGTCAAGAAAACTTGGAGTAGCGTTAACGCTAGTCCTTACGCGGTGCTACGGTGAATTATACTTCCACAAACATAGGAAGCAAGAATTTGATATTGCCCAAAAGACAATTGGGATACGAAATTTTCTGAGACTGCAAAGAAATGGCAACAGTACGTCTAAAGCCAAACATTAAAAAGAGATCAGTTGTGCACACTCTTACGATTCACAATCCAGAGAACTGGTCCATTGCAACATCGCAGACCGTTCCAAGTCACAACTTTAGCTGGCAGGTGCCACTACACGAGGAAGCCTATTTTTTTTTTAAAACAAAAAATGAGTAGACTAGAAGAGACTGAACGGTAAATGCACACGAATAGCTTCAGCTTGAGATCATAAAGTCGGACGTCAGCACGCACAGCGAAAATAAACTACTGTACATGTATTTGCCGCTTCTTGATATCGACATGCTTCATCACATTTAGGTGGTGGCGTCTGCTATCGACTTTACTATTTTAGCGCTTGCTTGAAGCAACCTGAGTAACATTTTTGATTTATTGCTATATCTAATAGAGCCGTCATGTCAGGTAGAAAAGAAAATACTTTAGAGGTTCATTTTCATATACTGTTAAACCTGATATGATTAGAGTAGCTGATACTTTTTTCATATGTTTATCATGAACTCCTCCGTATGAAAATCCGGTCCGGTACACGTAACCAAAACTTTGGCTCAACCGATATTTTGTACCAGTACACGGGAAGCGAACCTGCGGACCAGGTTTTTGGGACCGAAAGTTTGCGCATGATCCAAAGTCGGATGGACCCTCTTTAAGCCGATGCTGCAGGTTTCCCTTCGCGTTTGTAGGCAACAATAACTCCCTCATAGGGCTCTCTTGAAGGTGATTTCACCGCAATAATGCATGAAAAATATACGTGCTAGATATAAGCCGACGGAGTGCATCCGTCAAAGTGAGTACGATGGTCGAACATGTACGGAGCAAACCGCGGTTAAGATGGCAGGTGAACCGTGGATGCATGGGTGGTTGCCATCCACTCGCCTTCGCCGACGTTTGCTTTTCAGCCCCATTCGCGAATTCGCGTCGGAGACTCGAAGTACCTCAAATTGCTGTCACTGCCCAGAGGCAGATCTGCGACCTGCGAATCTCAGGCTAATATTGGCACCTTCGAGCAGCGCGCCTGTTTTTTGCCCAACCGGTGCGTGCAATACACAGTGCCACACAGCTCATACACACGCTAATTATGGTCTCACCATCGTTGCTGTCAGCAACAGACCTCAACGTATTGTCAAGATGATCTTTGACGGTGATCGTCCGTGAGTTGCGGACCCCAGTGACTCAGTCACTTACATGCATTGGGCCAGTCGTCAGCTGAGCAAATCCGCGGAAGGTCATGATCAGTCCCGCCAAGCCCACGTCTGTCAATAAGCCCAAGACTTTGACTGCTGGATTGCTGTCAAGACTACTGCTCATGGTGCTCATGTGTCCGCTCTGTCCTGCCGTCACTTGGACTATCGTTGTTCTGTCCAAGAGAGCGGTCGATACCCATACTAGTCAATGGCAATATTGCTGCCAAGTTGAGTCGTGGGTGAATGCTGCCGCACCCAAGTCGTCGGTGCTACCGGCCGGCACCAAAGCTGTCAGTCCCATAATACTTTGTGCAGCTGTACCAAGCTCAGGTCGTCGAAGATACCGACAGCAACGCTTCCAGGCCCACGAATCCGCTGTTGCCGGCACCTATGCTGTCAATCAAGCTCAAGTCGCTGCTGTCGTCGGGACGAATGCTGCCCTGGCCAAGTCTTCGGTGTCGCTGGCACCAATGGTGTCGTGTGTGTTGTCGGTACCAGCATTATCATTCATGCCGTCGGTGTTGCGGACAGCAGTGCTCCCACCTCCAAGCTGTCCCACCAAGTCCAAGTCGGCTGGCAGCTCCGACACTACTGGGCTGGCGTCGTCTGTATCAACCAGAACCACTGCTGTCATGAACAAGCCATCGGTAACTACCGGCGACACTGCTGCCATGTCCAAGTCGTCGGTGCAGCTCGAACAAACGCAACAAAGTCTTTGTTGCTGGTGATACGGCCACCAATGCCGTCGAGCACACTTCGTGGATGACGTTTCTATATGCTGATGATCCCAACTCATCGGTGATGCCGGCACCACTGCCGCAACGGCCAAGAGTAATGTCGGTACCAATTCTGCCACCGTTGGTGCTGCCGACAACAACAGTTTCAAGCTCAGGTCATCAGTATAACCAGAACCAGTGTTGTCACCTCAAAGTCGTCGATGTTATTGACATCAGCGACACACAGCTCACATCGTCAGCGTTGCCGTCGCCAGTGTTGATAAGTTTGAATCGGCGGGCAAGGATACGCTGTCGGTGGTACCGGCATCACTGTCACCAACTCGCACAGCGACTTCGCTGCATCAGCACCAGCAACACCCGTGACTTGGCCTCCGCAGTATCAGTGCTCAAACCCAGTGTTCGTGTCGTGGGCGACTGCCTCCTGCTGGATATGCTGTACCATTTGTCGTGCTTCTGATAATGATAGATCTGCTTCCTGCAGGCTGCAGCAAGTTGATATCTCAAACGCGGTAGCAAGGTAGAGGCTGCAACATTTGTATTAAATAGTGGCGAGATGTCAGTGGGTCCCGAACATGTGTAGGGCTGGCACAACCGGAGTCACCAGAAGCTCGCCCGCTGCTTCAACAGTGCGACAGTGTGTGCCAAGATGCCTTGTGGTGCGTGCGCACCAATTGGCCGAGGTGTGCAAGTATGTGGCACCCGCGTTCGACCATGTAAAGCGATGCAAGTGCCGCGCGACAGCTTTTCTAGCAGCGTGATGCGAGGTTAAGCTTCCAGACTGTTGCAGACTGGTCGCTTTTCACTGGTTTTCTGCTGCTGATGCTGTTGCGGCCAAGTGCTACTTACTTATCAACACGAGAGTGAAGGTGACGTACGCGAATTTGCCCGGCCATGTCGCTGCAGTCTCGAACTCGGATCACTCAGGATACGAAACGTCGCGCGTAAACATCGAAGGCGGCAGATGACGGTGCTGTGGGATGTGGTCCACAGTGCCTTCTTTATAGGAGACGACGTTATGTGATGTGGTCCACGTATCTGACAGCTGGTCGTCCTGTTCACATACGTCAGCAGATTCAAATTTGGATTCGCCGTGCACGGGAGGCCCACGTCGCTCCTAGACGCGATTCGCGGGTATGCTGGCCATGACCATGACGCGGAGACGCTGGGGAAGCTCCTTATGGCAGTGCTACGCTCTGGAGTGCTCTGTGTGAGAAGTTCTCTCGACATGTGGTCGAGAGTCGGATTGCAGTGGTTTCCGAGCGATCTTTGCTCTCCCAACCACCTTACCGGTACTACAAACGCACTTGTGGTCGAGCGGCGCTCCATTCTGGCGCTATATCGCCCAAGCGCATCAAGGATGGCAGCTACACTGGTATCAAGACTCCCGATACCAAGCCGGGCGCTGGTGAGAAGATTGGCGAGTATGAAGGAGGTGCGCTGCGCCCCGGCGGCATGCCGAACCTGTTAAGCAAAGGCTGCATCGGTCTACTGTTCCAGTACGCCGTCGTCGGTCTGGTGTACGGCCTGTTGCCTGAGACCATTTACCCTTTCATGCAGCAATACCTTAACTGTTCCGGGTCCCAAGTCGCAGCCGCCAAGCAACTGGTCGCTCTTCCCTGGAGTTTCAAGGTCTTCTACGGTATTATGTCGGATTGCCGCCCGATCTTCGGATACCGTCGGCGTCCATACATGCTCATTGGTTGGACGATCTGCATCCTAACGTTGCTTGCCATGGCCATAATGCCGATCGGCAAGCCGTACTACACCGTCGCATCGGACCGGGACGTCGCCGTCGCCGACTACACGGACGAGATCAGGGCCCGTATCAACTACGACGCTCCATCGGAAGGCGCCAAGTACGTCATCATCATGCTGTTCGCGGCGTGCGGCTACGTTCTCTCAGACGTTTGTGCCGACAGTATCACGTGTGAACTAGCTCAGCAGGAACCCATTGACAAGCGAGGCAAGACCCAATCCGCCATCTACGTCGTGCGTACGGCTCTCGTCATCTTCGGTGAGCTCTTGACTGGTTTCTGCTTCAACGGCGAGGACTACGGCGGCGACTTTGACTTCTCGTTAAGCTCTCGTACATGGTGGACGTCACGCCCATCAACAGCACGGTCAGTGATATCCTCAGCAACCTCCTGTTCATGGCCGGCATCATGATCACGTCCAAGTGGGGGCTGCACTGGAACTGGCGCTGGATGATCATCGCCACGGGAGCTGCGGTGATCGTGGTGGACTGTGCCGTCGCGATGATGGTCGTCTGGGACGTGTTCCGTAACCAGTGGTTCTGGCTCGGCCCGCCCATTGTGGTCCAACTCCCGTACGGCGTCGGCTGGATCATCTCGACGTACGTCGTGGTGGAGCTGGCTCAAGTGGGCAACGAGGCGGCGGTGTACGGCTTGATCACGACCGTGAGCAACGTGGCCCAGCCGTTCGCCACGTCGTTGACGCTTCTGATGAACGGCCCCTTCGACATCTCCAACGACCGTGTTAAGGAGGACGACCACTCTGTCCGCATGGACATCACGTACACCATCATCATCATGTACTCGTGTATGGCCTTCTCGTGGGTCTTTTTGTTCTGGCTGCCCAAACAGAAGGAGGAGACGCAGGAGCTGCTCCGTAAGGGTGGACACAGCAAACTCATCGGTGGCGTCACGGTCTTTTACTTGGTCTTCGCCATCATCTGGTCCATCATGACCAACATCATGGCCATCTTCGACAGCACCTCATGCTTGATCATCGCAGGCGGTACCGGTTGCTAAGCCCACTGCAAGTAGCCAAGCCGGTCGAAGTGAAGATCGCGCTTGGAGAAATTGTTTTTTTGTCTCAATTGTAATGAAAAGTGGTGATAATTCCACTGCTTGAGTCTGTCGCTGTTGCTTTCTGTTGAACTTCCGACGAGCCAGGAGAAAGATGAAACACAGTGCAGTACCAGGTAATACATGAACGCAACGCAAATGCTTTACATTCATTGACGATTGTGGCGTTATCTTTAATATTGATCCACAGCGAATATAAAGCTTTACTACGCATACCGGTAAGATGTTCCTTGGAGTTGTTGATGTACAAGCATTCCATACGGAAATTAAAGTCGAGCTGCGACTTGCAGCCCAGGCAGTAGAAGATAGTCAAGAAAACTTGGAGTAGCGTTAACGCTAGTCCTTACGCGGTGCTACGGTGAATTATACTTCCACAAACATAGGAAGCAAGAATTTGATATTGCCCAAAAGACAATTGGGATACGAAATTTTCTGAGACTGCAAAGAAATGGCAACAGTACGTCTAAAGCCAAACATTAAAAAGAGATCAGTTGTGCACACTCTTACGATTCACAATCCAGAGAACTGGTCCATTGCAACATCGCAGACCGTTCCAAGTCACAACTTTAGCTGGCAGGTGCCACTACACGAGGAAGCCTATTTTTTTTTAAAACAAAAAATGAGTAGACTAGAAGAGACTGAACGGTAAATGCACACGAATAGCTTCAGCTTGAGATCATAAAGTCGGACGTCAGCACGCACAGCGAAAATAAACTACTGTACATGTATTTGCCGCTTCTTGATATCGACATGCTTCATCACATTTAGGTGGTGGCGTCTGCTATCGACTTTACTATTTTAGCGCTTGCTTGAAGCAACCTGAGTAACATTTTTGATTTATTGCTATATCTAATAGAGCCGTCATGTCAGGTAGAAAAGAAAATACTTTAGAGGTTCATTTTCATATACTGTTAAACCTGATATGATTAGAGTAGCTGATACTTTTTTCATATGTTTATCATGAACTCCTCCGTATGAAAATCCGGTCCGGTACACGTAACCAAAACTTTGGCTCAACCGATATTTTGTACCAGTACACGGGAAGCGAACCTGCGGACCAGGTTTTTGGGACCGAAAGTTTGCGCATGATCCAAAGTCGGATGGACCCTCTTTAAGCCGATGCTGCAGGTTTCCCTTCGCGTTTGTAGGCAACAATAACTCCCTCATAGGGCTCTCTTGAAGGTGATTTCACCGCAATAATGCATGAAAAATATACGTGCTAGATATAAGCCGACGGAGTGCATCCGTCAAAGTGAGTACGATGGTCGAACATGTACGGAGCAAACCGCGGTTAAGATGGCAGGTGAACCGTGGATGCATGGGTGGTTGCCATCCACTCGCCTTCGCCGACGTTTGCTTTTCAGCCCCATTCGCGAATTCGCGTCGGAGACTCGAAGTACCTCAAATTGCTGTCACTGCCCAGAGGCAGATCTGCGACCTGCGAATCTCAGGCTAATATTGGCACCTTCGAGCAGCGCGCCTGTTTTTTGCCCAACCGGTGCGTGCAATACACAGTGCCACACAGCTCATACACACGCTAATTATGGTCTCACCATCGTTGCTGTCAGCAACAGACCTCAACGTATTGTCAAGATGATCTTTGACGGTGATCGTCCGTGAGTTGCGGACCCCAGTGACTCAGTCACTTACATGCATTGGGCCAGTCGTCAGCTGAGCAAATCCGCGGAAGGTCATGATCAGTCCCGCCAAGCCCACGTCTGTCAATAAGCCCAAGACTTTGACTGCTGGATTGCTGTCAAGACTACTGCTCATGGTGCTCATGTGTCCGCTCTGTCCTGCCGTCACTTGGACTATCGTTGTTCTGTCCAAGAGAGCGGTCGATACCCATACTAGTCAATGGCAATATTGCTGCCAAGTTGAGTCGTGGGTGAATGCTGCCGCACCCAAGTCGTCGGTGCTACCGGCCGGCACCAAAGCTGTCAGTCCCATAATACTTTGTGCAGCTGTACCAAGCTCAGGTCGTCGAAGATACCGACAGCAACGCTTCCAGGCCCACGAATCCGCTGTTGCCGGCACCTATGCTGTCAATCAAGCTCAAGTCGCTGCTGTCGTCGGGACGAATGCTGCCCTGGCCAAGTCTTCGGTGTCGCTGGCACCAATGGTGTCGTGTGTGTTGTCGGTACCAGCATTATCATTCATGCCGTCGGTGTTGCGGACAGCAGTGCTCCCACCTCCAAGCTGTCCCACCAAGTCCAAGTCGGCTGGCAGCTCCGACACTACTGGGCTGGCGTCGTCTGTATCAACCAGAACCACTGCTGTCATGAACAAGCCATCGGTAACTACCGGCGACACTGCTGCCATGTCCAAGTCGTCGGTGCAGCTCGAACAAACGCAACAAAGTCTTTGTTGCTGGTGATACGGCCACCAATGCCGTCGAGCACACTTCGTGGATGACGTTTCTATATGCTGATGATCCCAACTCATCGGTGATGCCGGCACCACTGCCGCAACGGCCAAGAGTAATGTCGGTACCAATTCTGCCACCGTTGGTGCTGCCGACAACAACAGTTTCAAGCTCAGGTCATCAGTATAACCAGAACCAGTGTTGTCACCTCAAAGTCGTCGATGTTATTGACATCAGCGACACACAGCTCACATCGTCAGCGTTGCCGTCGCCAGTGTTGATAAGTTTGAATCGGCGGGCAAGGATACGCTGTCGGTGGTACCGGCATCACTGTCACCAACTCGCACAGCGACTTCGCTGCATCAGCACCAGCAACACCCGTGACTTGGCCTCCGCAGTATCAGTGCTCAAACCCAGTGTTCGTGTCGTGGGCGACTGCCTCCTGCTGGATATGCTGTACCATTTGTCGTGCTTCTGATAATGATAGATCTGCTTCCTGCAGGCTGCAGCAAGTTGATATCTCAAACGCGGTAGCAAGGTAGAGGCTGCAACATTTGTATTAAATAGTGGCGAGATGTCAGTGGGTCCCGAACATGTGTAGGGCTGGCACAACCGGAGTCACCAGAAGCTCGCCCGCTGCTTCAACAGTGCGACAGTGTGTGCCAAGATGCCTTGTGGTGCGTGCGCACCAATTGGCCGAGGTGTGCAAGTATGTGGCACCCGCGTTCGACCATGTAAAGCGATGCAAGTGCCGCGCGACAGCTTTTCTAGCAGCGTGATGCGAGGTTAAGCTTCCAGACTGTTGCAGACTGGTCGCTTTTCACTGGTTTTCTGCTGCTGATGCTGTTGCGGCCAAGTGCTACTTACTTATCAACACGAGAGTGAAGGTGACGTACGCGAATTTGCCCGGCCATGTCGCTGCAGTCTCGAACTCGGATCACTCAGGATACGAAACGTCGCGCGTAAACATCGAAGGCGGCAGATGACGGTGCTGTGGGATGTGGTCCACAGTGCCTTCTTTATAGGAGACGACGTTATGTGATGTGGTCCACGTATCTGACAGCTGGTCGTCCTGTTCACATACGTCAGCAGATTCAAATTTGGATTCGCCGTGCACGGGAGGCCCACGTCGCTCCTAGACGCGATTCGCGGGTATGCTGGCCATGACCATGACGCGGAGACGCTGGGGAAGCTCCTTATGGCAGTGCTACGCTCTGGAGTGCTCTGTGTGAGAAGTTCTCTCGACATGTGGTCGAGAGTCGGATTGCAGTGGTTTCCGAGCGATCTTTGCTCTCCCAACCACCTTACCGGTACTACAAACGCACTTGTGGTCGAGCGGCGCTCCATTCTGGCGCTATATCGCCCAAGCGCATCAAGGATGGCAGCTACACTGGTATCAAGACTCCCGATACCAAGCCGGGCGCTGGTGAGAAGATTGGCGAGTATGAAGGAGGTGCGCTGCGCCCCGGCGGCATGCCGAACCTGTTAAGCAAAGGCTGCATCGGTCTACTGTTCCAGTACGCCGTCGTCGGTCTGGTGTACGGCCTGTTGCCTGAGACCATTTACCCTTTCATGCAGCAATACCTTAACTGTTCCGGGTCCCAAGTCGCAGCCGCCAAGCAACTGGTCGCTCTTCCCTGGAGTTTCAAGGTCTTCTACGGTATTATGTCGGATTGCCGCCCGATCTTCGGATACCGTCGGCGTCCATACATGCTCATTGGTTGGACGATCTGCATCCTAACGTTGCTTGCCATGGCCATAATGCCGATCGGCAAGCCGTACTACACCGTCGCATCGGACCGGGACGTCGCCGTCGCCGACTACACGGACGAGATCAGGGCCCGTATCAACTACGACGCTCCATCGGAAGGCGCCAAGTACGTCATCATCATGCTGTTCGCGGCGTGCGGCTACGTTCTCTCAGACGTTTGTGCCGACAGTATCACGTGTGAACTAGCTCAGCAGGAACCCATTGACAAGCGAGGCAAGACCCAATCCGCCATCTACGTCGTGCGTACGGCTCTCGTCATCTTCGGTGAGCTCTTGACTGGTTTCTGCTTCAACGGCGAGGACTACGGCGGCGACTTTGACTTCTCGTTAAGCTCTCGTACATGGTGGACGTCACGCCCATCAACAGCACGGTCAGTGATATCCTCAGCAACCTCCTGTTCATGGCCGGCATCATGATCACGTCCAAGTGGGGGCTGCACTGGAACTGGCGCTGGATGATCATCGCCACGGGAGCTGCGGTGATCGTGGTGGACTGTGCCGTCGCGATGATGGTCGTCTGGGACGTGTTCCGTAACCAGTGGTTCTGGCTCGGCCCGCCCATTGTGGTCCAACTCCCGTACGGCGTCGGCTGGATCATCTCGACGTACGTCGTGGTGGAGCTGGCTCAAGTGGGCAACGAGGCGGCGGTGTACGGCTTGATCACGACCGTGAGCAACGTGGCCCAGCCGTTCGCCACGTCGTTGACGCTTCTGATGAACGGCCCCTTCGACATCTCCAACGACCGTGTTAAGGAGGACGACCACTCTGTCCGCATGGACATCACGTACACCATCATCATCATGTACTCGTGTATGGCCTTCTCGTGGGTCTTTTTGTTCTGGCTGCCCAAACAGAAGGAGGAGACGCAGGAGCTGCTCCGTAAGGGTGGACACAGCAAACTCATCGGTGGCGTCACGGTCTTTTACTTGGTCTTCGCCATCATCTGGTCCATCATGACCAACATCATGGCCATCTTCGACAGCACCTCATGCTTGATCATCGCAGGCGGTACCGGTTGCTAAGCCCACTGCAAGTAGCCAAGCCGGTCGAAGTGAAGATCGCGCTTGGAGAAATTGTTTTTTTGTCTCAATTGTAATGAAAAGTGGTGATAATTCCACTGCTTGAGTCTGTCGCTGTTGCTTTCTGTTGAACTTCCGACGAGCCAGGAGAAAGATGAAACACAGTGCAGTACCAGGTAATACATGAACGCAACGCAAATGCTTTACATTCATTGACGATTGTGGCGTTATCTTTAATATTGATCCACAGCGAATATAAAGCTTTACTACGCATACCGGTAAGATGTTCCTTGGAGTTGTTGATGTACAAGCATTCCATACGGAAATTAAAGTCGAGCTGCGACTTGCAGCCCAGGCAGTAGAAGATAGTCAAGAAAACTTGGAGTAGCGTTAACGCTAGTCCTTACGCGGTGCTACGGTGAATTATACTTCCACAAACATAGGAAGCAAGAATTTGATATTGCCCAAAAGACAATTGGGATACGAAATTTTCTGAGACTGCAAAGAAATGGCAACAGTACGTCTAAAGCCAAACATTAAAAGAGATCAGTTGTGCACACTCTTACGATTCACAATCCAGAGAACTGGTCCATTGCAACATCGCAGACCGTTCCAAGTCACAACTTTAGCTGGCAGGTGCCACTACACGAGGAAGCCTATTTTTTTTTAAAACAAAAAATGAGTAGACTAGAAGAGACTGAACGGTAAATGCACACGAATAGCTTCAGCTTGAGATCATAAAGTCGGACGTCAGCACGCACAGCGAAAATAAACTACTGTACATGTATTTGCCGCTTCTTGATATCGACATGCTTCATCACATTTAGGTGGTGGCGTCTGCTATCGACTTTACTATTTTAGCGCTTGCTTGAAGCAACCTGAGTAACATTTTTGATTTATTGCTATATCTAATAGAGCCGTCATGTCAGGTAGAAAAGAAAATACTTTAGAGGTTCATTTTCATATACTGTTAAACCTGATATGATTAGAGTAGCTGATACTTTTCATATGTTTATCATGAACTCCTCCGTATGAAAATCCGGTCCGGTACACGTAACCAAACTTTGGCTCAACCGATATTTTGTACCAGTACACGGGAAGCGAACCTGCGGACCAGGTTTTTGGGACCGAAAGTTTGCGCATGATCCAAAGTCGGATGGACCCTCTTTAAGCCGATGCTGCAGGTTTCCTTCGCGTTTGTAGGCAACAATAACTCCCTCATAGGGCTCTCTTGAAGGTGATTTCACCGCAATAATGCATGAAAAATATACGTGCTAGATATAAGCCGACGGAGTGCATCCGTCAAAGTGAGTACGATGGTCGAACATGTACGGAGCAAACCGCGGTTAAGATGGCAGGTGAACCGTGGATGCATGGGTGGTTGCCATCCACTCGCCTTCGCCGACGTTTGCTTTTCAGCCCCATTCGCGAATTCGCGTCGGAGACTCGAAGTACCTCAAATTGCTGTCACTGCCCAGAGGCAGATCTGCGACCTGCGAATCTCAGGCTAATATTGGCACCTTCGAGCAGCGCGCCTGTTTTTTGCCCAACCGGTGCGTGCAATACACAGTGCCACACAGCTCATACACACGCTAATTATGGTCTCACCATCGTTGCTGTCAGCAACAGACCTCAACGTATTGTCAAGATGATCTTTGACGGTGATCGTCCGTGAGTTGCGGACCCCAGTGACTCAGTCACTTACATGCATTGGGCCAGTCGTCAGCTGAGCAAATCCGCGGAAGGTCATGATCAGTCCCGCCAAGCCCACGTCTGTCAATAAGCCCAAGACTTTGACTGCTGGATTGCTGTCAAGACTACTGCTCATGGTGCTCATGTGTCCGCTCTGTCCTGCCGTCACTTGGACTATCGTTGTTCTGTCCAAGAGAGCGGTCGATACCCATACTAGTCAATGGCAATATTGCTGCCAAGTTGAGTCGTGGGTGAATGCTGCCGCACCCAAGTCGTCGGTGCTACCGGCCGGCACCAAAGCTGTCAGTCCCATAATACTTTGTGCAGCTGTACCAAGCTCAGGTCGTCGAAGATACCGACAGCAACGCTTCCAGGCCCACGAATCCGCTGTTGCCGGCACCTATGCTGTCAATCAAGCTCAAGTCGCTGCTGTCGTCGGGACGAATGCTGCCCTGGCCAAGTCTTCGGTGTCGCTGGCACCAATGGTGTGGTGTGTTGTCGGTACCAGCATTATCATTCATGCCGTCGGTGTTGCGGACAGCAGTGCTCCCACCTCCAAGCTGTCCCACCAAGTCCAAGTCGGCTGGCAGCTCCGACACTACTGGGCTGGCGTCGTCTGTATCAACCAGAACCACTGCTGTCATGAACAAGCCATCGGTAACTACCGGCGACACTGCTGCCATGTCCAAGTCGTCGGTGCAGCTCGAACAAACGCAACAAAGTCTTTGTTGCTGGTGATACGGCCACAATGCCGTCGAGCACACTTCGTGGATGACGTTTCTATATGCTGATGATCCCAACTCATCGGTGATGCCGGCACCACTGCCGCAACGGCCAAGAGTAATGTCGGTACCAATTCTGCCACCGTTGGTGCTGCCGACAACAACAGTTTCAAGCTCAGGTCATCAGTATAACCAGAACCAGTGTTGTCACCTCAAAGTCGTCGATGTTATTGACATCAGCGACACACAGCTCACATCGTCAGCGTTGCCGTCGCCAGTGTTGATAAGTTTGAATCGGCGGGCAAGGATACGCTGTCGGTGGTACCGGCATCACTGTCACCAACTCGCACAGCGACTTCGCTGCATCAGCACCAGCAACACCCGTGACTTGGCCTCCGCAGTATCAGTGCTCAAACCCAGTGTTCGTGTCGTGGGCGACTGCCTCCTGCTGGATATGCTGTACCATTTGTCGTGCTTCTGATAATGATAGATCTGCTTCCTGCAGGCTGCAGCAAGTTGATATCTCAAACAAACGCGGTAGCAAGGTAGAGGCTGCAACATTTGTATTAAATAGTGGCGAGATGTCAGTGGGTCCCGAACATGTGTAGGGCTGGCACAACCGGAGTCACCAGAAGCTCGCCCGCTGCTTCAACAGTGCGACAGTGTGTGCCAAGATGCCTTGTGGTGCGTGCGCACCAATTGGCCGAGGTGTGCAAGTATGTGGCACCCGCGTTCGACCATGTAAAGCGATGCAAGTGCCGCGCGACAGCTTTTCTAGCAGCGTGATGCGAGGTTAAGCTTCCAGACTGTTGCAGACTGGTCGCTTTTCACTGGTTTTCTGCTGCTGATGCTGTTGCGGCCAAGTGCTACTTACTTATCAACACGAGAGTGAAGGTGACGTACGCGAATTTGCCCGGCCATGTCGCTGCAGTCTCGAACTCGGATCACTCAGGATACGAAACGTCGTCGCGCGTAAACATCGAAGGCGGCAGATGACGGTGCTGTGGGATGTGGTCCACAGTGCCTTCTTTATAGGAGACGACGTTATGTGATGTGGTCCACGTATCTGACAGCTGGTCGTCCTGTTCACATACGTCAGCAGATTCAAATTTGGATTCGCCGTGCACGGGAGGCCCACGTCGCTCCTAGACGCGATTCGCGGTATGCTGGCCATGACCATGACGCGGAGACGCTGGGGAAGCTCCTTATGGCAGTGCTACGCTCTGGAGTGCTCTGTGTGAGAAGTTCTCTCGACATGTGGCGAGAGTCGGATTGCAGTGGTTTCCGAGCGATCTTTGCTCTCCCAACCACCTTACCGGTACTACAAACGCACTTGTGGTCGAGCGGCGCCTCCATTCTGGCGCTATATCGCCCAAGCGCATCAAGGATGGCAGCTACACTGGTATCAAGACTCCCGATACCAAGCCGGGCGCTGGTGAGAAATTGGCGAGTATGAAGGAGGTGCGCTGCGCCCCGGCGGCATGCCGAACCTGTTAAGCAAAGGCGCATCGGTCTACTGTTCCAGTACGCCGTCGTCGGTCTGGTGTACGGCCTGTTGCCTGAGACCATTTACCCTTTCATGCAGCAATACCTTAACTGTTCGGGTTCCGGGTCCCAAGTCGCAGCCGCCAAGCAACTGGTCGCTCTCCCTGGAGTTTCAAGGTCTTCTACGGTATTATGTCGGATTGCCGCCCGATCTTCGGATACCGTCGGTGCGTCCGTCCTACATGCTCATTGGCTGGACAATCTGCATCCTATGCTTGCTGCCATGGCCATAATGCCAATCGGCAAGCCGTACTACACCGTCGCATCGGACCGGGACGTCGCCATCGCCGACTACACGGACGAGATCAGGGCCCGTATCAACTACGACGCTCCATCGGAAGGCGCCAAGTACGTCATCATCATGCTGTTCGCGGCGTGCGGCTACGTTCTCTCAGACGTTTGTGCCGACAGTATCACGTGTGAACTAGCTCAGCAGGAACCCATTGACAAGCGAGGCAAGACCCAATCCGCCATCTACGTCGTGCGTACGGCTCTCGTCATCTTCGGTGAGCTCTTGACTGGTTTCTGCTTCAACGGCGAGGACTACGGCGGCGACTTTGACTTCTCGTTAAGCTCTCGTACATGGTGGACGTCACGCCCATCAACAGCACGGTCAGTGATATCCTCAGCAACCTTGTTTCATGGCCGGCATCATGATCACGTCCAAGTGGGGGCTGCACTGGAACTGGCGCTGGATGATCATCGCCACGGGAGCTGCGGTGATCGTGGTGGACTGTGCCGTCGCGATGATGGTCGTCTGGGACGTGTTCCGTAACCAGTGGTTCTGGCTCGGCCCCGCCCATTGTGGTCCAACTCCCGTACGGCGTCGGCTGGATCATCTCGACGTACGTCGTGGTGGAGCTGGCTCGTGGGAAGTGGGCAACGAGGCGGCGGTGTACGGCTTGATCACGACCGTGAGCAACGTGGCCCAGCCGTTCGCCACGTCGTTGACGCTTCTGATGAACGGCCCCTTCGACATCTCCAACGACCGTGTTAAGGAGGACGACCACTCTGTCCGCATGGACATCACGTACACCATCATCATCATGTACTCGTGTATGGCCTCTCGTGGGTTTTTTTGTTCTGGCTGCCCAAACAGAAGGAGGAGACGCAGAGGAGCTGCTCCGTAAGGGTGGACACAGCAAACTCATCGGTGGCGTCACGGTCTCTTTACTTGGTCTTCGCCATCATCTGGTCCATCATGACCAACATCATGGCCATCTTCGACAGCACCTCATGCTTGATCATCGCAGGCGGTACCGGTTGCTAAGCCCACTGCAAGTAGCCAAGCCGGTCGAAGTGAAGATCGCGCTTGGAGAAATGTTTTTTTGTCTCAATTGTAATGAAAAGTGGTGATATTCCACGCTTGAGCTTGTCTGTGTCGCTGTTGCTTTCTGTTGAACTTCCGACGAGCCAGGAGAGAAGATGAAACACAGTGCAGTACCAGGTAATACATGAACGCAACGCAAATGCTTTACATTCATTGACGATTGTGGCGTTATCTTTAATATTGATCCACAGCGAATATAAAGCTTTACTACGCATACGGTAAGATGTTCCTTGGAGTTGTTGATGTACAAGCATTCCATACGGAAATTAAAGTCGAGCTGCGACTTGCAGCCCAGGCAGTAGAAGATAGTCAAGAAAACTTGGTGGAGTAGCGTTAACGCTAGTCCTTACGCGGTGCTACGGTGAATTACTTCCACAAACATAGGAAGCAAGAATTTGATATTGCCCAAAAGACAATTGGGATACGAAATTTTCTGAGACTGCAAAGAAATGGCAACAGTACGTCTAAAGCCAAACATTAAAAAGAGATCAGTTGTGCACACTCTTACGATTCACAATCCAGAGAACTGGTCCATTGCAACATCGCAGACCGTTCCAAGTCACAACTTTAGCTGGCAGGTGCCACTACACGAGGAAGCCTATTTTTTTTTTAAACAAAAAATGAGTAGACTAGAAGAGACTGAACGGTAAATGCACACGAATAGCTTCAGCTTGAGATCATAAAGTCGGACGTCAGCACGCACAGCGAAAATAAACTACTGTACATGTATTTGCCGCTTCTTGATATCGACATGCTTCATCACATTTAGGTGGTGGCGTCTGCTATCGACTTTACTATTTTAGCGCTTGCTTGAAGCAACCTGAGTAACATTTTTGATTTATTGCTATATCTAATAGAGCCGTCATGTCAGGTTAGAAAAGAAAAATACTTTAGAGGGTTCATTTCATATACTGTTAAACTGATATGATTAGAGTAGCTGATACTTTTTTCATATGTTTATCATGAACTCCTCCGTATGAAAATCCGGTCCGGTACACGTAACCAAAACTTTGGCTCAACCGATATTTGTACCAGTACACGGAAGCGAACCTGCGGACCAGGTTTTTGGGACCGAAAGTTTGCGCATGATCCAAAGTCGGATGGACCCTCTTTAAGCCGATGCTGCAGGTTTCCCTTCGCGTTTTGTAGGCAACAATAACTCCCTCATAGGGCTCTCTTGAAGGTGATTTCACCGCAATAATGCATGAAAAATATACGTGCTAGATAGATATAGCCGACGGAGTGCATCCGTCAAAGTGAGTACGATGGTCGAACATGTACGGAGCAAACCGCGGTTAAGATGGCAGGTGAACCGTGGATGCATGGGTGGTTGCCATCCACTGCCTCGCCGACGTTTGCTTTTCAGCCCATTCGCGAATTCGCGTCGGAGACTCGAAGTACCTCAAATTGCTGTCATGCCCAGAGGCAGATCTGCGACTGCGAATCTCAGGCTAATATTGGCACCTTCGAGCAGCGCGCCTGTTTTTTGCCCAACCGGTGCGTGCAATACACAGTGCCACACAGCTCATACACACGCTAATTATGGTCTCACCATCGTTGCTGTCAGCAACAGACCTCAACGTATTGTCAAGATGATCTTGACGGTGATCGTCCGTGAGTTGCGGACCCAGTGACTCAGTCACTTACATGCATTGGCCAGTCGTCAGCTGAGCAAATCCGCGGAAGGTCATGATCAGTCCCGCCAAGCCCACGTCTGTCAATAAGCCCAAGACTTTGACTGCTGGATTGGTGTCAAGACTACTGCTCATGGTGCTCATGTGTCCGCTCTGTCCTGCCGTCACTTGGACTATCGTTTTTGTCCAAGAGAGCGGTCGATACCCATACTAGTCAATGGCAATATTGCTGCCAAGTTGAGTCGTGGGTGAATGCTGCCGCACCCAAGTCGTCGGTGCTACCGGCCGGCACCAAAGCTGTCAGTCCCATAATACTTTGGGCAGCTGTTACCAAGCTCAGGTCGTCGAAGATACCGACAGCAACGCTCCAGGCCCACGAATCGCTGTTGCCGGCACCTATGCTGTCAATCAAGCTCAAGTCGCTGCTGTCGTCGGGGACGAATGCTGCCCTGGCCAAGTCTTCGGTGTCGCTGGCACCAATGGTGTCGTGTGTGTGTTGTCGGTACCAGCATTATCATTCATGCGTCGGTGTTGCGGACAGCAGTGCTCCCACTCCAAGCTGTCCCACCAAGTCCAAGTCGGCTGGCAGCTCCGACACTACTCGGCTTCTACTACCGGAATAGTACTAAAGCGTGGATGACGCGGACTTTGTACACGGAGTGGATCAAGTTATTTGATAGCGATATGCGTGCAGCAGGCAGAGACATTCTACTGTTAGTCGACAACGCAACGTCTCATGAACTTTAAAGCGGTGAGCTCACCAACATCACTGTGCAGAAGTTGCCGCCAAACACTACATAATATCTTCAGCCAATGGACGCCGGAATTATTGCGGCAGCAAAGAGTGGTTATCGCGATAGGCACATGAGTTTGGCGTGCGATAGGGCTGACAAGTCGATGCCACACAAGGCTCCGGAGGGAAAGGGTATCTACTACGTTGACCAATTGCAAGGAATGAAGTGGGTTGACGAAGCATGGGACGATATCACTCCAGAGACAATTCGCCACTGCGTTATGAAGAGCGGAATAGAATTTTCAGAGGAGAAGGAGAACAACCCTCCCCCCACGCGTCGACACCAAGTGAGAATGAGCGACGTTTTAATTTGACAAATAAATGTGAGACATTTGCAATGTGATATTACATATTCGGTACATAATTTATAACCTGGGGGAACTTTGAAGGTCCACCCTTTTCAGTTTCTGGGCGGAGTTTCTGGGCGGAGTTTGTACCTGCAATGAATTTGAAGATGGGAATCTGATAAATTGCCCACATACCATTAGGGGTCAAACCTCCTGTTTGGAATATCACTTCATCTGTACCACTCATAGGGTACATAAGGGATCAAACCTCCTGTTTGGAATATCACTTCATCCGTACCACTCATTCGGTACATTGACGCACCCACATGTGGGTACAATCATGTGCGCCACATTTCACCATGAACCGACCAATCGGATCGAAGATCGCGTCGTTACGCCAGGGGGAGCTATAAAGCGTGCAAGAAGCTCTTCCGCATTGTGTCGCTCCGTCCTCGTGTAGCAGCGCCCGAAGTCTCCATCTCCACCTTTAAGCCCGTGCATCTTCTCCGCCATCATATTGGCTCTCGATCGCAGCCCCATCCATCTCTAACTTTCAACTGAAACGCCATGGAGGCGCTGGTGCTCAAGTCTCTGGGTAAGTTACGCAAGGCGTGTACCCGCAGCCACCGCGAGTTACGCGACATGGTGGATGCAGCGCAAGCTAAAGTTACAGCTGCGAGTCAGGAGGGTACACTGGAAGTACCCTTTGAGCCTTTCCTGCTAGCCTGTCTAACCCGTCACGCCAAACTCGTAGCCGTAGCTCTGGACTGCATGGAAAAGTTCCTGGCCTTTGGGTTTCTCAAAGAGGCAGGCACAATCCCCGACGGGATCCGACGTCGTCTCGTTCAGAAGGCAGCGGCCGCGTCCTCCACTTCCGGTCGCCGGTCAGGTTTCGGTCTGGGTCTGGGGTCAGGGTCCGGCGCCGAGTCAGGTCCGCCCGGATCCAATGCTACCCCCTCTTTTGGCCTTGCTACACCGTCAAACAGCCACCGAGATGCTGGAGCAGAGGAGGACAGTAACGAGGACAGCTACAGACTCATTGACTGCATTGTCGAAGTGGCTTGCGACTGCAACGACCACCCAGATGAAGGAGTGCAGATCCAGGTCTTACGCGTTTTACTGACAGCAGTAACGACGCCGACGTGTGAAGTGCATGAGCATGCGCTTTTGAGAGCTGTGAGAGCGTGCTACCACGTGCATTTAGTAAGTAAGAGCGTCACCAATAGGACAGTGGCTAAGGCCACGTTACAGCAGATTATCAGCATCGTGTTTCAGCGAATGGAGACGTTTGATCGACGTGTAGAAGAAGAGACCAAAGCTACGTTACAAGCGCTGGATAAACAAGAACAGCAGAGTCAGCAAGAAGACGAGAGTGAAGCTCAAGAAACACAAGCACAAGAGCAACACGTCGTCAGTGACAGTGACAGCGACGACGATATTCTGCTCAAGTCGCTGCGTGCGCAGCCGACATCTGCTTGGTATCCGTCGGTTGCAGTAGCGCTTCGTCTTCCACGCCCAGCTCATTCAGAGAAAGCGCCAGTCTCGTCAACGACGGCAAAGAAAATCAAGGCCGTGGCGACGTTATCGCAGCCGGTTAACGCTCCAGCGTTCCCGTCTGTGCTCCACAAGGATGCTTTTTTATTGTTCCGCTCGCTTTGTCGGATTTCTATGCGGTCGGTAGCTGATGATTCTGGGAACGGCTCCACGGCTGGAAATGCAGGGAACGGAGCCAACCCGGAAGACCCGTTCGCGTTCCAGAGTAAGATTTTATCGTTGGAACTAGTGAAGGAGATCGTGGAGAATGCAGGTCCATCCTTCCGACGTGGTGAGAGGTTTGTACACGCCATCCGACAGTATCTGTGCCAGTCGCTGCTTCAGAATTGCACGAGTAACTACACACAGATCGTGTCGCTGTCGTTGCAGGTTTTCCTGGTGCTTTTACGGAACTTTAAGCGCCATCTGAAGACGGAGCTGGACATTTTCATCACGAGTATCTTTCTGCGCTTACTGCAGTCGGAGAACGCCAGTTTCGAGCACAAACTGCTGGTGCTGGAGGCGCTCCATGCGATCTGTGACGACCCGCAGACTCTGGGCGAAATCTTTATCAACTACGACTGTGACTGGAACACCAACGACTTGTTCAAGCAGATCGTGCATGCTCTTGCCAAGGCTGCCAAGGGCGGTCGCTCTCAAGACGCGGCGGCCCAGCAATATGCCGCGAGTTTATCCAGCAGTGCGAGGGTCAAGATGCAGCATCAGGACGCTGCGCTGGCTCTTAAAGGTCTGGAATGTCTTACCGCCACGACTGCATCGCTGAAGAAGGCTGCGAACTTTGTCGAGACAGAGCGACAGTCGTCTCAACACGAAGGAGAGGAGACGCACAACAGCGAAATCGGCGGAGAAGAAGACACTGTCGCGCCACCAGATTTAGTCCCCGTCGTGTCGTCGACTATGTCAGCTGTTGAGGCCTTTGAAAGCAAGAAGAAACGTCAAGAGGAGATGGTGACAGGGATTCTCAAGTTCAACGTGAAACCCAGTGCTGGCATTGCGTACCTCGTAGCTCACGGACATATGGGCGAAGGCTCGCCTCGTGACGTGGCCCAGTTCCTGCATTCCTACAACGACAAATTGGACAAGACAATGGTGGGCGATTACCTTGGCAATGGTGTCCATTATCAAGGAGGTTTTTGCGTCAAAGTGCTGCACGAATACGTCGATATGATGGACTTTACGGGCTTGGAGATCGATGTAGCCATCCGCCACTTCCTTGCTGGTTTCCGTTTACCCGGCGAATCACAGAAGATCGATCGGATGATGGAGAAGTTTGCTGAGCGATTCTTTAACGCGTGTCCGCCTGGGTTATTCCCGAGTGCAGACACTGCGTTCATCTTGGCCTTCTCGATCATTATGTTGCAGACAGATCTACATAACCCGAGTATTGCCGAGGAGAAGAAGATGGACAAATCGGGATTTCTACGTAATAATCGCGGTATCAACGATGGTAAAGATCTCCCTGAAGACTACATGGGAGCTATCTTTGATCGTATCAAGGCGACTCCGATCTCTCTCAAGGAAGACGACGACTTCCGTAGTCGTCGTGGCGGAGCTGCACCCAGTGCGACCAGCTCGTTGTTTGGGGCTTCAAATGCAGCGACAGATCGCATGCGTCGCGACGCGTACATCAAAGAGCGCGAGTCGATGGTGCGGCAATCCGAAGCTCTGTTTAAACGTCGAGTCCCGGCGTCAGCAAGAGCGCAGCAGCATTTCCCGCTCTCTCCTCGAGGCAACAAGCCCAGTGCTACATCTGGCGCCGGTTCTGGCGCTTCTCCGTCGCAGCGAAGTGAAGGACCGTCGTCTCTATTGACACCCGATCCGTTGGCTTCCACGTTTCACGAGGTCTCTGGGTACAACGAACGTTCACATGTGCGTCCAATGTTCGAGACCCTGTGGGCTCCACTGCTAGCAGCGTGTTCAGTGACGTTCGAGAGCTCCGAGTCCGTCGAAGCCATCCAGCTCTGCCTGGATTCCTTCCGTCATGCAGTGCACCTCTCTGCTAGACTGAGTATGCCAGCTGAGAGAGACGCCTTCGTGACGGTGTTGGCCAAATTTACAGCTCTCCACACGACCAACTCGCGGTTGATGCGGTCGAAGAACATGGAGGCTATCAAGGCTCTGATCTCGATCAGTGTGAAGGAGGGAAACTATCTTGGAGACTCGTGGCATGATGTTTTGCAGGCGATTTCGCAGCTGGCACGCATCCAGACACACGCTCAGGGCTTACACGAGCGCTCGGCTGCAGGTTCCGTTTCTGGGGATTCGTCGTACTTTAATCGCCAACCTTCGCCTGGTATGAGCCACTCCAGCTCACGCAATAGCAGTGCGAACTCCGCGCCATCGTTCAGTATGCTCGGCTCTGCCTCAGGCAGTAAGCGAAGTGGACTGGGCTCGTCTCTGTCGTCCCCGTCTCCGTCGCATCGTGACATCGGCGGTCGTGGGAGCGGATCGGAACTGGATGAAGCGCAGAGTGCAGCGATCGAGGACGAGAATGCCGCTCGTGTGCTGAGCGAGATCGACCAACTGGCAAGTGACCGCGTCTTCTCGAGCTCCGTGTCGTTGAGCGACCAAGCGCTGCAGGATTTCGTCGTGCAGCTCACGGTCGTGTCGCTGTCCGAGTGCTCGGGTGTTGGTCCGTCCGGGGCGGCAGGAGGCTCTCCGCCTCGCGTTTTCAGCTTGCAGAAGCTCGTGGAAGTCGCCGACATGAACATGCGCACTCGCTCTCGAATGGTGTGGGCGGCGACGTGGCAGACTTTGTCCAGACACTTCACGACCATCGGCTGTCATGAGGACTTGACGGTGGGCATGTACGCGATCGATTCTCTTCGTCAGCTCAGTATGAAGTTCCTGGAGCGCGCCGAGCTGCGCGATTTCAACTTCCAGCGTCTGTTCTTGGCTCCTTTTGAAGTGATCATGGCCAACGCCACGTCTCTGGAGACTCGCGAACTGGTGCTGCGCTGTGTGGAGAACTTGGTGCTGGCCAGAGTCGGCAACATTCGTTCGGGCTGGAAGACCATCTGGGGCGTGCTCCGTATCGCTGCCGAGACGTACGCGCCAGGGAGTGAGGACCGCGTCGTGCTGCTGGGATTCCAGGTCGCGCGTGGCGTGTTGGAGCGTCACTTTGACTGCATCGTGGACGTGTTCGTGGACGCGGTGGAGTGTTTGCTGGCGTTCTCAGTGTGCGGCTGTGAGGAGGTCGAGCAGCACATGGAGGAGCGACTGGCACTCACTCAGCTTGGCGTCGACAGTATCGGACTGCTACGCAGTGTGTGTGTTGAAAAACTGGCTACGGGAGAGGTGATTGAGCCTCTCACTGCTCGCGAGACGGCTGGGTCGACTGCGTCAGCTCCTGCGTCGGCGGCTGCTGCCGCTGCGGCTAAACAGGCGGCCCGTGTCGGCTTCAAGAAGGTCAAAGTGCTGACAGAAGAGGATCCTGCTGCTGATGCGAGCTCGGATGGGGTCCACTCGCCCTCGAAGCGTGCCTCGATACGCTACCAGAAGCAGGAGTCTGTGCGTTCGTTGGAAGAAGAGGTGGCGGAGCTGTCGCCGCGGAAGGTGGTGGCTTCTCCACTGTCCCCGCGCAGGAGATCAAGCTCTGTAGAGGTGCAGGACGAAGAGCAGCTGGAGACCGGCGAGGCAGCTTACAACGACTCTGCGGCGCACACGCGCATGTGGTGGCCCGTGCTGACGGCCTTGTCCACGCTTGCTGCTGACCGGCGGCTGGACGTGCGTCTCGCAGCTCTCGAAGCGCTTTTCAGTGCGTTGGAGACGCACGGCACCAAGTTTACGTCTGGTCTCTGGGGCCTGGTCTTCAAGGGCGTGCTCATTCCGTTGCTGGACGAGCTGCGTCATCTCGAAGTGGTCGTGGAGAAAGGGGCGTGTGCACGGCCCAAGCTTCCGTTGCCGCTGTCTGCTTCGTCTAGCCGTATGCCGCAGTACACTGCCGGTAAAACCACGGCGACGTTGTGTCTGGAGCGGCTACTGGAATGCTTTGGCCTGTTCTACGACATCGTGGGGTTCCTTCCGGAAGTTCTTTTCTTACTAGGCAAGTGTATGGATGCTGGCGATGCAGAGGAGCAGCTCGCAGCCGCTTCAGCGCGGGCACTCGAAGTCGTGCTCGTCACGCACGGCCACAAGTTCCCCGAAGACGTCTGGGGTCTCATCTCGGACGAACTACGCAACGTCATGAAGCGCGCGGAGCCGACGTGGATCTTCTTCGCCTTGCCTCCTGAATACGATGACGATGCTTCAATAGAAGACTCTGCATCGCAGTCTCCACGCTCACCGATGGCCAGTCCGGTTGCTGCGAACCTGACGTCGCCTCGACAGCCTTCGCTGCTGAGTTTGTATCCAGGAGTCGTGGGGACATTAGGCTTTGCATTCACTACGAGCTTCCCGCCGAAGATGATCACTACGGACGAGGTCGAAGCGCAGCGGGTGCCTTCACGCACGCACTTGACTGTGCTGTTGGCATTGCAGCGAGTGGCAGGCAACGTCTTGGCCAGTCGTCGGAAGGAGAATCTGTCACTGAGTGTTGGCCACGCTCGCTCACTGCTGTCGTGTCTTCGCGAGAGTTTCCTGTTCGCTCGCAAGGTGAACGATGCGGTGCCTTTGCGTCGGTATCTACAGCGTGCTGGCTGGCGTTATGGAATGACGGTGCCATCTTCCAGTGAACTGCCCAGCTTACTGCCACAAGAAGTGCTGGGCAAGCAGCAGTACCTTCACGTACTGTTCACTGCGCTCGTACGGAGCGTCGATAACGCACAAGTGGCTCCGATTGGAGAGCAAGATGAAGCTCGCAAGTATATGGTACGATTGGTACAAAACACGCTAGAGGAGTATCTGGCATGGACGGGTGTGGCACCGCAGTATATCGACCAAGACAAGATGCCTGCCGACGCACAACAGCGCGTGGAGAGCTACACACCGCTATTGGTTGCCACGCTGAGGGAGCTGGCGGAGTTTGACAGCACGGAGGTGAGGAACTGCAAGAGGATCAGGGGGTGAGATATGCTTGCTGACTTGATATTTTGTGTGTCTTTATCCTACAGCTACAACGCCACATGTCGTGGCTGTATCCGCTTCTTACCGACCTCGTGATGGTGGCGAACACCGAGGTGCGGGTAGCGCTATCCTGCGTGTTCAGCAGAGCAGTACGACAACTGCTGCCACCCATGTAGTAGACTTGGGGAGAATATTTTCAAAGTAAATTTCATGAACTACTTTATCGCGGTCGGGATGCTAGATTTTAATATCTTCTTAATCCTATGGCAGCAACATTTTCGCCACCGCTTTAGCTACTGCGGACAGTGAAGATCAAGCAGTTTGTCGCCAGAAGGTGCAAGGACACTGAAATAGGGCGGACAATGAAGGGGGATTAAGTGCACAGACAAGTTCCAATGCACCTTGTAATCAGAGCCAGAAATCTAAGGTATTCTTGATCGATATTCACGAGTAGGCAGGAGAGATAATACGATAACAACATTACCGAGGCGGATGTACGTGTTGCTGCAACTAGATCTCTTCTTTTTCTTCTTCTGACAGATGCACTAACCCGCTCAATATATATTGCATTTTGATGACGATGCTGAAAGCGTTTCTCCTGTACATGTACTGTCGCTGAGCAAAACGTGTACTAAGTATAAGACTTTTCTGAATCGTATCGTGGAAAAGAAAGATGCCGGTTAGTGATCTCTGGGTGTAGTTTATCGCTGCTCTACTGCGGCGTGTGCTCGAACAGTGCTGTTCTACTGAAAGTGAGATGGTTGACAGCCCGACACCAAGTGAAGTAGATTTTACGGAAAACCTCGTATTTGTTACAGGTTTACAGAAGTAAGTGCGTAGTGGGCTTCACAATCTGAGCTTCACGTTCATGACGATAAGTCAAAGCTCAGATGCTCGCAGGAGATACAAGAAACAGCAGAAATGCAGAAAACGCTGTTGCAACCAGTTTTTTTCTAGCTCTCTTGTCCATTTAGCCCCGATCAACACACACTTTAAAAAATGTCGACGGGCTTTGCTCAAGAAGTGTTGAAAAAGCAAGGTGCCCCACAAAAACAAAAATAAAGTGCAGCAACTTCGCACACAATTTTTTCGTTTGAAACCTGGGTGTATCCAGCTTGCAAACTTTGGACGATTCCTGCTCGCTTCTCATTGACCATACATTTGCTTGCTCGCTCTTCGTATCCTTCTTGAAGCGGGAAGTATAGTATCTCCGACACGACCCCCACGCGATGTAAACGTGGTCTGGCTTGAGAGTACTCGATGTGCTTCTAGACTCAAGTTATGGATCAAACTCAATACGAGATATATGGGGTCATTGAGTGCTTGCAAGTTTGGCGAGATTCACTGCAACGAGTTTCAGTGAGCGCGGCGACTGTAAATGAAGCGAGATCAAAACACGGTGAATGTTCGTCTTCTTCACAGCCCCACCATTTCGACGCTGTCGGTACCCCTCGAAGATCACGAAGCGGTCGGGTGTTGCGCGCGGTGTCGATTGGAGAATGAGAAGTGGAGATAATGAATGAAGTGTCATGCAGGAGCGAGTTCTCATACCGCGCCGCTCTTGCGTGCTCTGCTCTGAGCGGGTTCACCTACGAATCAGATGACGAAGGTTGCGAAGGCTGCAACGTCGCCTGTAGCCTGAATACACTAGAATATCGCCTTGGTCGATCAACGATGCGACATCCCCATTGGCTAGTGCCGCAGTCGAGAGCCAAACCCGCTCGAAGCACACCATATCGACGTGATCGGCAACCACCAAGGTGGTGGACGATTGAAGCTGATCCGATAGGCCCTCCAAAATGATAAAAGTAAATACAAACGCGTTTTACCCTTCGCCATTGCCACTACATCACTGAAAGATTTTACAGCAGCCGAACGACCAAATCACGTTCAAGTCAGATATCTGAGCAGCTCACGTGTCTCGTACAGCCTTCGTCTTGATACGAGCTCACACTCTCGAACACAGCGCTACTAGCGCCGGCACGTGTGGCGTCAATGCAGTGGCAGTCATCCTCGCTATACTTTCTCCGTCGTGTAGCTAAATGTAGTGGCAGCAATATTAGCATGAAATCGAAGCAAAAACTTTCTTATCAATTTGTCTCTCACTTACTACTTCATACACTTTCCGGTCGCTTCGCGTGCCGAGCACCCCCCCCCCCCCCCCCCCTTCCACTTGAGCAACAATCAATCGCATTTGTATCATGACGTTATTAACAGCGTCGAGGATTGCAGCACTTAGCCGCCAATAGTACACGAAATACGGCCAAATCTGAGCCCGTTAATGGCTACACTAAACGAAACCTCTCCTATTTAATGGGAAAAACAATCAGATAGTCGACCACTCTGATAGATTGTTTTAATGCATATCAGGCTTCTTTAGAAAAGAAAAACTAAACCAAATAGAAGGCCAACTTCTCTAAGAGACGATAATCACAAAACTCCCAATCATTCACAGATCGAAGAATCCGTATGTTTTTTTTGCAGTTTGTAGCATTACAGCAGTAGCCGCAACCAACCAATTACTGAGATTACCATTAACTGAAGCAGAAACTTCAGCCAAACGTCCTAGTCACAAACAATCAGCTCGCACCATACCCATTACTGCGACCTCTGCAGCATAACATGGTTTCATGCAATACTTGCTCTCCCACCTCCCAGTGCGACATGGTCTCACATAGAGTGTCTGGTGAGCCACAAGAATACACCGCTACAGGTCATGATCACCTAGCCCAACTCGCACTTGAGCAGGAAATGGATGAGTTTGCAGTGAGCGAGAAACAAGCCTCAGCAGACCTATTACACGAAGTGGCTGTGTTTGTATTATATATCTCCGATTCAAAATAACTTGCGCGAGTTAATCTGGCTTTCTACTCGCTAGAAATATTCGTACCTATGGAGCTGAATTATCTGAGTCTGATTCACTGCGTACAGTTGGTTCCAGTGGCCGCTTGTGAATTAAGGACGTGATGTGTAAGTGCACCCAGCGAGCCGAGAGAGCGGTACCGCTTCAAGAGCATTGACTACTGCGCCACACAGTACGACAGCTACAATTGTGGCATTTTCATACTTTTTTTAAATGTGCATGTATGGAGACGAACCAGCACCGATAGAAGGTAAAAGTTCAGTTGCGATGCAGTTTTTCCGAAACAGGTACCTTAGCCATATTCTTGCTTCAATGTACAGTCGTGCACCTCCAATTCGACACCGGTATCAGTCGATACCCTGCCAGATTTGCTGATTACGCGAATCGGATGCGCAATTACCTTTGCCCATCACCACCCTAGCAATTAACCTCAACGGTTTTCCCCTCCTCGCGGGGGGATGACACGCCGCATCGATCTGATTTTAAATTTTGGATCGGACGTCTTCATACAAACACACACTTTGATTTTTACCGCCAAAGACAATGGAACATCGCCCTTCCTCCTACGTGTCCCTAGCTCTAGCACAAAAGCAGTCTTTGTGCGAGAAGCACAATTCAGATCCTGCATGCTCTCACTCCGAACTTGCTCGTTGGGCAACGGAGAGCTTTAAGTCCCCCCAAGCAGTAGGGCGCACTACCGTCCTGAGTATTCTTAAGCGGTCGGCGGATGTTGCCGCCTTGCCGGATACCTATCGCGACCGGAAGCGCTGTTGCGCGCCCGCGATTCGCGCGTCTGACGCCAAGATTATGCAGAAGATTGACGAGTTCAAGACTTGGCACGGAAACGCAACTATTCAGGGCTCTACGGTACTAATGATTGCAAAGCGTGAAGGCGTACAGCTACCCGGAGGCAATGCACCTAGTCGAGGGTGGATGTACCGCTTTCAGCAGCGCACAGGGCTGTGGTTTTCGCTACGACATGGGGAGGGGGCCTCCGTGGACGACGCAGCAGTGGAAGAGGGGCTTAAAGATCTTCGAGCACTTGTTTCAGAATACCACCCCCGGGACGTCTTCAATATGGACGAGACCGCATTCTTCTACCGCCGGGAACCGCGAGGATCACTAACAGTGAACAAGAAAGAGAAGGGGAGGAAGCAGAGCAAGCACCGGATCACCGTGTGCGTTGCCACCAACGCCGATGGTACGGAGCAGCTTCCGCTGCACTTCATTGGTCGGTCTAAAGTGCCGCGCCCCCTAAAAAATCGCGACCATCTAGTCGAAATTGGAGCTACCTACACAAATACGGCGAAGGCGTGGATGAATACGGTAAAGTACTGTGATTGGCTCTTGGCGCTAAATGAACGTATGCAGCTGGAAGAACGACAAGTACTACTACTTGTTGACAATGCTTCGTCGCACAACGACGCTTCTATTGAGCTATCCAATGTTGCTATTCGCAAGCTCCCGCCTAATACAACTGCCGTACTGCAGCCCATGGACCAGGGCATCATTAAGTGCCTGAAGAATGAGTATCAGAACAAGAAGCAAGCCGCGGAGCTGGACCTGTTCTACAAGGGTGTTCCTTACACGCCGGTCGACGTTTACTCCGCCATGAAGTGGTTGTCTGAAGGCTGGAACAGCATATCTGCAAAGACTATTAGAAACTGTTGGTGCCACACAGGCATCGTCTCAAAACTAAACGTAAATTTTGTACTGAATTAACAAAACAAATATCAGTGCACTGGATTTGCGTTTGTTTTTTGCTTTACGCTGTGCACTTATGCCCTGGCACTGTTGATATGGTCCGCCCTGTCGAA
The DNA here is from genome assembly GCA_011320135.1 of Phytophthora betacei. Classification (NCBI taxonomy): domain Eukaryota; phylum Oomycota; class Peronosporomycetes; order Peronosporales; family Peronosporaceae; genus Phytophthora; species Phytophthora betacei. Next base: position 45,511 of record JAANHX010000245.1, read on the forward strand.
TTGGAGGTGCACGACTGTAGTACACTTGCATTTTTAACTTCAATGAAGACGTATTCGCAAGTGAATTTATCTTACAGTTAACTCGCAAGGGTGTTCGAGAAGGAAATTCACTTAAAAATATTCAAAAACAATTACATATTACTTGTTGTAAATTTCCCTTGAGGAACGGCCCATTTCTTGTACTACGACAGTGTCATAACGACACTGTGCAACAAGCGCTCCCAGCCGGGAGGGAATATAACAAACACAGGTTAGAATCTGAATAACACCGTAGCCCATCACCCACAATACGCACGGACAGGGCAACCTGGTGCTCGGCTGCGCACAGCCTTGCACAGGAGATGGATGAGCAGGCAACGTGCATCATGGTTGGCATTTGTGACACTAATGTGACTACGAAGTGTGGCACCAGTGGATCTTTGAGTGGCTTCCTTCATTGTCCAGAAAGCCCCAGCAGCCCCAGGGTCCTGACCAGCCAGCGCCGTCCAGCGCACACCACAGGGCGATGCCGGGTCTCAGCGCGTCGGAGCTGCCACCGGAGGCGCTCCACGCTGGGGACACGATAGAGTATTTCTCCCGTGCCTTTGTCTGCGGCGACCACCAAGGGTATCGTCGCGCCGTCGTCACCTGTGTCGACGGCGGTGACGACGTGGACTTCTCCGTCACTGTAAGCACTGAGGAACCGATACCGACGGACATGATGGTCAAGAAGGTGAGGGACTGCCTCGGCAACCCCCTGTCACGCGTCAAGACAAAGTGGCGTAAGGTTCGGACGTTTGAGTTGGTCCCAGGAACCTTTTCCGCTTCAACGAGGTCCAGTGTGCTGAATAGTGCCCTACAAGCGGCTGTCGCAGCGGCATACGAGGCCGTTCGTGGAGAACGTGAACATGTACCCGAGGAGATCGTGCCGGAAACGCCACCGAGCAGCGCAAGCAGCTCCCCGATCATGCAGACAAACCAAAGCCACGTCGTGCCACCCAGCACCCCACCGCGAGTCTCTACTCCGGATGCGTTATATGCAGGAGGGTCTACGGTATTCGGTGATAATTCTCCATGTGAGGAGGACTCTGGAACGTCAGCGGTGAGAGAGATAATTGACCTTCTAACACCCGAAACGAGCAGCGGCATTGTGTCCGTCCAGTCGATACCTAACCGACACGCCCGCGCCAAGATCCGCCACCAGCCGAAGACGAAAAGGGCGCAGTGGCTAGTTCCAAGGTCTAGAAAACGCAGAAACCTGGCAAAATGTGCGGTGACGAGGAGCGGCTCTATCATTTACCACGCGAAGACCGTCAAGGCGGCGAAGTTTAATCAGCTGCGGAACAGCCCCGAGATCAAGAAGTTAGAGATCCTGCGCACCAAGTGGTCGACGTATTCGGATCCTGAACAGAAGCAGTGCCGAACTCTATGTAAGACTGTAGCCTGGCCAGCAGAGATCGAGAGGATCACCACGTGCAAACGCAACGGGGTGAAGTTTCCAGATATTGGGAGCTACGACTCGTGCAACTGCTTCGGTGACTGCTTTTGGGATACCTGCACGAACGTGGCATCGGCGTCCTTCTGCATGCCCCAATACTGCAAACTGGGCGCCATCTGCAGTAATGCACCTCGCACTCTAAGCTCGCTGAAGCTGTTCAATACTGGACGGGTGGGGCTCGGCGTGTACACGACCACGGATCTCGATATCGGAGACGTACTGGGTGAGTACTGTGGAGAGCTGTCAGAGCTCCCCGCAGTGGTGGAGGGGCAGCCACCACAGGCCGTGAAGACAAACACAGGGTACACGCTGCTCTACAACACCAGATCCGTGAACAATAACTACGTCTACGTTGACGCCTTGCGTTGTGGCTCTATTACACGCTTCATCTCTCACTCGTGCGAACCGAATGCCACCTATTTGGAGCAGCAGACGCGCACTCGCGTCCGAGTCCTCGTGAAGATGATTAAGAATGTGCAGGCAGGCGCTCAGATCACCGTGCACTACGGCAACGAGCGCTGGTTCAAATGCGCCTGTGACCTGTGCTGGAAGGAGCCGAGCAGAACGGGAGGCAGCAGTGGTGACGAGTAGGATCAGCTATCGGTGTATCTTGTCTAGTGCCCGCAGTTCTATGTAGCTATCGTTCTGGAATTATAAGAAGGAGTATGAAAACGGTCATTTGCTCACTCGTATATTGATAGGATGAACGGTACAAAGTTATTCTGGCCATGTAACAGCACCTTCTCGGGAATCCGTGCGCGCAGAATCACTCGAAGCTAAGCGCAGCTCCAATTGTCCTCGGGCGTCCAAGATCAGGCAGAACTGACACTTCGCCCCGCTTTCTTTTACGACGATTGATCAAAACTTCGCGCCCGCTGCTATCCACGTGAGCTGTAACGCGCAATGCGAACAGTAGATGAACGCACGCGCCGAAGGCAAAAAAGTAATCGCATGGACATTTCTGAGTCTGGACGTTCACGGGCCAGCCGTCGTCGGGCTCCCCCTCGTACGCCTTCCGCGCGTAGTTAATACCCATCTGCGCCGACACGGCTATCGCCTCCTCGCTGCGCTTGTTCGGCGCGACGGAAACGCGGCCTGCAGGCAGTGATATTATACGCAGGATACAGGACGCTCCTGAGCGCACATACTCGGCATCCTGACCTTCAGCAACGCCTAAGTATCGCTCCCGCACCATCTCAGACACCCTCCGTGCGAGGGTTTGTGCCGGAACCACCGCATACTCAAACGCTCTGGTGCTGCTGGACTGGTCCTGGCAACACCCGCTGAGTTCACATAGCAGCGTGCCCATCTTTAGCCGTCGGCGCAACGTATAGTCACGCTTTAAAAGTGCGTTGAAGGTCTCCGCCGGGTTGTTTGTGGAAGCAAACCCGCATGGCGTCGCAAACACCTGCCACGTCCTGAACGGTCTAACGACCCACTGCCCGTAGAAGTACTGAGCAAACGAAATTAGGGTCGGGTCAGCCATCCAGCGATCCAGAATACAGCGCAGCATCTCCATATAGTGCCCTTGGTCTCGCGCAAAGTGCAAGTCGTATACTCCTCTAAGCACACGAGCTTGTGCGTCCGAGGATAGAAGCTTGGCCCGCTCCTGGACGTGCTTCATCACATGGAAGAAGCACATCAGGAAGCAAAATCGCGGGTTGTCCCCAAAGACTGATGCGAGAGCATTGAACTGAGCTCTATCGCCGTCAGCCATCGCGTACTGAACGGTCAAATGGTTTCCTGTGATCCACAAGTATAGGCGTCGTAGGGATAGCAGCGCTGCCTGGAACATTGGCTCAGTTTCTTGTGACATCACAAACATAGCCACCAAGTGAAATCTGCGAGAGCGGTCTGAGACCCCGACTACCAACACGGGGTAGTCCATCTGGTTCGTCTTGTAGGTTCCATCCAGGTGGAGTATGAAGCTCTCAGGCGGGACCAGTAGCCGTAGCATCAGTGCTTTTGTAGTAATCCCAACTAGGAACGGTTTGTGGTCCGAGCCGTTGCCGATGAGGGGCAATCCAGCGTTGTCCAGATCCCACGTGAACGTGACGGGCTCCGTCATGGACTTCGAGGCGTCGTAGGCGTGCTCGCGGACCCACTTCGTCAAGTCCTGGACGCGGTCGTGGTTTTCCATCTGCGTCCGAGCGTAGTGATTCACGAAGTTTTGCACCGTCTTCAGCGCTGGTAGTTCCTCCAGTGGGGTGAAAAATTTGCGTGCCATCGCGTGTCTTATCCGCATGGGTCGCAGGTGGTTCTGGACCAAGTCCCGGCAAAACGCCTTCTGGACCTGGGTCAGCTTCTTGCGCACTGGGATTGGTAAGGATGAGGAGGCCGATGTGTGCTCTCCGAACTCGAAGACGGAGGCCCGCTCAGACTCCAAGCACGTCAGCATCTTTCCCCTCCATGTGCACCTCACGGGGCTCGCGTCGGTGCAGGACGCTGAGCTGCATTCTACCAGTCGATACCGCATCTTGTGGTCGCCGCCTGAACAGATTGTACACGCCATCGCTTGGGACTTATGAATGTCAAAGGACTTCAGGTTCGCGACCACCGTCTCGGCTTCAGCGCCGTCTACATCTACGGCGATCTCTCGCCAGCTCACCCGTGGAGGCATGCTTGGTCGCTTTTCGGGGAATGATGTGGGTCACACTGCAGAGGGCTGGTCTCCGCTGGCCCGGTTTCACCCTCCAGGCACCCTTTTTGCGTGCTTCCCGTATTGTCCGCTTGTATTGTGCTGAGTACTGTGCTGACACGCACTGTTGTGTGGAGAGCAGCTTCTACGGTGCTGACACAGATTTGTTGTGCCATGGCCATACTGCATGGTGTCAGTAAGGCGTTCTCCCCAGCCGGAGTCCCTGAATTTTATGTATATTTCCTGTTATTCCAAAAATTTGTAGCCGTCAGAAACAACTTGAGTTAAGTAAGGGCGATCTGTGAATAAGATTGGGGGTTCTGTGATAATCTTCTCCCAACTTCTTTCTCCCCTCACATTTCCAACTGATGCGGGCGCATGCGGTGCGTCCGGTTGAGAACGGGCCTCAGAAAAAAACTATTTATTAAAACCCCGCTCTGGTACAGAATCTGTCACATTTCGATTGTTTAGCCAGCAGCAGGGGACCCGCCGCGACGACACACGACACAGCCATTGTCTCGAGGTAGACAAAGCCGCGCAAACAGCAGCAATGCAAATCAACAGCGGGAGAATCTAAGGAGCGCCCGTTGCGGATCGTCCGTGCAAAAAATAAAGTCAACATGTACAGTACGTTTGTGCAAGAAATAACCCATTTGTGTTAAAAGGCGTCTTCTTTTAATATATTAGGTACATGTACATGTGTGTGGTTGTAAGACGCACGTTAACTCGCGCAAGTTAATCTGCAAACCAGACTGCTCGGTATCGTAGAAGCCATTCATTTATATTCGCGCAAGCTAGCTAAAATCCGAGTCCAATTCACTTTAACTCGCGCGAGTTAGCTTAAATCCGAGTCCAATTTAAATTAGCTCGCGCGACGTAAAGTGAATTTTCTGTTTCTGATTCTATTTTTAGGTTCTAGGCTTGTGGTTGAAGGCGACTACCACTTCAGAATCAACTCCCAGATGGCCAAACGCAAGTGTATGCAGAGGACGGAGAGGGAAAAGGTAGAGCTACTGAAGCGGTGGAAAGCGCATCCCGTTTGGACCATCGAAGACGCTTCGCGTGAGCTATAAGTGAATGAACCCACACTTGAAAAAATATAACGGAACAAAATTAGATGAAGTTGTGGGTTCGGACTGGAAGATAAAGAAAGGCGCCGGCCAATTACGAGGTGTGCTGTGGTGGTCAATTTTAGCTAATTCGCTGGGAGCGTTTTCGATCCCCAAGACACCGGAGATCGGTACGTAAAGATGAGACCATTCCTGAATTCCTGAATAGAGAGCTGCTCGTCTCGTAGTGAGCTTACCATTAATTCACACGTTTAATCGGGCGAGCTATAGTCTTAATGTACTTTAAGTGGCGCGAGTTATAGTGAATCAGCTGAAGGAGATGAGGCAGATTAAATATATGGCAATCAGTTTTATTAATAGCGAGTCCGCGTAAGATGCGTATCTCCGTAGTAAAATAAAAGATTCTAGCCAAATTTTACAAGCAGAATTACTACACAGTACTTTCTACTCGCGTAATGAAGAGGAATCGTTCGCTTACGGGAGAACTTTTGTTGCTCGATCATTCTCGTGCGAGCTGTTCTTCAAGCTCACAAATATATGAACCGTACGGATATGGCTTATTTCTTGCACAAACGTACTGTACATTTTGAGTTTGGGTTTTGCTCCGCAACGGGCGCTCCTGTTGACGGGAGATTCTACCGTAAGGAGTCCCTACGGTAGAATCTCCCGTCAACAGCGGCACAGCGTAATCCGCCGCGTCAACAGCGGCGCTGCACAAGCAATTGGAGGACGCTGCCACAGAACATGCCCTGAAGAGCTAGAAATGTATGAGCTCCAATTTATTAATAAAAGAGCTCACCTCGCAATCTACTTTGCATAACAATACTATTCTTAGTATTATAATAAGCACGTTTTATTAATAGCTACATTGCAGACTGTATCCAAATTCTACATGTACGGTATAATCGTAGTTAGGAAAATAGACAGGGTAACAATTGTATTTACAGTATAATCTCTGCAGTTCGCAAATTGGTATCATTTTTTTCGGCCACTTCATCACAGCACCAATTTCCGTTCTCATTTCCCAATTCTTCAAGCTTCCAGCTCCAGTTCAAGAAGTAAGCAAATGCGTCTCACAACTACCATTCTGACAGTGTCTGCTTTGGCCCTGGCTGCAAGCGACAATGTCCTGTGTGTGGCTTCAAATGTTGACCAAGATAGGGTGCTGTCCAAGATGTCGCCGACACACGCCAACTCTGTGAGTGAGGATCGATACAACGGCGACGGGAAGCGGTACCTACGCAGCTCCGAGGACGAAGAGAGGTTGGGCGGCGCTAACATGTTTAACATTAAGAAGCTTGAAGATGCGTTGAACGACGGCATCTATGCTAAAACGTTGTTCCGGAGGTGGCATCGACGCGGAGTCAACGAGGACACGATCTCTACGAAGTTTAAGAACATGCAGATATCTTTGGATGAGAACGCCCTCGAGTTGATCCAGAGTTATCGCATCTGGCTCAACGCGCACGCTACAAAAACGAATCCGAAGCTATTTGACAGAGCGAAGATTAAGAAAGCACTGGAGGACGGCACGTACGCGAACGTGTTGTACGGCAGATGGAAGCGTTATGGATTTGAATCGGACGACGTCTTCATAAGGTTTCAGCGTATGGGGGTCAGCAAGGACGATAACCTGTATCAGGTCTACAAGAATTACGTCACCTGGCTAAACGTCCATCACCCACTCAAGAAAACTACGCTAACTACGCCCGAAGATTTTTTGTTCTTCCCGTCTAGAATCCAAAGGGCCAAGTCGGATCCAGAATTTGCTGAAAGGCTGTTCGCCAAATGGAAAAGTAGTGGGCTCGACGCGGGTCCTGTCTACAAGAAGTTATTGGGTATGGGCCTAGCGAAGGACAATTCCATCCACAAGCTCTACAAGGACTATGTTTTGTGGCTTGACAAGCACTTTCCGTTACCAGCGAAGGCTTCTAATTAGTGCAAAAACGTCCGATTACGGACGCCATACCGGTGTATAGTATTTCAATTCAGTGGTCAATTTAATACTGCAAACGAATTTTTTTTTTAACGTTCGAACTTGACATGCACCTGTAGTCCAGGATTGCTTGTGAAGATGAGCATAAATGATACTTATCAATATGCCTATTAGTCTCCTGCAGGGACGTGGTACGATACGACGGCTACTTCGAGCGCTGGAAAATAATTTCCTTTTTCTTCGAAGTCCATTTCTTTTTGTCTGTATGTTGTTGTTCTTGGGCTTACAATTAAGTTTTTAGCTATCTCTTGACGGTAACCCATGGAAACAGGTTGTTTAATGAGGATGGTACACCGTATTAGAGATTTCAAACTTCGTAATCCATTACCGTAGCGGAGCTCTCTAAACATAAACGTAATATACTTTCGGGACAGAAGAAACATTATTTAAAAAAAATAAAAATATGTTTCATCTTTTAACGCTAATATTATAAATCCTAAAAAAGGTAAAACGAGTCGCAGTTGGTTAATCTGACAAAAATTAAAAAAAAAAACGCGCTGCGTGCAATGGTATGCGGCGATGCAGATTTTATTCTGAAGAAAGTTAGTAAAATCTACTTTGAAGTTCAGTTTAATTTGCAAGGACACAAGCTTTATGTTTCGCTTAGCGTTGACTACAAACGCAGATCGTTTTTGCTACACCGTTCAAGCTAATTAGTCATACTCTAATTGTGGTTTATAGATCGAAGTCCTATATACTGGAATTTCAGCTGTAAAAACTACCGGTCTAATTTTTAAACCGAGCATACTGGAACAAAGAGCACGATGAAACATGTTAAAAACCGGTCTTTTCATTAAGATTTGATCATATGTGCCAAATATCCAGTATTTGTGATGTCACTAAAGTGCAAATCCACGATTAATTGCGAACTACGACTAATTAGCGTGAACGATGTAGTAACTTTTGTTTAAAAAATGCTATGCTAAAAATCAAGTGACTTAAGCAGCCTTGTATTGCAACCGATATATCGATTCCTTAGTCATGTAATTTGGTCAGAGCTCATCGTAAAACACTTTTTAGAAGTGTTTCTTAACGTTGATGTTGTCCGGTAAGTACCGAGGTGATATCACTTTGTTGTTTAGGGAGCTCCGCTAAGGGAGCTTCTCCCACCATAATATTGCCTTTTCATCAAATTTGAGCTCGAGATTACATGTTAGTTTAGTTTGTGTTGGAAAATTTATGTCACTTTTGAACCTTTTACGGTATGTAGTACAGATCTCTCTGTGCAACTGGTATGAGATCTCAAATACGGTAAAGGAACATGAAATGTATTGCCAGTCAGAAATCCCCTGTCTCTAGTGCAACATGGTAGACTCTGAATTTAAATTCAAGAAATACTAGCAGCGCGGGCGTTTTTTGCAGGTGATTCAAAGAGATCATTTCAGGGGTAGAATTTTGACTGCGCGAAGACGCCTAAAACCTCCACAGATTATGGTGGTAATCCACAGCGATGGGGTTAGTTCACATATGTGCAAACCCTGTACACAAGGTCTTGTAAGTATAAACAGCTCAGTGAAACAAATCCACAGCAGGACAAATCAATCCACCAGATGTCGGATCCTTAGCTAGACCTAGTTTAGGCCAATCACAGCTTGAATATGTGTCACAGCGTGATTTATAATAAATTGACGAAGACCTAGTGTTCCCCTCCAATCAACGTCCAGCAATTCTCTTGCAGTTACCACACATTCTACATGCTGAACGAGCCCATTACGCGTTCTGCTCTCTCAGACCAACGTTGGTTGCCCTCCTACAGAGCTCATGTGCCTCAACGGCCTATGGACCGTACACTCTCCCTTGTGTTGGTTTTACTACGACGGTACGAATAAATAACGAAATTCATACTCTTTGTTGAGAGGAAAATGATTGTGTTCGTGTCACAGACGCACTCTAAAATGGGAAAGGCACTCCCCTGGGTGTCTTGTGCTTCAGCAACATGTGCAGCTGCGTGTAACATTTACGAGATTGGCTCCCATGAAGTGAGATGCAATGATCGGCCTACTGGAAGTCTAACATATGAGCAGAAACAAACTGCACGCCAGCTGGCAGCTAATGGCCTGAAGCCCGCAAGAATTCGGAATGCGCTGTCTGTAGGCACACCAGAGGATAGAATACTGCATCTCGACAAAGTGCAAAACTTTGTGACATATTGCCGCAAGACTGATTTAAACAACACCGACGAGTTGGAAATTTTGGAGAAAATAGTCAAAAGAAAGGCCTACACCGGACTAGAAGAAGATAGCAGTGCGTTTTCATTTTCGTGTGAGGTGGATTTACGTGGACAGATAGCCGTTGGTGACGGTACTACCAATAACGCATTTGTTTTATCGGTTTGACAGCGAAAATGTTTTTACAGCGGCTTGATCGTGATCCGAGCAGCATCATTTCTCGTTTCGATGCAACATACAAGTTGAACCAAGTGGATTACCCGGTCTTTATCTGTGGAATCTCAGATCATGCTCGATGCTTTCACTTAGTTGCTCTATTTGTTGCGTCCCAGCAAGAGGAACACCACTACACGTCTGCTCTTGTTTCGCTACGTGCAATTTACGATCGTGCTCTGGAGAAACCCATGCTAGTACGATACGCCCTAGGGAGTGCGGACGGAGCCCAGTACAATGTCATAACATCCGTGTTTGAGGATTGCGAGTTGGATGTTTTGATGTGCTTCTATCATGTTATCGCTATAGTATACGAGAGATCTAAATACATCCACCCAGGCAAACGTAGTCTCGTAATAGCCGACATATTTGATATGCACTATGCAGAACCTGCCTCGGAATTATATGCTAAGAAGACATCTGCTGTGCGTCGGTGACTTGCGGATCCAGATACTGAACGATTTGGCAATTATTTGCCCAAGCAGTGGCTGAATGGTAAATTTGTGAAGTGGCAATGCTATCGTACGCCAATCGGATGGGCAACTACAAATAATCCAGTGGAAACATTTAATGCCAAGTTAAAAAAAATACATACACGCTAAGGGAACGCATGCTAATGGGATCTCTGCTTGTCCAACTGCAACTCTGTTGTCGGATGGAAAGTATATCGTCAGTTCAAGTTCAGAAGAAACCCAAAGCTAGCGACAGACTTCGGTGTCGTGCAACAGCATTGCGTCGCCAGAACCTCCTCGTTGAAACACCATCTATTGATGTGCTTGACGATTACGTACTAGTCAACTCAAAGGCAATTCCTAGAATTTTTGTAAGACCGAAGAAAAAAACCTGTGGAAGTTGTGGATGCTGCTGTGCAACTCGGAGCAAGCGGGGCTAGAATGGAATGTGACGAGCAGCCCGAAGCAGGTTGGCCTGTTGATGTGATCAACCGTAGCTGCCCGTGCAAATACGTTTTCCACAAAGGGTATTGTGTTCACCCTCTCTTCGCTTTATACGTGCGCTTCGGCACCGACCAGCCAGGGAAACGGACGTTGTTCAACCGGAGACGGCGTACCAAGAGGAAGACGTTCGCGGATCAGAACACCAAAGCTGTTACAGCAAGTGAGGTAAAACGTGGACGGTCTATTCTCAACGGGCCCGCGCTAGCATTAGTGTAAATATTATCAGTTCGCACGAGACATTACTGCACGAGTAATCCAAGTTCATTAAAAAAAAAGACCCACTTTTGCTTGACGATATGTTGAATAGCAGATGAAGCGTCGAGATGTACGATGTACATCGTGTAACTGTTATTCAAGCAGCCATATAGTTCAATAGCTGTGACAGACGTCTGTAGCAATCCTATCGATAGCATAATACATCTGACAGTCTGGATAGTTTATTTGCCTTATATTCCAACTGTAGTTATGCTCGTTGTTCACTGTATCATAGCTTTTTACAGACGACTGCTGTCGGTGAAGGCAACAACATCGCCGTGATCATCTCCGCTCGACACATACCTTACTCGTAGAGTGACCGGAGCCTTCTCGTTAATTTAATGTCTACTCTTTGTGTAAGACTTTCTCCGCCAGTAAGACTACGATATGATAGTATGAAAGCATCAGATAACATTAGCGAATGAGGTCGACTTTGACGGTCACAGTTTCAAATTCATCGCAGGTACTATGGGCATTCGCGCCCTGCTATACTGGAAAGTGCAAGCTACTGTGCCACAACGACAATTATAAAAAAATTGAGTCACAGGAGTAGACATCCGAAATACTCACGTGCCGTGGGCACATGAGCTGCGTTTTATTTCTTACGAAATGTGAGCAGTAAGAGACGTTTCCATACTATTTTCCGACCGAATGAATGTTAAAACTCACTCTAAGTAAACTATAAATGAAGTAAAGTAAAGCCGGCAGAGCTGTAGAAATTCATGTAGAGAATATAGAACTAAACTTTGGTTTAACCCAATAAAACCGTATCCTCAATCTTTAGTCTTATGTCACGGATGGAGTGTCCACATTTTCTGCAACTTCTAATTTATGTTGCTCGATTTTAATGTTGCGGGACGACGATGGCCAAGTTTTTAGGAAGTGCCTACGTCCACCACTTATTGTGAGCATAAAAAGGTATCTTGTGATACCGGTATTCGATTTTTGAAAATCAAATCTTGGTATTTTTGAGCGGCTGGCTCCATTTGCTCGAGTCCCCTCGAAAAGCAAGCCATTCCAGGCAGACAACCCGTTGGTACGCGCACGATGTCTGTCGTGACACCGAAGTAGAGAAAACGCGGCGACAAACTTAACGAAGAGGCTGAGGAGCCTGTGCAGGAGTTTACCCTCCTTCCAGGGTCTATTTTCATCCTGGAAGAGCTTTCAAGAAGCGTTTAACAGGTATGCTTATACTTAGTATTGCTAGAAACGTAGTTTACAGGGATTCCTAACCTAAGCTTTTGCTTTTAATCATTACCTCGCCGCGTTGAGGCAGTTGTGTGGAAAGAGGCCTGCGCTTATGGACGTTTTCGAAGTAGATTGGTTGAATTGCAAGGATTTTTGGTGCATGTTCAAACGTGGCGAGATTCCTCATCTCGACAGCAATACGAACAATCGCCTAGAAGCAAGTTGGGGTGCCGCCAAAGACATTTTGAATCGGCACATGGCAATGGACGAATGTATTGATCGTTTATTGCCCCTGCAACAGTCTGCGGAGGATGGATACTGGGCAAAGGTACGCCGTGTCAGCTGCCGGTACAACTATCAATACGATGATGAAATGAGCATTTTGGTAAAGCTGGCTACGCGTCATGCATGTGGTTTGGTGGAGGGGGAGTAAAACCTTAGTCAGCAGTTAACGTACCATGTATCATCAGATGAAGAAAGTTCCTCATTTGTAAGTCTGGCACGCGAGAAGTCGGATGAAATGTATGCTGCCAGTGTGGAGCAAGGCCAGTGCAGTTGCAGCTTTACCGCACATTGCTGCTTCCGTGTCGCCATATCATGTACTTTAGACGTCGGCAACAAGACGCCTGCTCCGTTATACGTTACAATTCTGTTCCTGCACGATGGCTAATTGCTGACGAAGAATTTAATGATGTGAAGATACTGTAGCGAGATTAACCCCTTAGTTCCTTTATGTTGGATCTTCCAACATAAGGGGTGTATACCCTAATTCACTTCTGTTGCACCTTTTTTATTATGTTGGCGGTCCAACATATGCAAAACTGTTACCTAATTGATGTATGGGGCAACGGTCCATCTCCCCCCGTTCCCCGCTATAGTGAAATGAAGTCATTGATATGATTGTAAAAAGGTCACATGCACAGGATTAGGTTTAGTTTGGTTGGATGAGTTAGAAAAGGGAGGTACACACCCACTATCGAGCGAGTGGCCACCAGCCACCAACTGCCTCACTCTTCAAAACGACGGCCGAGAGCAACACGGTTGCACCGACACCCAAGACACCGCGTCACCTCCTCATCGAGCAAGAAAGTCGCCTCTGTCGCGAGGCTCTGCCAAGTGAGCGTCACGAGCGCCGCATTCGACGAACAGAGCAGAAGTGCGGCAGCGATGGAGCGGGGCAGTCGAAGGCGAAGAAGGCGACAAGGAAGAAGGCTGCCAAGCAATATGGAGGTGGCGCAGTATAAAGGTCTGTATATTCCTTCAGCAAGCGCTCAGCTTGCAGACACGGCGGGCGAAAAAGTGGGCTCGCGAAACAAGACGATTGCTGAAGCGAAGGAGACGATAGAGACAGCTGCGGTAGTGGGCGCGATGGAGGTATAAACAGACCACGAGACGGAGGTGACAGAAGTCGTCGCGGACATGGTTTTGAGCGTTGAGACTGCGCTGCCTGCCCAACAGTCTGATATCACGTTAGCTACTACTGATTCCAGTGCTGATAAACGAAAGCGTAGTACGCAAGTGCCGACAAAAGAGCATCGCCGCGCTCTCCTACAAGAGGACAGCGATGGCGACGATGACACGGTGCGTTTTGTTCGTTTAGCCAACTTAGAAGGATTGTGGCTGACAACACGTCTAATATAATATCCGACATTTGTCATGTATGGCGAACAGAGAATGCAAGGTGACGAAGACGAGTCTGCTTACGAAGCAGACGTTGCGCACGGTGTACCTGCGTGTGTCATTGACACAGACCCTAACTTTATGGACGAAGGAGATGACGAATGCACCGGGCTCAGCTCCGATGAGGACCGAGAGCTTCGTGAGGAACCTGAAGACGAAGAGGATGCTGATGACGATAGTTGGGACGGTGATTGGGACATTGGAGAGCTGACAGATGAAGATTCGGACCACGACATCGAGTAGCTTCCAAACACGGCGTGGTTGTCCGCAGCGAAGAACGCACCACTGATCACTGCAATGCGTACTCATGGCTGGGAGTATGGTACGTTATGTTGGCTGAATCCAAAATAATCCTTTCACTTCGTTTCTGAATTAACATAAAGGCTAACATAGTTTTTGTTCTTGTGTTTTGCATCTAGACGCGACTAAATTTGGACCAGACCCAACGTATGCTGGGTTGCATGATGGGCCATACGGGCCAAGTGACAGCGTGCTACGCGTTGGGGACGATTCGCTGGTATTGCTTTTCTTTTTCTTGCCGCCGAAGATTTGGTCCCAAATTGCTATCGAAAGAAACCGCTATCACACACAGACAATCCCTACGAGGGCCCGCTCAATTCGCAGACAGCAACAGCGTAGTGGTGGTGAGGCAGAAGATCTTGCTGAGATCAGACGGCGGTTGTCAGCAGTTGAAGAAATATAAACTTACGAAGTCCTTCAAGTTATGGCATTGCTGATTGCACGTATGTTGGTCCCCATCCGGAAAGGCATTGCAGCGCATTGGACAACGAAGAAAGTTGGAGTTCTACCGTCAAACCGCTTCAGACTCGTGATGGGAAAGAATCGCTTTTTTCACATCATGGGATATCTACACATTTCGAGCAACAAGTCGCCACAAGCCCGTACGGACCGGGCGTGGAAGATTCGACCGGTGCTCGACGTGCTACAGCGAACATTCGCTCGTGGATACAGAGCTCCCCCAGGCATCAGCTTTGATGAAGCAACACTGCCTTCGCGCTCGCGATACAATCCCCTGAGGATCTTCAACAAGGACAAGTCCCACAAGTGGGGGACGAAGGTGTTTGTCGCTGCGTGTGCCAAGACCGCGTACTGCATGAGGTTACTGCGAGGCAAACTTCGGCTTGCCTTTTGTTTTGGCCCAAGTACCTATGTTGACTTGTCCAACGTAAGAATCCTGCCCCAACTGTTATATACATAATATTAACTTACTCGTCTCTGTTGATGTGTTTGCCTGCTAGGATTGAGATTTATTGCGGGGCGAAGCCACATCTACGTACTCCTGTTCCAAAGGATAACAACACTGGAGAAGCGGCTGTACTTCGAAACATAAAAGCTCTCTTATCTCCGTCACCGACGTCCCCATGGAGATTAGTGGTCACCGACCGTTTCTACACGTCTGTCAAGCTGGCGCTGGAGCTGCTTCATTATCGGATCTATCTAACGGGGACGATACAGGCGGATAGTTCAGGTTACGCTGCTGGAGTTATCACTACGAAAAAGAAAACAAAAGGTGAACAGGCGCGAGGTACTGGTGCCTCCGCAACGTACTATCAAGCTGGCTCAAAACAAGATGTTTCCGCAACTAACTGCTGCCATGTGGATGGACCGTAACCCGGTGCACCTGCTCTCAAGTGGGGGCAGCCGCCAAACCGGCACCGTGAGTAGGTACTACCTGCATTGGGCTCCTATTTGGTTGTTAGCACTAATTGTATTTGTATTCTAGTAAGACGCATCCACGGTGAAATGACGCCGGTGCCGGCTCCAGAGCTTGTTCGCGACTACCACCGCTGGATGGGTGGAGTCGACGTCCATGATCAACTCCGGCTGCAACGTTACAGCGTGCAACTTTGCTACAAAACACGCAAGTACTACAAGACTTTGTTTCTGGGGCTTCTGGACATGGTGCTCGTGAACGCGTTCACCGTTCATCGACACTATCGAAAGGTGAACAACAGGCGCCCGCCAAAACACTTCTCGTTTTTTGAGGAATTGATGGGGCAGCTACTGGCAGTAGATTCAATTGAAGCGTTTAACGAGATTGAGGTAAGTCAAATGTTGACCAGTCAACATAACCTCATCTGCTTCAGCAGTCGTGTAACATAACAGCTAACTTATGGTGGGCTTGACTGTATTGGTGCAGCAAGCGACATCTGCGCAAGATAGAACTGCCCTCTCGTCGGCAAGAGCAGATTCAACACAGCTACAAGGAAGCGCATCATCAGCTATCGACGGACATTGCTTAGAAGAAAATCCAGATACTGTCGATTGCGAGCAGGGTGTGAAGCGACGCCACCGATCATGCAAAGTCTGCGCCATCTACAAGGTCAAGCCTCGCAAGTTTACGAAATACTTCTGCCCGGAGTGCTCGAAGGGGAACAAACGGTGCGTAGCTCGCTTTGTACCCTTACCATAAGCTTTGGCTAGCTCGTTTTGATTTAGTAAATACCTATGCAACGTTCCGCGTGAAGGCAGGGTCAGTACGTGCTTCAGCATTTGGCATGCTGATTGGAACAACGGCAACGACATTCCGCGCGACCTACTGCAAGAGCATAGGACACGTGAACGACCGCCAGCGTCGCGGCCAGGCAAGAAGTGGAGACGCAGGCAGAAGGTAGGCGAGAGCGGAGCAAGTGCTGGTGGTGCTGGAGAGTCGAGCGAAGAAGATGATGAAGCGATGGAGGAGGAGGCGTATGGTTGCGCCGTCTACGTGAGGTCGTACATGTCTATGCAAGGAGCAATCAATTGATACGGCACTTGATCTTTCTTGTTATTGGCTATAATAAATGAACTCACCGCTGCTGGGCGTATGCAACAACACAAAGATAGGCTGATCAATAAAAAGTACATATCATATGTTTATTTATACAGCATAGTTGCATATGGTCGTCTCAATGTACTACATAACCCCCCCTTTATGTTGGAGAATCCGTACTATACACTGGCATGTCGTTGTTACCACCCCGAACCCGCGCCAAGATATCCGGACTTAATTGAAAACCCATACAAATTCCTTTATATCTGTATATGGGACGAGGTCAAAATATACCCCCCTTTTTAGGCTGGGAACTAAGGGGTTAACGATGGAGAATGTAGAGGTATCATCGGCTCGTGTTTTAGGCCACAACAAAAAATATCGCGCCGGAATTGCGGTATGTCAGAAAATTGCAGAAGTTATTGCAGATAAAGGGTCGCGGAGTTTCCCCGAGTGGTTGAGCTATCTGTCGAAACAATTGCAAGGCTTGGTGGTGATGTTCCCATTTCTTCGGTAAACAAGACTTCATCAATTCCTGACACAGTTGGGGGAGATGTCACCAATTTTGGCAATGTTGGTGAACAAATCACCAATTCTAGTAACGCTGTGGAAGTCACCGTCTGTGGAGATGATGTGGAACTAGATATTGGTGAACAAGTCACCAATTACGAATGTGTTGTGTAGGAAAGCACCAACTTAGAGAAGGCTTGTGACACTGTCACCGATCAACCTAGGTCTGTGGACGATTCTGAAAAACTGATTGTCAAACTGAACCCGGCCAGCAGCCCTGCAGGAAGACCCAAAGAACCGAGAGCAACTAAGAAAGCCAATGCTCGCAAAGGGATTGAAGAAACCAAGGTGTTTGCGGATCAGTATACTACAGTGGGTAATTCAACACTTGCGACCCTTCGCGAATATATTCACATGAAAAGGCTGTCGCTATCAGCGATTGAACCGGTGTTTTCAGCCATCCGCCCAATATTTGAGGAGGCGATATATAAACGTCCCAAAGCACGCGTTGAAAAAACCCGGAGAAGAGCTGCAAACTGAAACCAACGTTTGGTATGTCATTCCTGAAGCACTGGTGGACAAATCTGCTCAAGCTGGTAAAATGCTGCTAATCGAGAGCTGTCTAATAACAACAGGACACCGGCGACAGACGAAATTGCTGTGCACATTTTGGATGTCGGGATATTTTCCCTGCGGGACATTCATACCATGAAGAAGTGGCATTGTCTCTCAAATTTAATTAAAAGCACGCGGAGTCTAATCAAGTGGGTTCAATCTCAACCAGAAAGCGATGTGCAACGTGATGTCCTGTCTAAGGTTTCTCAGATGAGATGTACTCTAAATTTAAACCCCGGATTGGTGAAACTATTATTCAATTCGAAGAGTTGATTAAATTCGCGGGCACACGCGGGTTATCAGACGGATGCATTTTCGTTGTAGCACTTCATACGGCCCACCAAGCACAGACATTTGGGCAAAACAGAGGAGGTGTCGCTGAAATTTTCGTAGTGGACCCTGTCTATTTGGGGTTCAAAGTGGAAGCCGAGAGAAAGAGAATGATCGACACTAAGCAACATATTCTGAGTAAAGGTGCCGAAGGACGCGTGTTTTTTTTCCTGTAAACATCCAAGTAGACGTGGCACATTGATGTGGCGCTATTGCTGACTTTCGAAGCTGCTCAATCTGGATCTACGACATAAAACAAAAGCTCGACTACATTGATGAAGTGGAAGATATCATGAAAAGTTCCGTGGTTCCTCTGATCGATCCGGCATTTGCTTTTAATTTCAAGTACTCTTCTGCTTGGCTACAGACGGACGGGTATAATTGCGGTGTTCTCATCGTAAATTGGTTTGAAACGTACTTGAAAGTGGCGATGCACAGGGAACCCGAGGAAAATTTTAGCGCACCGACACCACAGCAAATATCGGACGACGATCTGGACAAGTGCAGATACACAATGTTTGAAACAGTGTGTCTTGACATTTTCGAGAGCTAAGCAAGAAGCAAGTAAACATTTTTGTTCGGTAAGTCTATCACTTATGGAACTTTGCACATTTCCCTGCCAACTACAAAGAGATTTTATTATAAAAGCAAATTCATACCGATATATATACCGATATTTTGGTCATGAGCAATCGGAATTTACCGGGTAAATTGCTTTTTTTTACCAGTTTTTAGCACAATTCTTCGAGCTGCGAATTTTATTTTTCTAACCAGCACTCCAAACCAGCTACATGTATCACAGTCACCGAGTTGGTTTCATGGGAGCAGTACGGTGTTTTTTTTTCCTCGAGGGTGTCTTTCTATTTTCCTTTGCAAGAGCCCCAAAACAGGACGACAATGCGAGATCTAGCCGCGTAAACTGCGGCAATGATAAATCGGCTGCGTCAACAGCGCACTGCGTAATCCACTGAGTCAAAAGTGCCACTAAATAATCGACCGAGTCAACAGCGGCACTGCGTAAGGAGGTGAAGGACGCCGCCACCGCACACGCCCTTGAGTGATGAAGAAGTAAAATGACATAAGCTTAAGGAACAGTAGAACTCACTTCGCAATCTACAGTACTTTGCAGCGCAAAACTTTGTCAGAATTTACGATTCAAAGACGAACGTGACGAATCATTGCCAAATAATACCGGTACTGTATGCTTTATTTGGGAGTCCAGTGCATGTAGAGAGCTTGAACATACGCTTTGGAGGCGGCAGCTAATAAATACTACTTACTTCGAAGTACTGTTTTATCTGTTTGCAAATTGTGCTTTCCCGGAGCAATTGGCATCATACTTGTTGGTCAGCCCACCAATTTCCGTTCTCATTCCCCAATCCCCCCCCCCCCCGAACAAGAATCTAGCAAATGCGTCTTTCAACCATCATCCTGGCAGTGTCTGCTGTGACCCTAGCTGCAGGCGACAATGCCCTGTGTGAGGCTGCAAATGTAGACCAGGCCATGGTAATGCCGCTCACGTACGCTAACTCTGTGAGTGAGGATCTGAACAACGCCGACGGGAAGCGGTACCTGCGGAGTTCCGAGGACGAAGAGAGGTTGGGCGGCGCTAACATGTTTAACATTAAAAAGCTTGAAGATGCGTTGAACGACGCCACCTACGCGAAAACGCTGTTCCGAAGATGGAAGCGAAGCGGAGTCAACGAGGACACGATCACTACGAAGTTTAAGAACATGCAGATATCTTTGGATGAGAACGCCCTCGAGTTGATCCAGAGCTATCGCATCTGGCTCAACGCGCACGCTACCAAAACAAATCCGAAGCTATTTGACAGAGCGAAGATTAACAAGGCACTGGAGGACGGTACGTACGCGAACGTGTTGTACGGCAGATGGAAACGTTATGGATTTGAATCGGACGACGTCTTCAAGAGGTTTCAGCGTATGGGGGTCAGCAAGGACGATAACCTGTATCAGGTCTACAAGAATTACGTCACCTGGCTGAACGTTCACCACCCACTCAAGAAAACTACGCTAACTACGCCCGAAGAGTTCTTGTTCTACCCGTCTAGAATCCAAAGGGCCAAGTCGGATCCAGCATTTGCTGAACGGCTGTTCGCCAAATGGAAAAGTAGTGGGCTCGACGCGGGTCCTGTCTACAAGAAGTTATGGAATATGGGCCTAGAGAAGGACAATGCCATCTACAAGCTCTACACGGACTACGTTTTGTGGCTTGACAAGCATTTTCCGTTACCAGCGAAGGCTACTAATTAGTGCAAAAACGTCCGATTACGGACGCCACATCGGTGTGTAGTATTTCAATTCAGTGGTCATTTCAATACTGCAAACGAAAACATTTTTAATCGTTCGAACATGACATGCACCTGTAGTCCAGGATTGCTAAAAACATAAACGTAACATACTTTCGGGACAGTATTTACGCCAAGAAAACACTTTAAAAAAATGTGTTTCATCTTTTAACGCCAATATTATGAATCCTAAGAAAAAGTAAAACGAGTCGCAGTTGGTTAATCTGACAAAAATTGCAAAAAACCAACTCGCTGCGTTCAATGGTATGCGGTGATGCAGTTTTATTCTGAAGAAAGTTAGTAAATTCTACTTCGAAGTTCTTTCTAATTTGCAAGGATACAAACAGCTTTATGTTTCGCTTAGCGTTGACTACCAAGCGTAAAAATCTTTGTTAGTAACTTTTGTTTAAGAAATGCAATTATTGTTATGCTAAAAAATCAAGTGGCTTAAGCAGCTTTGCATTGCAACCGATATCAGAGCTCCTCGTGAAACACTTTTTAAAAGTGTCTCTTGGCGCTGATGCTGTCCCGTAATTAACGAGGTGACATCACTTTGATGTTTAAGGAGCTTCGCAAAGGGAGCTTCTCCCAGCATATTCTTGCCTTTTCATCAGATTTGTGCTCAAGAAAACATGTTATTTTAGTTTGTGTTGGAAATTTTATGTCACTTTTGAGCTTTTTACGGCGTGTAGTACAGATCTCTCTGTGTAACCGGTGTGAGATCTCAAATACGGTTAAGGAGCATGAAATGTATTGCCAGTCAGTAATCCATGTCTCTAGTGCAAGTACATTTTACATGGTACACTCTTAAATTAAGCTCAATAAATACTAGTAGCGCGGGAATTTAATCCAAAGAGATCATTCAGGCGAGCATTCCATACTTTAAAAAAGAGTACTTAATCAGGAGGGCATTTTCTTAATATTTTCTTACCGCTGGACGGCATTTTACTCCACGAATTTGTGTTTATTATGAGTTACAAAATAAACACCCTGATCATGATTTTACGGAAAATAAAACGTCTCAATACAAAACTCAGTACTTTTGTACTACGTATTATGAAAGCGCACTGCTCGACGGCGGATTTCTGAATGTGTTTTTCTTTTTGATTTCACAAACCCCTCATTAAGTCAATAGTCAAGCTCATACCACTGCGCGAGATGATATTCGAGAGCAGGGGTTGGAAAATTATAAACGCTACTATATTTTTGTTTTCAACCAATTTACATTGCAAAACAGGACTAATCAATAATATGATATTTTGACCAATTATTGCAATAAATACATCAGCGGCTGATGTAAGGCCCGTTCTCAACCGGGGTGGACGCATGCGTTTTCGGACACTTTGGGATCTGATTGGCTAGATGGGTATAACAAAAAAGGTGCCCATATTAGAATCCACACGCATGCGTTTGCCGTGCGTTTTCCGATTTGGACCAATAACATGTTGCTTTTATTTCTTACGTTTTACCGTTAAGCTCGAAATTCAGATGCCACTTGTCCCGCTCCCATCGACATGACGCGTATCTCATTTCGTCCCTCGCAGTAGCAGTACGTCCCTACAGCTCGACAACGGCGTCGGTGGAAAGACGACGTCATCTTGTGCGGTCTTCTCGTCTGTATGGCTGTCTTCAAGAGCCATCGACACATAGGAAGGTAGATCCTGTTGTTCGTGAACGCATTTCATGGCGAGTCCATGCCACCACGCTTTTGAAAGAGTCTGCGTTCAAGAAGTACTACAGGATGAGCTTGTCTACTTTCGAGGAATTACTACGTGTTGTGGGACCCTATTTGGTAGTCGACTATTACCAGTCGCTACGCCGTTCTCGCGGTGTCCCTCCACTCACGCCAGCTGCAATGCTACAATGCGCGCTCTCATAGCTAGCAGGGGGGAGCCATCACCACATCCGTGTCATTACCGGATGTAGTACTGCTACATTCTACCGTGTTGTGTATCGTGTGATGTACGCTATCAACGATACTGACGCTCTAGCGCCTCAATTTCCAAAAACGCTGGATGATATGAAGCGAGTTGCGAGCGAATTTCAGTCTCTCAGCAATCGAGGTGTTATTGATGATTGCATTGGTGTGATTGACGGGTGACTTTGCCCTATACGCGTTCCTCGTCAAGATGAGTGCGGTCGCGTACTATTGTTTTTCTCCGGACACTATCAGAAATATGGACTGAATATCCAAGCTTGTGCAGACTCTCTTTCTCGATTTACTGCGTTTTCGATCAACTCAGCTGGTGGAATGAATGATTCGTACGCTTTCCAGCGTTGGCAACTAAGCAATATTCTACAAGAAGTCTCAGGCAACTACTTCGTCATCGGCGATAATACTTATGTCCAAAGTAAGCGTGTAATGACTCATTTTAATAAGATGCAGTTGGTAGACAGACGAGACCGTGACAGCTACAATTTTCATATAAGCCAGCTACGAATTCGTATTGAAATGGCTTTTGGACTTCTCGTGAACAAGTGGAGAATTCTAAAGCAGCCACTTCATGTTCGCCTTCGTCATTGTCGCGTTATTATATCATCATGTATGAGGCTACACAATTTCTGCATTACCCAGCGTTGTGCATCGTCAGCCAAACCACCTGATCAAGTCTTGGGGGCAATAGCTCGGGAAGTAAGGTCGTGGAATGATCAGGAGCCACTCACATACGATTCGTCGGAGGTTGAGCTAGAAAATGGCAGCCACGACGATTTGCTGGACGAAAGGGTTCGATCCGAATTAGTCAATCGCATTTCAAGACATAATTTGCATCGTCCCCAGCGAATTTTACTGATAAGTAAAGGCCGTATTAATGCAGCAATGACCACTGCCCAGCAAGTACCGACGGAAGCAGAAATGATCAGTGTGTCATCAGCACCAGGGCCCTCTCGACCTGATCAAGACAACACAAATGATGATGCACGTGGCACAGCTAGTATCTTGCAGTGGCAAGTGGTGTAACAAGATGAGTTCATCAGCGGGTTATTAAGCCGTCGTCAAGCCTTTTCTTTTTTTAGTCTGATGTCGTTCCACACGAGAAAGCGGCAGCGATTGCTGCTAACAAAGTATAATACAAGCCACGTCCAGCGCCTGAGTGTAACCTAGTGAGTCTTTCTCCAGTCGCAGTGAGCGCCAACTACCGACGGTTCAGCCGTGGGAGGCACTCCAAGATGCGTCTACCATTTTAGGTCTGTGCGCGCTGCTGCCAAGATTTTTTTTTTTTTTTGCCTCCAAGCACCACTTTATTGGGACCATCACTTCGTCCCGCTCCAACAAGCTTCAATCTACAAATAAATTGTCGGCATGTCGTTAGTGACCTTCTCGGAGAGCGCGGTACCGGCCGCCTGTGCTGTGTTCCGTGGACGCAGACACAGACAACTCCTCTCGTGGCACGTTGGTGCTGACCGATAGCACTACGTACGCCTATTTCTCGTTCAGCCTAGACAAGAGAATCTCGGCCGGCGTAGTGTTCAGTGCGGGTATGGTGGGGCTCTGTCCGATCCGTCGTAGCGCGGCCAGATCCTTGTGCTGACGTATTCCCTTATTGGCAGCTACGGCGTACCCGACATCGACGTCAAGGGTGCGTTCAACCTGCCCAAGTCCTTCGAGTCGGGAACAGTACAGAACTCGGGTTTCAGTGTGTCCAAGTACTCGCATGATCACGAAGCGTGTCTGCCGTGCTGGGCAGGTCGTGTTCGAGGGCCAAACCACTGAGTTCGTGGAGCCCAACAAGGCGAACCTCGTGACCGAAGTGACCGTCGAGGAAGTGACCGTGTACAACAAGGGTGCGTCTCCCAAGTTCGTATCCTTCCGCTGCGGAATGAAGCACAACATCGTGCGGTACTTGTCCTACATGGAAGTGGAGCTCACGGTCGTGCCCTACGACTACGACCTGCCCGATAGCGAGCTGCAGTACGAAGGTTTCTCCATCAATAACGATCTGCTTACCCGACTGTAAGACCATCGACAGCATCCGTTGGGCCTTCAACCAAGAGAACATCTAGCCTATATTCGGTATCTATCTGGGTAACCAGAACCGAGCTCTGGTCGCCGGTGTCACCACGGACAAGTTGAAGTACGGCTATTGCGGTATGAACCAGTCCTGCATCGACATTCGCTCTACACGCTGCCGCGTCACGCCGCAGAACCACGAATACTCTTTGAACTCGAGCACTCTGTCTGAGGTTAGAAGACCCTCTCAATTAGCGCCAACGACAAGTCGAACAAGGGTATTATCCACGAACACAAGTCTTTCATCTCGGCGCAGTTCCACCTGGAGGCATGTGGTGCCCCCACGAACACTTGCTTCCTCTTCGGCCTGCTCTTGGAAAATGTCAACAGCGCTCCACCTATGTGCACATTCATGAACACGACCGCCCAGCGTTTCGTTCTGGTGGTCTGTCGATCGGTCAGGCTGGTGAGCTCGACTACTCTAGCCAGACCATCGTTGCTGTGCGTGAGGAAGGCGTTCACGTCATACATCGCCACGGTGCAGCCATCTCAGGTTCTGGTCGACAACATCCACTTCGTGCCGGCGCGTGCCGAGGCAATGCTGGAGAGCGTCACGAAGGAGTAGCTGGTTGGGGTCCTGGTGAGTGTGGGTGACCAGACGGCCCTGTCCGTCGGTATCGAGCTGTACCTGAACGGCGACCTGGAACGTCACAACGTTCGCGTCATGGGCACGTTGTTCGAGACGGCTGAGTTGCTGTCCCCGATGAACTACCTGCACATGACGTACGGCGACTTGGAGGACGACATCCCGACGAGCGAGGAGGCCATCGTGGTGCTCGACAGTGGCACACACCGCAACGTTTCGTTTGTGAAAATAGATTGGTGTGTCGTGAGTGCTGTGCGTACGTGGGCAAACCGGCGATCGTGATCAACTGCTTGAGCTGGAGAGAGCGGCCTGGTGAAGAACTCGCCGCACTAACCAGGAAAAGACAGTGATGCAGGTTTTAACGATGAAACTAGAAGTAACGAGGAGGTTGAGCTAGACAACTCGGATCAGAAGGAAGCGACTCTATCCCATGATAATGACCTGCAGCGTGATAAGGCTGCGTGGACCGTGCTAATGTGATTGACCTACTGGATGAATGCAACGACGTCGAGTGAATTCTATAAACTAACAATGCGCGTACGATAGCTGTCTGCAGCGTGAATCTACACCGACATATACAGCGCATAAGGCAGTTGTAAACGCGATCAGCTTTATCAAAAGGCACATCCTGAAACACATTTTTCGTATCATGGATTATTGTCACCAAGCAGATCGGACGGCGCTGTTGCTTCTTGCTGTTAGCCATCACGTGAGCGGACACTGTCCATGATCCGCTGTCGCTCCTCCAGAAAGAATTCCAAATCCCCTTGCAACCGTAGCTTTATAGGACTGACGGCGAAGTTCATTTCGCACTCAATCGCACTAATGCGCTTGCGAATGTCGTCGAGCATTTTATGCTGCTCGCCGCGTACTCGCATCGAAGCTTCTTGTTCTTGCTCCCTTCCAAGAGCGACCTCAGCTTCCCGCGCCGCTGCAATTCCTCCAACAAGCGTAACGAGAGCATCCATAGCTTCAGCTTCAGATTTTTGCTTCTTGTTCGGTGCGGTTTTGGTGGGTGAGCGCACATTGCGTTTTCGGCTGCCACCGCGCTGACCTGGCGTGGCACGACGCTCCCGCATTGGGGTAGATACGGGAGCGGAGAGCGAATCAAACTCATCCTCCTCGTACATATCACCACGAACGCAGCTCAGTGCTTCCGGTCGAAGCTACAGTAATTTTACAAATCGCTTATGTTATACAAGGTATGACAGCAAACAAACTAAAGCCCAAATTTCTACCTTGGTCCAGTACCACAAATAAAGCACATCCGCTTTGCCATGCGTAAAATTCTTGAATTCCTGATCGTGGGTCCCGGATAGACGAAAGTTGGCTTCGGAGATACTGAAGAAGGACGTCAGCTCCTTCCAAAGTTCTTCCAACTTTGCGGTACTATGCGGTACAATGGTTCCCGGGGTGATTCCCACGAAGTCGACGTCGTCAGCGATCAGTCCACTATATTCCTCGTCATTCTCTTTGTACGCTGCTTCAACATCGCGCCAGAAAAGAGCTTTCTCAGAAAACTGGGGGTCGTCTAAATCAGCTCGATCAAAGTTCTTTCCTACAAATACAACAAAATAGTCAATTGCATGGCAAATATATCCATCATGATTCATACCAGTAACTTCAACAAGTCTTGTCACCATATCCTTGGACAGCACGACATTCGCTAAGCGGAACATGCAGTACTTGGTACGACGGGTGTTGCCAGAAGCCATTGTCGATGCAGATGTAGGGCCTTCGCCCCTGTTTACCAGCTCATCATACCGGCGGAGGCACTTTATGCGATCGGCCTTATTTGTCCGCGTATCAAGCTTGATCTCTCGTATGGTGCATTCCTTGCGAATGAGATCCTGTGGCATTTTCTCGTACGGCTCCCACGCAAAATGCCCTTCAGTTAGTGAGCCACTTAGAATGGTAGGGACAGTATCAATCCTTTCTGCATCTCTCGCCCTTATTTGTGCTGCGTCGGAATCGCTTGAAGCTGGACAAACGGAAGATAGGGCACCGGACTCAGCATTTTCCATAACGTAATTAAAGCGGTTACCGTGAATTGTGACAGCGACCACCCCATTGGTTGGTAATGCTGTAATTGAAGGTGCCACCATAGCAAGCTCCGCCGCGAGACGGCGAGCCACTGGAACTTCTCGATTCGGGTCCTTCTCAGCTTCCATTGTTTTGTTGGAAGGGGGAAACGCGGATCTACAGCATAAACAACGTATTTTACTGGCCAATATTTGTTTTTGTTGCACCAATAAATGTCGTTCAGTTTCATTCTCAACCGAGCACACGGGGTAGGGTACGCGTGCAACGCATGCGTCAAGAAAAACGCTTCGGTTGAGAACGGGCCTAAGTATAAATGTTGTAAGTCATTAAGTATAGCAGAATATTTTGCATATTTATAAAGAGTTGGAAGGAAGAAGTGCAGGAATAAGTTATTCCGTACAAAAATGCAATAGCTATTTTATTGATATTACTTTTTCCAACCTCTGTTCGAGAATAGTACAGTTGGTAACAGCTCGCATTTCTCCTTTACCCATTCGAACCCACTGTTGAGGCACACCGCCATTTCTCACACGAGATATATTCACTTCATTCAGCTTTTCGATAGCAGTGACACATCGACCAACGTGTCCACCTGTTGGTAGGGCAAAAAATCATATACCCGCGTCGCAGAATCTTAAAGACTCTCGTTGCCAGCAAACCTTTTCATCACATACTCCGCAATTTCGTCGAAACAAAAACATAGATGTTCCATGCCTAACATGAATTCAGGAGGCCCACCGACTATGGCGCAGAATACTCTCTTCACCTTCTCTCTCTGCAAAAGACTAGAGTGGAACCGCAAAAAGTAAATTAGTGCGCAGGTTTTCGCAATACTCCTTTCTCCCAAATTTTTTCTGAAATTTCCGATTAGTGAGAAAAAACCGCTTACCGGTATTTTCGAGCAGAAGAAGTACCAGATTAGTGGTACCTTGTGTCCTCCTTCCGTCCATCAGTTGCATCATCGACGTTGGCCATGCAGAGACTCTCGCGCGGGCTGTACGCGGCGACAAGGCATCGAGCGTCTTCCTCTGTCTCTGTTCGTCTTATTGCAGCATCAACTGCCCCAAATTCACCGGTATGGTACTCAAATTGTAGGCTATTAAGCGTTGCATCCGCCGTTCAAGAGCCACCAAAACTCGGACGTTTTGCACGCCGTCGAGCCAAGAAACAGCGTGTCTCCACCACACTGGAGCCTCCCCAAGAGCTCTCAAATGATGAACCGTCCGATAAGCAGCAGATGAATAAGGATTTCAAACTCAATGTGCACCGATGCGTCGTCCAGGAGCAGATGCCGCTCGAGGACGTGTTGCCAATGATACAGAACGAGGTGCGCGCCAAAACGCTTCATGCGGCAATGGCGCGTCAGTCGGTGGACTCGTTCTACTTCCATTGTGCGCAACAGGCGGAGAAAAAGGGGCTTACGGAGGAGCTACGACGACAAGTGCTGCAGTACTTCGACCAGGAGCTCTTTGTCTACGATCAAGAGCTAGAGTCCAAGCCTTTTGTGCTCGGCAAGTCGCTCAATGAAGCTGTGTTTGGCTCAGTGATCAAGTTGCATTTGGCTGGAGGAGACACGGAGGCTGCGTGGATGGCAATTAACAAGTTACGACGAGCTGTGAGAGGACAACAAGAAGCAGGTGAGACGCCCAAGCTCCACTTTCGAACCGTGAGTCCGTTGCTTGAGCACGAATGTAAACATGGCCAATTCTTGAGTGCGTACTCGAGATGGCAGCAATTGAAGCAGCATGACGTCGAGTGGACTAGTGCCATGGAGGACGTACTCGTTCATATGGTAGCTGCATGTGTGAAGAACAATGAGCAGCAGCTGGACGAGTACACTGACAGCGATGCCACTGAGACGCGCTTCCACGCTCAGATGGCATCGCTGCTGCATGATCTGCAGCTTACATGTCGCGAGATATCTCCGTCTAATGCTCAGCGACTCCTTCATGCCTTCCGTGATGCAGGGTACAGAGTGGAGGCCGTACCGAGCGATGCTCGGATGAACCCCAAGTGTCCATGCTGTGGACACGCTCTGAACAAACAAGGCATGTCGGAACAAGAACGTGAGCACATGCTGACTGCACTCGAGTCCCGTCGCAGCAAAATGGCGCCTGGCAAGCTGGTCAAAGAGTTCCTGGACCCTTTCCGAGTCTGGTTGATGCTCCGTCACGAGACTTTCCAGCTGCAAACATTGGCTGAAAATCCGAGAAGCAGCAAACCTCTGCACTATGTGCTGGATGGACCCAACATTGCGTACATTAACCAAAACTTTGAGGCCGGTACCTACCGTTTGGATCACGTCGACTACGTCGCGAGGGAGCTACAAGCACAGGGACATCTGGTTAGTATTACGATGCCCACGAATTACCTCGCGGACAAGTTCTTGGTGCGTATCCGCAATAAACACTTCCGGGATATGCGTCGTCAAGGCAAATATTCCACACGGGAACGTACGCCTGAGGAGAAGGCCATTGTGGCGCGCTGGAAAGAGGAGGATATGATCTTTAGCTGCCGCACCGACTTCTTATCGGACGACCTGTTTTGGCTCTACGCGAGCGTGTTATTGGGTCGTGAAGGCCGCGTAGTTACAAACGATCAAGGCCGCGATCATGTGATCGCTCTCCTGAATGGCTACAACAGTACCAGTGCTCAAACTCGACCTCAAAAGAACGGCAAGAAGAGCGCTGCTGCCGCCCAAGCAGAATTTGAACAGACAGGTGCCCCCTCTATCTCAATGGACCTCGTCGCGCGGTGGAAAGACATGACGACGGTGAATATCGAGATCAAACACGAAGAAGCCGCGACCAACGCTGCCGTGGCTGGAGACTGGACCAAGCTGATTCCGATCGAGTACATCAAATTGCGCCACCCGCAGCCGTTCTCGCGCGTTCCGCAGGTGACAGCACCGCAGCATTTCCACTTTCCCCTTGCAGAACAAGCAAATCAAAACGAACATCCGAATCAAGTGCAGAGCCAACGCAAACGTACGCGATGGCTCTGTGTGCATCGAAATGACAGCACCTAGAAATCATAGACCCACAACCATAACAATGACATTGCATTTCAATGGATGGGACGATAGATTGTCGGCTAAAGAAAATATTGCTTGCTACTCGGGGCTTGGCTTGATAGTTTTTTTAAGCATAGACGCACTTGCCGTTGTCGCACTTGAAGCCAGGGTCGCAGGCGTCGATAAAGAGGCTGGTGGCAGGGTTGAAGCACTGGCCGCCAGTCGGGGCACGGCAAGCGTTCTCGCCACGAGGACAGTACTGGCCTGAGGGACAGGCCTGGTAGCAGATACCACCATCGGGGCTCTGTTCGACGGTGTGCACACGAAGGTGGGGGCGGCCTGGTCCTCGGCGGTCGTCGACTGCAACAGGCACGCAGTGGCGGCAAGGACGGTAGTAAACACGGTTGAGAACTTGTAGTGGTGGATGGCTTCAACGGACCAAGCCTAGCCCATGCACTGGGGAATGTCGACAGGCAGACATTCCCAAGCTGGCAACAAGATGCGATAGTACAGATAGCTACCACTTCCCAGTACGAGACTAGGCAGCAGGATTCAGTATGAGACTAGGCGTATGAAGTACGAGACTAGCCATAGCTGTAGTCTACGACAGGTCGTGTTAGAGCTCACTTTGAGATTAGCCAAACCACTAACAGAGCTTTGGTTTGCCAGGAAGCGCCAGCTTCCCTAATAGTGTTCCTAGACCCACTACAAATATATCTTTAGTTGCGGGTTCAGCAACTAACCGACTGATTGGAGAAAACCAACCAACTGAAAGAAGATGCCGGCTCCTAAGATTACTGAAAGTGACGACGAAGAGGACTTTCGCGAGGTAGCAAGCTCCGATGGACGTGAGCAGCAGACTGAAGTGACGACAGGACCGGATGAGACATCGATGCCACAGCAAGTGCGTGATCCGCAGCCGATCTTTTCGGTGGTTAACCCTCCTAAGGTGACTTCTATCGCCCGTGAGGCGCTGGTAGAGTGGATAAAACTACGAAAGGAGTATGAAGGCCACGTGAAGGAGCGTTGCAAGGACAGCAAGGAAGACGTCGCCGCTGTGATGAGGAGTGTGAAGAGTTCTTTTGATGACTACTTGCTCGAAACACTGTGCGAGGTTCGTTGGGGAGTGGAGAAGAAGGATGTGTAGGACGATTTCCTGCTGGAGAAGATCCGTGAGATCACCGACAGTTTCCAGAACCAGGTACTTCCTCCGGTGAAGGAACTTTTTCGTGACGAACTCAATATGGACATGAAAAACATGGACATCGATTCGAGAGTGACTGATTACCTTCACAATGCAACATGTTGATCAAGAAGTACGGCTTCATTAGTTTTTTTGAGTCTGAGAAGGGGCCAAAAGAAAAATGCAAGTTGCTCATCAACTCTCTTCCAAAGGGATTGAAGGACAAGGTGCAAAATGAACTCGACTATCGTGTCCCCGAGGCAAAGGCTGACATCAAGAAGTTATACATCTTGGTGAGCGACAAAGCCAGGGAACAAGCAATTGAAGAACGTGCTTTGAAGAGTGTTGGCAACCCGAGGCGCAGCCGTGATTCAGACCAGAAGAAACGTCATGCCGAGCAGAAGGATCGCCGGTCAGTGAAGAAAATGAAGCAGTCCAACAAAACAAATCAATCCCAGGCTGGGAAATCCGCTCAGGTAGCTACGAAGGGGGTGCCTAAACAAGGTTGTTTTCATTGTAGAGGAGCCCACTACTTGTCCAAATGTCCAACCGCTACGCCCGCAGAGCGCGATAAGCTACTCGCAGACAAAAAAGTACCAACAACCAAGAACACAGCTACCAAAAAAGGAAGCCGCTAGATTAAACCGAGTCCAAGCGTGTTTTCCTAAGCGTGGGAAGGTTGTTGTGCTGGAGAATGAGGTGGAGATTCCGCTCTGTATCGACAGTGGGGCAGACCGCTGCTGTTTAGATGAACATGCTTTTGATCGGGTGAAAAAGGCAAGGCCTGAAGTTGTACGCCATAAGTTAGTGAAACCAGTGAAGTGCACTTTGGCTGATGGGACTGTGATTTGTGTGAATTGGACTGTGAAATTGAATATAAAGTTGCGAACAATTGCCGGTGTGGTTAATGTTGCCGAGCCAGTCGAGTGCTTAATCATTCCTGGCGACTCGGGTGAGTTCCTACTGGGAAATGACCTGTTGCTCTCCCTAGGAATTGACGTTGGGCGGCAAATTGACATGCTGGCAGTGCCTTTCGCGGCTGATATGGACGGAGATGACTTTGACGATGCCAATGAGCCAACTATTGGTATCGATGAGTTAAAAGATGATGTACGAGCGGGGGTACGTGGCTTGGTGGAGAAAGCGATCGAAAATGGTTTCCCACGCGAGCATAAGAAGGAATTGTTTCGCATTGCGAGCAAGTTTGATATATGGAGGCTGCAATTGGGAGCTGATCCGCCTGCTAAGGTACCACCAATGCGTGTACGACTCAAGACTGGCGCTCGACCCTACCGGTGTAAGGCTCGGAGGTATCCGCCAGAAATACGACGTTTCTTGGATGATTTTAACTCCAAGTTGGTCGAATTAGATTGGGTATATGAGAATCAGGAAAGTCGTTGGGCGTGCCCAGCACTACCGGTGAGGAAAGGAGTGGGAGAATTTCGGCAGACAGCCGATTATAAACCGGTGAACGCTTTGGTTGAGGCGATTGTGGGGGTGATGCCCGATTTGAACACCGACCTTGGCGATGTTGAAGGAGCATTTTTTCCCGGTTTGTTTGACTTCATCAAGGGCTACTGGCAATTGGCACTAGCAGACGAGTGCCAGGAGTTGCTTTCGTACATGACGCACAACAAGGTGTATACTCCAAGAAGGGTACCACAAGGTTGTACAGATGCTGCGTTGTTTTTTCAAGCCACGATCCAGAAGTGTTTGGAAGAGCTGCTACACCGGCACTTACTCATTTGGATAGATGATTTGCTGTTATTTGCGAAGGACGTGCACACATACTTAAAGAAAATGGAGAGGATGTTCGAACTGCTTGACTTCTTCGGATTTAAGCTGAGCGTTAAGAAATCTTGTTTGTATAAAAGTGAAGTACGTTAGTGTGGGAGGATTATTACTGGTTCTGGTGTTCGACACGACCCAGAGCGCATCCGCACGCTCCAGGAGCTGCCGTATCCAGCCACTGCGGGGGAATTACAGCAGTTCTTGTGCTCGGCAAATTGGATGAGAGATAGTTTATTGGACTACGCTAGAAGGACCCGACCGCTGCAAGACGCGTTGGATCACGCTCTGTCGACTGCAACCAGGCGGACAAAACGCGTTGCCTCTGGGATAGCCATCAGCCTGACCGATGAGGAACGACTAGCGTTCGATGGTTTGAAGCGATTACTGATGAACAGTGTCAAGTTGGCATTCCCGGTGGAACATGCTACGATGTGTGTTTTAACAGACGCTAGCGACCTTGGCTGGAGTTTGGTGGTGACACAAGTGATCGAGTGGAAGGCTAACGAGCCGGTGCATCAGCAACAACACCAATTGTTGATCTGCTTGAGCGGAACGTTTACTGGATCGCAGTGTCATTGGAGTATCATAGAAAAAGAGGCATACCCAATTGTATGCGCCTGCGATAAACTAATTTACTTGTTGTTGAGACCCAATGGTTTCCAGCTATATTGTGACCATCGAAACCTGATATACGTTTTTGCTCCGGGCGCGGAAGTAAAGAAGCATATCCGAGGCAAACTGCTCAGGTGGGCCACAAAGCTGATGGAGTACAAGTACGTGATCGAGCACATCGAAGGCACATCGAATGTTTGGAGCGACATGGTGTCTCGATGGGCCGGAAACCACGCAAAGGACGCTCACCTACGACAGATGACGCTCCGACCAAGACACTCAGAAGCTCCTATGGACTCAGGAACTGCAAGACGTAAACGGAAACGCCGAAAGAGCAAGCGGACCGTACCAGGTGATCACAGCGCCGCTACTACACCCTCGCAGCTACCTATACGCCCCCTGAACGACCCAGAATTTGAACAACCTACCCTAAAAGCGATCCTCGAGTCTCAGGATCGACATAAACAAAGTCGTCCACAGGAAGCAATAGGAGATGACGAGCAAGGATGGCGTGTAAACGGGAAGCTGTGGATACCTGAGACGGACGCTAACCTGATATTGCGTATACTGGTGGTGGCGCATTGCGGTCCACAAGGACACCGGGGCAGAGAGGCTACTATTGAAGCGATTCGAAGATTCGTCTACTTGGTCCACCTGAGAGCGCAGGTGGAGAATTTTTTATCAAGGTGCCTACTATGTCACCATGTCAAAGGTAGTAAAATAATCCAGCGTCCATGGGGGGAGAAGTACCGTACGAATGAACGAAATGGAGCTCTCCACTGGGATTTCTTATCTCTGGGCGATAGCTTCGCGGGTGATCGCTACTTATTAGTACTTAAGGACGAAGCGACTCATTTCTGCGAGCTGACCCCATGTGCTGTACCGACCAGCGAGGTAGCAGTCGACGCTATCCTCACGTGGCACAGCAGATACGGCATTCCACCACTCTGGATCAGTGACCAAGGATCGCATTTTAAAAACACTGTGGTAGCAGAAGTATGCCGTCGCCTTAAGTCAAAGCAAGAATTTACTGTTGCCTACTGTCCGTGGATAAATGGCAGCGTCGAGCGAGCAAACCGCGACGTCATACAAGTGCTACGAGTACTGTGTTTGGAATATGAAGTAGATACACATGACTGGACCTTTTTCGTACCCATCTTACAAGGAAATTTAAACCATACGCCGGTCCCATCGCTTGGTAACAAGGCACCTGTAGAACTGTTTTGCGGACTGCCTATTGCATCGCCGCTGAGTTTCTGCGTAGACCCAAAACAACGGAAGATACTTGAGTTACCAGGACAGCCGGCCAGAATTGAACGCTGGTTAGAGGTGATGAAAGAGAGTGTACGTGCTATGCATAAACCGATGATCACGGCGCGTGATCAACAGACGGAGCGTAACAAAAAGCGTCATCAGCATGCACAACGACCGAACTTTGATGTTGGAGATTACGTTCTCAGATCACGAGTGAATAGTAAGCATCAAGACAAGCTTTTGGTGACATGGATCGGACCCTACCAAGTCATACGGGCCGACACGCACTCGTTCCTGGTCCGCCACCTCGTGACAGGAGCGGAAACTGACGTCCATTCGTCGAGGTTGAAGTTCTACGCTGACAGCTCCTTGCAGATCACGGAGGAAATTCGTGAGCATGTTGCAGCCCAGGGGCAGATCCTGGCAGTAAGAGAGCTACTGGACCATGCATGGAACAAAGAAAAAAAGGACTACGACATCCTGGTGGCCTGGAAGGGCTTGGAGTCAATTGAGGACTCGTGGGAACCTGCGAGATCACTAATGAAAGACATTCCTGTGCTACTCAAGCAATTTGCAGCAGCCAGAGATGATTCACGATTCGAGAAACACATTCATACGCTGGCCCGACAATGAACAGCGGCTTGGATTTTTCGATGGGTCCGTAAACTACGGATATTTTTCGTAAATTACGAATATTTTCGGACTTCTGAAACACGATACTTTCGACAACCTCTCGAAAGTTATATATGCTGTATTTGATTTGATTTATCAAGTTGGGCAAGGCTTGGGAGGGCGGTGTAGTGGTGGATGGCTTCAACGGACCAAGCCTAGCCCATGCACTGGGGAATGTCGACAGGCAGACATTCCCAAGCTGGCAACAAGATGCGATAGTACAGATAGCTACCACTTCCCAGTACGAGACTAGGCAGCAGGATTCAGTATGAGACTAGGCGTATGAAGTACGAGACTAGCCATAGCTGTAGTCTACGACAGGTCGTGTTAGAGCTCACTTTGAGATTAGCCAAACCACTAACAGAGCTTTGGTTTGCCAGGAAGCGCCAGCTTCCCTAATAGTGTTCCTAGACCCACTACAGAACTTCATGATGTTGAGCTGAGAAGAGGAAGGTGGGAGGTGAATCTGGAATTGAGAGTCCTGGTCTTCCATCGACATAAGATAAATCAGGGACTGCAAGGCGTCAAAATCTCATTGAAACTTGGTGTGCAAATCTTTCCCAGTTGGAATCCAACAAGACTTCCCTTGTGCACTGTTTGCTGACTCCTGAGTTCAAACACTACCGTACGGGATAGCTTAGCCTGTAGCTTTGAGAGGGCTTGCGAGCTCTCTGCTCTTCGACGTGGTTGAAAATTGAGATACGGTAAAGCTCATAGGACCCGTTCCAGCGTAGTTCCAACATTTGGAGGGGAAAAAGGAGACCGACAGGCAGGTGTACCCTCTCAGGCCATTACGCCGTGATTCAGCTAGTTTAAAATGCATGACACTACCAGGCGAGGATTACACATTGTATCATAGTCAGAGTGCTGAAACACCGGAAAGTGTCGACAATTGGAAAATCAGGGAATAAACTTTGTTTTATTTGGATACGGGGCGGGGGTTGTTAACAAATTGACAAAGTGATACTGTTTTGCTAGACTGCTCACCGCGAGCTTATATGGACAGAGGAAGGAGGAAAGAGGCTACAGCACAGTCGTGCGATGTCTGACATCTCGCCTTACTGGCTTGGTTGCACGTTGACTTACTTGTACACGCACTTGCCGTTGTCGCACTTGAAACCAGGGCCGCAGCCCTCGCGGAAGAGGCTCGTGGCCGGGTTGAAGCACTGGTTGCCTGAAGGCTTGCGGCAATCATTCTCGCCACGCGGACAGTACTGGACCGAGGGACACGCCTTGTAGCAGATAGCGCCGTTGGGGCTCCGCTCGACGGTGTGGACACGGAGGTGCACCGAGGCCTGCTCCTCGGCGACAGAGGGCTGCAGAAGGCACACGACGGCAACAGCAGCGGCGGTGAAGACGGTAGAGAACCTCATACTATTGCTTTGAAGAGAGGAGGACTTGGGAGAGCTGCTGATCGAGAGGCGAATCCGGAAGTGAGCAAAGAAATCAGGACCAAGATTTCAAATCAATGGCACCAATACTCAAGCCAAGACCGGGGAGGGATACCCAAACCAAGTGATTTAGATGCAACGCGAATGTCATGGATTCGAGTATGCCGCGTTATAAACTCCTCGAGGGGATGGCATTTCATCTCCAAGTTGGTGTCGATATTTCGAGTCGTAGGCACGCTAGTGTTCGGATGTCATTTCCTCGTATCTGGGTTCCTCATCGCATCGCCAATATTTTTTTATTTTCGGGTACGCCACACCCAGCAGAATTCATGCACTGCCATAGCACAGACAATCCTCTCTGTATTGATATCCCCAATGGTAATTCCCTCCAAATAAAGTGGTTGAGGACTTCCCACCAGGGGCTAATGGTAACCAAATATCATATGATATTTTTGATAGTAATAGTACTGTTTTCGATATTAAATATTAATAGTAACTCATTTTTGCAAAATTTAACATAATATTTTTATATTAACTCGGAGAACTAAAAAATATTAGATACTACATGATATTTTATGATATTTTCTCATTTAAGTACGTTTCTTGCCAGCTTACCCTCTGTGAGCCGAGCGGAGCCAAATAACTTTTTCGATCAGGTTCTAGAAAAGCAGTAGGAGATAAGACTGACGAGTATTTGCTCTAGTATTTCACTGTGACACAGACAAAGGCGATCGAGATGGAAAACTGCAAACGCTTGCAGCTGTTTAACGTTAATAGAGCGAAATCAAGACATTTGTTCTTGTTCTCTACCGCTCTCCTCGTCGCATCGTGCGTCTAATAAACCTGCTGCCTGTGGCGCTAGATTAATGCGCTCAGCAGTGCCAACAACCTTGCCGTCACTCTCACAATTGTCCCTCCCTCACGGTTGATTAGTAATATTTCAGCTAGTCGAGCGTTAACGACATCCGATTGGTTAATATAGCTCGATTGCGCAATCATTGAAAAATATAATATCGTATTGACTAATATTAAGTTGATATCTAATAATATCATATTGTCTCAGAAGAAAATATTAGGTGATATTTTATATATTAACTAGTCTACAGGTGATATTTTCTCAATATTAACTTCACCGATTTTGGAGTTACCATTAACCCCTGCTTCCCACTCATTTTGCAAAAGTAAAACAAAAATGACAGATACTTTATTTAGAGGTACTTAACTATTGATTTGGTCCGTTTTGGAAAGGTAAATTAGCAGAGACATCTGCTGTTTCCTCAATGATTTTCCCACAAATAGAGGTGGCAGGCGCTCAAATGCATATATCCATTAATGCAGCAGTAAAGCGCTTTTTAATCATTTTCCTTGCCAGCCAGCCGACCCAATTTGTGAGCTCTGAGTCTACCTAACTTGGGAAAGCGGGCCGAACGGTGCGACTTCGCCGCTTCCAATAGAATGGTTTCGAGTAGGTGTTCCTGCTTCAGGATGTTCCTATAAGTAATCGTTGCATGTGATAAAGCGCGCTGTAGCTGAAACACGTTTTGAGCAATGCAAGCTGGACCTGGCCCAATGATGGATTTTCGGCTTTGTGGCGGCAGATCTGTCGTCGATATCCATTCGTTAGCCTGTTTCGCGACGTGGGTGGTGCCTTAGTGGGCGAAGGTGCGCGCGGTACATGCATTGCAGTGTTTGGCAGGGGATTGATAAATGTCATCACAAACCGGCATAAATGGAGCCACTTCGCGGTGTTTAACGAACGGCAACGACAACCACCCGTCATCTGATATTGTGTACAGCTTCTAATAGTGATTCCTGTATATAATAATAAAAAGGCTTTCCGCGCTATCAATACATAGAGGATCGTCTGTACCGTCGTTGTGACACACTTATGCCAGAACGATGGCACATGTACACGAATTGTGGGTTCATTTTGGCATCAGAAAAAAAAAATAAGCGGACCAGGTAGACAAATTTGTCGTGAATATTGTAAGCTTTAAAGTATTCTGGTTGTGTGACCACCAAAGAAATGCAAGTGGATTGTTCCTAGGCGTTGAGAACGACCGTGAACTTCGCGTTTCTCCGGAGGAAAAACCGCCGGTGCAAACAAGCGTCTTCTTATTAATAGGTATTTCGATGTAACCTTGTTGGTTGGATAAGGGCTGCCATCAGTAACTGCTAGCGGTAACCGACAGGACACGCTGAGCTGGAAGATCGCGAGCGGTGATGCAAGAGATAAGGATAACACAGCTAGAGAGTGATTCACACAGGTTAAGGTAGATTCGAAATCGATAGAGCAATGTAGATGCGAGCGTTCCTTGATCTACTGCAGTGGTCCCCGTGTTGGTAATGCAGGTATTCTCTCGAATTCGAAACCCAGAATATCTATCGAAGGCATCCCATTTCCGAAGGGGCTTGGCTATTACAGAATGAGAATCTTTTCCGTTAGCTTTTCTCAACCGTGAATCCGACTTTGATCATGTGAGCTCTCATACACTTCCATCAATGCAATCCACAGAAATGATGTGGACACACGGATTGCTCGAAAAGGGTTGAATATGACCCGTCTGCGTGCCGCTATGCGATACTCCACTTTTACAGCGAATTACTTGATTTTATTAGCGGTGAAATACTCGGTGTCCCTCCGCAGCGGAGTCCTTCCTTCAAGGCTAGCTGCTATTGGTCAAATTCCTTTTCGGTTGCCTGAAGAGGGTTTCTACCTGCACATCAAGCAGCTGGTCATTCTTGCTGTTACCTGCCCCCTTCATTCACCAAAAGCAGCCAACAGCCAACAGCCCCACCTCATTGTCGGTGCGCCCCTCCAGCACCAAACCTTCCATATATGACCCGCCGGCAGTCCCCGAGTAACACCAACATGCGTCGGCGTACACACACCGGCATCAGTGCGTCCACCATGACTGCACCTTCCTCTGCCGCCAAGAACCGCCGCTTCAGTCTGGACCAGACGGTCTCGTCCGGGATCTACTGCGAGGGATATGCGCGCATCAAAAGCCGTAACGTGTTGTCCTGGAACACACGCTTCCTCGTGCTCAGCAACACAGAACTGCTTGTGTTCCATAATAAGCAGGACGCCAGCTACCGTCGCAACGTTGTGGAAACACAAGAGCTTGCTAGCGGCCGAGTTGCATCCAAGAACGACTTTGGAATCGAGTTCACCCTCATGGACGGACGCGAACTGCTTGCCCGCGTGTTCAGCCGCGCTGATCAGGCACAGTGGGTCTCTGCCTTCTATCAGTTGGCTATGCGCAGCGACGTGCGCCGTGTCAAGAGCGCCTCAATGGAGGACCAGGGCGACTCGGCCGCTATCGAGAAGCGCCGCGTCTCATTCTTCGGCAGTGTACTAGTTCGCACCATCCCAACGGTTCCGGATGACCAGGTGCCGGAGCTCTTCTACAGCAAGAAAGATATGGAGAAGTTCTCGGAGCAGGCCTCAAGTCTGCGGAGTCGCACGGGGGACGCTGTGTCGCTCGTATTCAGGAAGCCCACGTTGCCCTGGCGCCGACAGGTTGTATGAGGAGTCAAGTATCAGGCATTTTATCGTCTGAGATCTCTTATTTATAAGCAACCGCGTTCCGTTGGGGAGAGCGTCGATGTACCGTGTGGTAAAAGTTGACGAGCCCTGCGTGTTAAGATATAAGAGATGCTCGCTCTCTGCTTCGCTCTTCCAGGCCGTGTGGTTGCCCTACAGACGGTCGTCGATACATGTAATTCTATTTGACTGAGCAAAACAACAGCCACGCAAAAATGAGTTGTTGTTTGAGAATTTTAGTGCCGGAGACTCGGAAAGTTTCGTTTAATGTAGAACCGGTATCATGCAAAGGAAACGGCGCCGTGTTCGAAGCAGGATTGCGTGTTCTGCTTACCAAGCCGCTGCTATCAAGCTGTTGAGCCGTAGACCGCATTCGGCTTTCACTGATGAACAGTCAGTGATAGCCTATCCGTTTCAGTCGGCTTGTATGCTGTGGGTGACACCTCGGGGTGTTGTCCATGAGACTGTGGAAGATTCTGCGTTCAGTCAGTTTGGGCACAAGGTTTCCATGATGGAATGGCGAAGGTTGTGCGCCGCCAAGATGTGGCATTTGTGGCTCGGAATCGGCCATGCGGTCGTTGAGCAGCGAGACCACATCCGAACAACTCTTCTGCACGGCAAGCTTTGCACGCGCCCGTTCTCTCGACCACTTGGGGACATCATTTCGGGAACATAGTTTTGCAAATTGTAACAAAAATGGTCATTATTCTACAATAGTGACGCCTTTTGTCCAAGAGCAAATGCCCGCTTCAGCTTTTGGACAAGTCTGCGTGCGACAAGACGCGAGGTCCGCTTAGATGAACGCCTGCCATTTCCTGTTTTGACTTCGAGCGCTCACTTGGAAATCCAGAGCCGACAATGAGATTCTTCAGCTGCATCGTTACTGTCGTGCTGGCACTCACCGTAGCCACCACCATCAGCGCCGACAGTGCTGAGGAGACCGGTGTCAAGGCCCGCCACATGCTGGCCATGGGCGACGAGTCCATCATGTTCGCGCGTGGCTCACTACGCAGAGAGGAGGAGACGGATTAAAGGTCGTCGTACAGGACACAGAAACGTCAACATCTCCGCACGAGATGTAGTCACGAATATCTGAGCGAACGGGGCAGAGTGCTGGACTACGATACCTTTTCGTGGCTGACTGGATCTGATCCAGCCTACGAGACGAACAGTTCACGTTCCTGAACGATATAAGCCTACGAGCTGTAACCTACTAATCTATTGCGCGTATTCGTGGCGTTTGATCATTAAGTTGTAGCGAATTGTAAATGGAGGAGTGATTTCGTCCTCTCGTACATTATGCAGTGCAGAGTGCCTAGTGTACATTGCGCTTACGTTCCCACAGACAATGTCGACTCGACCCAGTAAGTCTCACATGGAAGCGATCGCGCTCGACTACAGAGGCGACAAACGATTCCTGCAGGCGTACATGCTCCGCCAAATCAGCTCAGGCTACACCGTACTCACTCGTTTGTGCGTGTTGGCTCTCAGGCTCACTACAACGCTGCAAAGCTTCACTTCGAGAGGTGGAATGGTCAAACATCGTTGAAGAGACCTTCCTTGGCTTCGACGGCAGACAATCCTTCCGACAAGAGTTCGATTCTGGCCGGACGCATCTTTGATAAGCTTCCGTGCTTCGGTGCGCTAGCAACTACACTACAGGACATCTCGCTCTAATATCCTTTACCTACAAGATATACCTAAGAACAACCACTCTGTTTTCACATAGCGTTACCTAGGATTGTAGAAGTATTAACAGGTGTAACGAGCGGTTGCGAGCTCACAATGATTCCTATTGGTGTCGTATGTGTCACTGTTAATGATGATACCAAAATAAAAATCCCTTTTACTTAAGGAAAAAAGCAGAATGATTGCAAATAGCTTTTTTTAAGAAAACTTGTTTCGAAGTTTTGCTTTATGTACCCTATCCATAACTTACCGTACTTTTAAAAAAGCTGTAAAATACGGTAAACTATAAGCTAAGAACTGCTTTTAGACAATAGCTCACATTGCAATTTACATGTGAACCTCGCGAAAGGCTCACAATACAATACAAGAGGTCTTCGCTACATGTGCATGTAGCATAACCTTTGCGAGGCGCACACGTATTAATTATACATGTACATGTAACACAAAAGCGTCCGATAGGATTGAAACATTGAGGTCCATGCGAGCAAGGTGTCGTGTGATCGCAGTGACTTCTGGCACTGACGGTGCAAAGAGTATCATGAATTCAAGCTGAGCTTCACTGTTGTACGAAGCAATGGAACGAGTCTGCTGCACGATTTCGTGCTGTAACTTCGTCGGATCCATCGGGTCGCACATTGTGTTAGCTGTCAATCCGTCTGTGACCGCAGAGCCCAGCTGTCACTGTCAAAACCACAAACAGCAAGAAACTTGACGGCTCCAGTTGATCTGAGCTACATAGACGCAATGAAACATGGTGAGACCATTCACCGCGGTCTTTCGATCCGACGCAGCGGCGTTTTGTCAGCACGGCTGTTGACTCACGTCAAATCGCAAGGCGGCTCGAGTTCCGCCTTGGCCCTTCTTGATCGCAACATAACGACCAGAGAGTAAGTCAAATACGAAGTGTGTTGGCGTTTGACAGTGCAATGTGTCCCTACGCGCGCTATTATACGCGCTGTGTGCATGTCCTGTGTCGTGACATTTCTGGAGGACAGATGCTGCAATGGAAACCAGCGCTGTGGACGGCAATACCGCAAGGCAACAGAGCAGCTGGAGCTCGTCAACGCGTGCAAACAGCAGACGGAGGGCAGCGACAGTGAGCTTTAGTGATGTGGGTATTCGAATGAAAAACTTGTTCGTCCACTTCGTTTTCATTTTCCAATTGGCCTTCTCCAGCCACAGTCCAGCGGCTTCCAGACCAACAAGAAACTATGCGTCTGTATCACGCTATGCTCGTGACCGCGGTTGCGCTGCTTGCCAGCAACGTTTCCGCTGGCTCGGCTGACTGCGCGATGACCCCCGAGATTGTCGAATCCGCCAGTGGATCTGCACCCAAGGACTCGTTCGACGGGTTCGATTCGTCCAAGGACTCTCAAATCCAGCAGGGCTCCACTACCAGCTCCGACGTTGGTGCTAGCCAGGAGGTGTCCTCGGCCAGCGGCTCTTCGCCGAAGGACTCGTTCGACGGCTTCGACTCGTCCAATGACTCGTCCATCCAGCAGACCAGTTCGGATGTTGGTGCCAGCCAAGAGACGACCCCGGAGTCCCCTATCCAGCAGGGCTCCGCGCCGACCGACTCCTCTTTCACCAGCAGCAACAGCGGCCCCACCGTTGACTTCCCTGACTACGGCCAGACTACCGACGCCCCCGTGATTCCGGGATCAGACGTCGGTTCCAGTCAGGAGACGACGCCGGACTCCCCGATTCAGCAGGGACCTGAACCGAGCGACTCCTCTTTCATCCGAGGCTACGATATTCCCACACCAGACGTCCCTGACAACG
The DNA here is from genome assembly GCA_011320135.1 of Phytophthora betacei. Taxonomy (NCBI): domain Eukaryota; phylum Oomycota; class Peronosporomycetes; order Peronosporales; family Peronosporaceae; genus Phytophthora; species Phytophthora betacei. The sequence continues at coordinate 89,261 of JAANHX010000245.1, forward strand.
GTGCCAGCCAGGGCTCCGCTACGGAAGCACCTGTGACCCAGGGCTCGGATGTTGGTGCCAGCCAGGAAACGACCCCGGAGTCTCCCATTCAGCAGGACTCTCCGATCCAGCAGGACTCCGCCACTGCGTCTGGCAGCCAGGGACCCACGACGGATGCCCCTGTGGCGCAGGACTCCGCCACGAACTCTGCTGTTGATGCCAGCCAGGCCTCAGCCTCGACGTCGGCATCCGCTTCGAACGCCGACGACATCAAGCAGGGTGTGGTTATTCCCGCCGGTCCGTCTGACGACGATGCTTCTCAGAAAACCGACGTGGCCGGTGAGTCTGACATCAACTTCCAGACTACTGAGGCCCCTTCGGCTACCACTGCTGCTCCTACGGCCGCTAGCTCCAGCTCCAGTGGATCGAGCTCAGACAACTCGAGCGTGCAGTCGACTTCGACTACTTCGGCTGACAACTCCAAGCTGTGCGCTAAGCCGCGTATCCAGATCACGGATGTCGATGTTGGTGCCGCTATTGAGGCCAATGAGGACGAGGCCGCTCTCAAGCTTGTGGCTATTGCCGCTATCCCGGGTGGTGGCTCGCGCGTCGCCTTCCAGAGCGGCGACAGTATCATTGTCCGTGAGCTTGATGCTAACGACAAACTCGTGACCAGCAGCCCTGCCGTCAAGGTGCCGCTTCACGACTTCGCTGACATCCACGCCGACAAGAACGGCTTTGTCATCCTCGGCACGAGAGACGCCGAGGGCGGCGGTACCCTCAACTGTGGTAACCCGAGCAACCTATGTGGTTCGGCTCCTAGCCCGGCCGTTCCGTGCTACGACATGTACATGATCCGCTACGACGGTGCAAAGGAATCGTGGGCCACGAAGCTGACGTCTTCGAGCGCTTCGTTGCCTCCCTACTCGTCGGGCAAGACTGGCCCTGACGTCTACATGATCTGGTGGTACGCTCACCACGGCCGTATCGCGTTCGACGGCAAGAACTGGGCTGCGTACTTCGGTGCCGCCATCTCCACGTCGGAGGGTGGCTGCATTAATATCCACCAGGGTGACCGCATGAAGGTGGTTGACGCTACGGGTAAGATCACGGCGGACGAGGACTCGTTCGACTGGGGTTGCTCGCACTCGGCTTACGAGCGTATCACGTACGACAACCGCACGGACAGCTACGCGACTATCTGTAAGACGGACAGCAACAACCGTATCATGCCGCCTAAGGACTGGGGCACAACGATCTACCCGGTTGACCTGGGTGCTGCCAACCTGGGAGACATCGTGCCGGACTCGGACGCTTCAAGCAAGAAATACTGGGCTACGGTTAGCAACGGCAACGGCGACAACGCCAAGGTGCACCTGATCCACTTCGCCATGAACGCGGCTGCCAGCGAGGACATCACTCTGGGCGGCACGGACGCCAACGAACGTGCGCCTCACCTCGCGCAGCTCGGCAGCGGCGGCATGCTGGCTGTGTGGGAGGGCAGCTCGTCGGGCGGCGACTTCATGGAGGGCGGTGACCGCACGATGTACGCGCAGGTGCTGGACGCCTCGTCGGGTAAGGCCATCAGCGACAAGGTGACAGTGGACAAGTCCGTGGTGGGCAACCGCTACCAGGCATTGAAGACGTACCCGGATGGCAGTGTGGCATACCTGTCGAAGGGCAAGACGGACTCCTCGCTGCAGGTGGTTCGCTTCTTCGGGTGCTAAGAAAATCGGAGAACGGAATCCGATATACAACTTTGAATGTATAGATATCTGGTTAAAAAATGTTTTCTTGACGGAATTTGGTCCCACGTCGGGTTTAACGTGCAACAAACTCTTGTGGCCAGGGCTGTGCAGTACTGCCACTTTTTCCAAAGTACTGGCGGCAGTAGAAGGATGCAAAGCTGAAACCTACTGCTGTACTCAGTAACTCGATTCACGGCGTCTGAACTACTTAGTAGAAGTACTGTAGTACTATCTAACTACTGCTTACGACCAACTTAATATTGTCAAGTGTGGTCCACACTCTCGCTTGTGCTCCCGCTGCTCGACCAACTAAAGGGACGCTGCATGGTCAATCTTCTCGCAAACGCAGATGCTTGCATGTTCTATTCGCCGAATCTCCGCACGGTTGTGCTTCATCAGCACCTGGATCTCAGCTCGACGGCTGTCTGTGCTTGTACGTAGAGGTCCCATGACAAAGGCTCCCGTTGAGAAGACACGCTCTTGGAAGGCGTTCGAGGGGCTCCGGCATAGCCATACACGGGCAAGAGCAGCAATTGACGGGAATGTTGCAGCCCCAGTCTCACGGTACTAATGGCAAATGTCGATGTGCTCGCATAGAGCTTGCAAGTTCCAGCAAACGTCGTTTCTGCGTCGGACTAGGAGTAACTTGGTGAAGTCTGCTTCCGTCAACTGGTCGTCCGATGCTTGTTGGAGCGCAACGGGTACCCCGTTCACACTGTGCTGGTACCACTTCGCAAGGACATCATCGGCTCGGTCGTGAAGGCTGGCCACAGGCGTGTTGCTTGAAGATGAAGCAACCAATGGCGCGCCACACATCACTAACTCGTCGTCAACCGACGGTACCAAGTCCAGGTTCGATGGTGTATCCACGTCCGTGTGCAGGCTGTTATTCGTGTTGGAACCGTGGATTGCCAAAAAAACTTCTCGGTGTGCGTTGCGAAGCATTTGCTTGCCCTTGCTTATAACGGTATCCACATCACCTGCGTCTTCTGCGAGCCCAGCGGTATCATCGAAGCCTTCACCAGAGACAACCCCACCAACGGCGGCTTCTTGGCGTAGCTTTGGAGGATGAATGAGACTGTCGACCGTGAACTTCGTTCGGGGGTCGAGCAACAAGATAACCACCGACTCAGCCGTAAGCGTGGACAGCCTCTTCATAACTTGCCCCTTAATTCGGTTCACACAAATCATGGCCTTGTCTGAGAGTGCGTCAATCTGAACATCGTTACGGGGAAGTGACTTCTCGTTTGTCTTTGGTGATCTCGCAGCGTCGAGATCGTAGATGTGCAATGTGTCTGTGGCGAGCCGGTCAAGCGCATACTTCATCAAAACGATAAGCTCTGATGAGACTTGGTTGCTGCGCTGTACGTCAATGCGCGCAAGGTCAGCCAACGAGTGCGTGATCGCTTCAACTTCTACCAGCAGTCTCCACTCACTGAATGTGAACTTTTCGAATACGGCCGGATCGTCGTAACTCTCACAGTGCTGGAAATATGCTTTGAGCGCGGGTAATTGAGGATAGTGCGCTGGAAAAAGGTTACGGAGGATGCTACGCGAGTGTCACAATCGACGATTGGTTTCAACTCGGGGAGACAGTAGAATTGCTGCACCTTGGCGAGACGTTCAGTCCTTTGCGGTGAGTTAAAGTAGTTGTTCAGACTTCGAACCTTCTTGATCAAGGTGGCTCCCTCCGGAAATGGTCCGCCAACCGTGCACAAGCGCCGCTCCTTTTTCGGCTTGTTTGTCGTGGGGTCCAGCAGATAGACAGTCTCATAGTTCTCCCGCATGCCCATACCGTATACAAGGCACAGATTCAAGACATGCACGGTGCAGTCCGTCGGTAGCGAGTCCTCAAATAGTTTCGAGACCTTCTTGGCGCTAGGCGCGGTATCAGACATCGTAAATTGCGCCATTGACTCGATATCGATCCCGTAAAACTCTTTAATCCTAGAAGTGATCAGCGTCTTGATCTTGCACGAGTCATGTGAGCCGTTGTACACGGTGACCAACAGCGCGATATTGACGAACTCCCAGCTCAAGTCAATGAAACTTGCAGAAGTTCCGACTAGCCCCTTTTTACCACTTCCGGTGGTGCAGCCGTCATGCAGCACATTGAGGAAGGGCAGGCTGTACGAGGCCCTGAATTCAGCGGACAGCATGCCCCCTGTCAAGAAACAAAACCGTTCGAACGAGGCATCCATCATACCATAATAGGTCCTCTGGGCGAGAGCGGTAGTGTTCCCCGAAATCAAGCGAACAAAGTTGCGGAAGTCTTCTGTTACCACCGTGTTGTACGGTAGACCGTCATTGAGCAACCACCTGGCAATGTACACGTTAAGCTCCTTTGCCGTCGGGCCCCATAGCCTTTGCAGTGCACCTCGTTTTGCCATTGGCGCTTGGGACGACAAGTGGGCAGATGAGTCGACAACGCTCCGAGACAAGTATCCAGGGGTCGCCTCAAGTTGGTTCCGAGCTCGCTTGACTCGCTTCTGCATCTCAGCCATACCGACCGGATGCTTGCCATGTTTTGAGACCATGTGGTCCTTGGCATTGGAAGTGTGACTCTAACGCCGAAGCCCGCTCATCCACGCATCTCCGGGGTGGTTTGCCTGGCTGGTGGCGGTTGCCGCACACAGAATGCATATATGGGTGAATCGCTCAGCATCATCATCATCACCCACCGCATAGGGAGTTGCGAGTACATGTACCACGTCCCACACGTTATCGCGTTTACCAGATTCACGGAAGTGATGCACATCAATCGGGATCCCGTATGAGTCCACGCCAACAAGACTGTCGGGCGGCAACGTTGCCTCCGACGACTGGCTGCTCATTAGCTCCGTCGTATCCGTAGAGTCCTGGCTAACGGCAAGTTCTTGAGATGATTCAGGCGCCCACCCCACAATCTCGAAGGTATGTCGCCGATCGTCCGCAGCAACAGTCCCCGCAGACAGATTCTTGGCTCTCCAATTCGTGACACACGACGCGCTGCAAAATCTATAACGCATCTGCTAGTAAAGTGAATTCAACCATAGAATATCTATAATGTTTAAAGATTACTTACCGCACGGCGATGTTGTCCGGGTCGTATAGGCTGTTAGAGCAGAGATGATGGACCGGCCTTTGGCAAACGGAGCAAGGATTCGTTACCGCGATGTCGGGGTAGTCACATCCAACAAAAGAGCACTTCATTGGCGCGAGAGAGGCGTTGAGCGGGCTGGAAAGGAAGTCTGGGTTGCAATGAAAATCGCAAAGTGAGTGAAAGCTCGCTCAGATCGCAAGTAAATGAGACTGGCCTGCGCATCAGACCCGAACAGGACTCGCTGAACGAAATTACTTTGCAATTGTGCTTGAAGGCTCACCAGCAGCCATTCAACTTGCAAACCCGTCGTGTTCGAGTGAAGAAAACGACGGGAACATGACACGATAGACATACCGATGCCGCATACAGCTTAGTGATCAAGCCATTCGGAAATCCAGTGTGGTGGTCGAAACGGAGCGTGTTCCTTCTTCTTCTGGATCTTGGCAGTAATTCGATAGTACTATCCGAGCTCCAATCTGAGTTACTGAGTACTGCTGTAACAGTAGTATCAAAATTGGCCGAGTTACTGAGTACTATAGTAATATTAATAGTACTGTAGTACTATTTTCTACTGGCGGGCCAGATTACTGCACAGCCTGCTTGTGGCAGATAGACACCTGTTGAAGTTGCAGCACTTAAAATTGAAGTTGCAACACTTAAAATTTGTTTTGCCTCATTTTACAAAAGTCGCGCTAGATGCCAGTGGCAGTCCGTGTTCAGCCCAAGGCGGTGTATGTGGCAGCGACACGGCAGCATGTGGGCAAGACTAGCACGTGTCTGGGATTGCTACAAGGACTGACCGCTCGTCTGGACCGCATTGGATTCCTCAAGCCCGTGGGGCAGGAGAGCGTCGCCGTCGAGGGCGGTTCCCTGCGTGTGGATAAAGATGTCGCGGTGGCAAAAGGTATGCTGCTATTAATTTGCGCTACGCAATACCTGATTATACCTCTGTTTCGTTAAAAGACAGTAACGAAATGATTGTAACATGTAACGTTTCCTTTTTTATCGAATGCAGAGGTGTTCAAGCTCGATACATGCAACTACGCGGACATGTCGCCCGTGGTGATCATGCCTGGATACACTAAGCGCTTCTTAGATGGACATATAACAGTAGAGAGCCAACTGGACAAAATTCGGACGAGCTTCAAGCGCATCACGGAAGCTAACGAGGTAGATACAGTCTAGGAACTGCCAACGTCGAGTTTCCCGACTAATATCTACTTTGCAGTTCACTGTAGTGGAAGGCACAGGACACACGGGAGTCGGCTCCATCGTAGACTGTAACAATGCTCGGATAGCTGCCGAGTTGGGCGTGGACATGGTGCTAGTGGCCAATGGCGGACTGGGCTCGGCCTTCGACGACCTGGCGCTTAATTATTCCATGTGCAAAACGCACAACGTGAGGGTTCGCGGCGTTATTTTGAACAAAGTACGAGAAGACCGAGTGGAAATGGTGCGAGAATATTTCCCTAAAGCCATGAAACACTGGGTAAGTAACGTGCCGTTGATTGGCGTCGTGCCGAACTTGCCTTTGCTGTCGAATCCGAGCATGCTGGACTTCGAAGGACTCTTCAATACGCAAATGCTGACGTTGCGCTCACGACGCTATCAGCAATATAACAAAACTACACTCGTGACGGCTGGACTTAGGCGTTTTTTGGCAAAGTTGAGCGAACCTGAGTTCGACCATACGCTATTCGTCACTCACGTGTCCCGGAATGACATCATCTTGGGCTTCCTCTCACACGCGCAGAACTTCGAACTCACAATGAAAAAGCCGTACGGGGGTGGACTCATACTTACTGGCTCCCCGTCCGATGACAACCAACAGGAATACATCACGAATATCATTAAGAACGCACAAGTCCCGGTGCTCTATGTGCCCATGACGACGTTCGAGGCCATGGAAAAGATAACGCATTTCACCGGTTAGATATTTTTTTATTATTTTACAAAAATATCAACCGACTCACATTTGTGTTCTTTGTACGTACAGCAAAATTCAACCCGACCGACGAACACAAGGTGCATGCGTGTGGCGAACACTACGCCAGCAACATCGACTTTGACGCCATTCTTACATAATAGACCAGCAACAACAGAATCATAAAAAATACAACTTTCACTTCCTGTTTACTTATCTGAAGCCATTTGGATACTTATTCGAGCATTGGTGTTAATCACACTGATTCTGAGATCTCGATTTGAAACAGCTAAAGAGGAAAATGGTGGCGGAACCGGCCGCTGTTGCCGTGCGCGGCGTGACCTTCGACCTGGACGACACGCTGTGGTGTGGAAAGACTGTAATCCGCAAGGCCAGCGCCGCCTTCCACTCATATCTGGCGCAGGCGACGCCTCAGCTAGCAGACAGGTTTCCTCCAGCGGCTTTTGACGAGTTGCTCGTCCAATTCCAGCGCGCGCTGCCGGACCATGCGCACGACTACACATTCCTTCGCAAGTACACGCTGCGTCACTGCGTGGAAGTGTGTGGTGCTCATGAATTGAATCTACACGATCAAGTAGCGCTTGAGGCGTTTGTGGACGCCGCGTTCCTATCTTTTCTACTGCCGCGCAGCCAACCGGAGCCGTTCAGCGGCGTGGAGAGCCTGTTCCACAGCTTGGAGCTAGAGATCAAGCGGTCAAACGGTATGATCGACGTTGCGTCGCCGATTCTGGGGGTTATCACCAATGGAAACTGTGAAATGAACAATTTACCAAAGTATTTCCAGCACCATATGCACTTTATGATCTCTGCGGAGCTCGTGGGCTCTGCCAAACCTGGACAGGCGATCTTTGATGCGGCGGTGGCTAAATTCTCGGCTTCCTACAGTCGCCAGCACCTCGTGCATGTCGGCGATCACTACAAATGCGATGTGGAAGGAGCCAAACGCGCCGGATTGAGGACGATCTGGGTGAATGCCTCATGGACGAAGCCAGATGCATTGACTCGAACGGACTTAAGCAATGAAGATGCAGAGCGCTATGCTGCTGCAGACGCTATTGTGAAAGAGGTGAATAGTGTTCTGCTTGTTGTGGAGCGTTGGAATTCACTTGCTGCTCGACCAGAGTGAAACGTGTACTTAAACGAGATTACCATGTAACTTTTCATCAGATGCATTTGCATTTTCAACTCGACACTCAACAGACACTACACGCTCACATGTCTTAACTTTTGTACATCACACTTAGCAGCCGTAGAAACGCACCACCTGCAGCGACGAGTCCGTCTTGCCCTTCGACAGGTATGCAACACTGCCATCCGGGTACGTCTTCAGAGCCTGGTAGCGGTTGCCTACCACGGACTTGTCCACTGTCACCTTGTCGCTGATGGCCTTACCCGACGAGGCGTCCAGCACCTGCGCGTACATCGTGCGGTCACCGCCCTCCATAAAGTCGCCGCCCGACGAGCTGCCCTCCCACACAGCCAGCATGCCGCCGCTGCCGAGCTGCGCGAGGTGAGGCGCACGTTCGTTGGCATCCGTGCCGCCCAGAGTGATGTCCTCGCTGGCAGCCGCGTTCATGGCGAAGTGGATCAGGTGCACCTTGGCGTTGTCGCCGTTGCCGTTGCTAACCGTAGCCCAGTATTTCTTGCTTGAAGCGTCCGAGTCCGGCACGATGTCTCCCAGGTTGGCAGCACCCAGGTCAACCGGGTAGATCGTTGTGCCCCAGTCCTTAGGCGGCATGATACGGTTGTTGCTGTCCGTCTTACAGATAGTCGCGTAGCTGTCCGTGCGGTTGTCGTACGTGATACGCTCGTAAGCCGAGTGCGAGCAACCCCAGTCGAACGAGTCCTCGTCCGCCGTGATCTTACCACTAGCGTCAACCACCTTCATGCGGTCGCCCTGGTGAATGTTGATGCAGCCACCCTCCGACGTGGAGATGGCGGCACCGAAGTACGCAGCCCAGTTCTTGCCGTCGAACGCGATACGGCCGTGGTGAGCGTACCACCAGATCATGTAGACGTCAGGGCCAGTCTTGCCCGACGAGTAGGGAGGCAGCGATGCACTCGAAGACGTCAGCTTCGTGGCCCACGATTCCTTCGTGCCGTCATAGCGGATCATGTACATGTCGTAGCACGGAACGGCCGGGCTAGGAGCCGAACCACATAGGTTGCTCGGGTTACCACAGTTGAGGGTACCGCCGCCCTCGGCGTCTCTCGTGCCGAGGATGACGAATCCATCCTTGTCGGCATAGATATCGGCGAAGTCGTGGACCGGGACCTTGGCAGTGCTGCCGCTCACGAGCTTGTCGCTAGCGTCCAGCTCTTGCACGATGACATGTTCGCCACTGTGGTAGGCAACGCGCGAGCCGCCACCTGGGATAGCGGCGATGGCCACGAGCTTGAGAGCGGCCTCATCCTCGTTGGCATCAACAGAGGCATCCGCGGTCACTTCCGTGATTTCGATGCGCGGCTTGGCGCACAGCTTAGAGTTCTCGCCAGGAGTAGTCGAGGTCGACGGCGTGGTGGAGTTGTTGGAAGCGGTAGGGGCCGAGCCGGCGCTGGATCCACTGGCGCTGGCGCTCGAGGCGACCGTGGGGGTAAGGGTGGTGGCCTTCGGCACCTCCGTGAAAGTCAAGGACTGGTCAGCGTCTCCGGCAGTCTCGGCGGAGGACACAGTGTCCATGTTCTGTGAAGCGTCAACACTGGACGGAGTGTTCGAACCAGAATCCGTCTGCTCGGTTTCGTCGGCGTCTGAGGTCGAAGCCTCGCTGGCGCCGACGTCCGAACCAGGGTTGGAGTACTGCTGCACCGGGACATCGGGGGTAGTCTCCTGACTTGCACCTACATCCGAGGCGGCAGTAGAGTCCTGGGTCGCTGGGGTGTCGGTGAATGAGCCGCTGGAAGTATACGAAGACGAACCAACGGGTGTAGCATCCGGTGTCTTAGTGACAATGGTGCACTTCTCATCAGCAATGGCGAAGCCGTTATTGCTGGCGAGGAGCGCAGCAGCCGTGGCGAGCAGGACGTGATACAGACGCATTGTTGGTTATCTTGCCTTGTGCCGAGGAGGATGTTGCTATCGAAAGCCAATTTGAAAATGAGGAGCAGGTTGACCAGCGCATTTTTCATTCGAAACACCATACCTGAATTTATCCGACCTCCGACCCTATCGGACAGGTACCACAATAGTGGTACATGAAGTGAAAAAAGGCCAGCGGACTTTATTTGACAAGTAAAGTAATTTTGTGTAATCGTTATGTTTGGAGGAAGATAGGCAAGATTTGTGGCTCAGAATCGCCTAAAACGGCCTGTGGGCTGAGAAAATCGAAAAAAAGCTGAAAACAAGCAAATTACACTAGAAAAGCATGTGCTCTCTAGCAGGCAAATAAAAAAATGAAGCTGAACTTGACAATCATCCGGATAAATTGACTGTCCGGATACTTGTTGGACATCGACAACCAGTCACTACTGAACGCATTTCATTGGGCAGCCATTTTCCAATGAAATTCTGCCGTTTGGCAGGCTAGAATCTCTCTATCAGTCGGCGATACACAGCCACACGTCGTACCCGACAATAAGGTCGAGGCCTCACTCGCTCTTTTTTCGACGCTACTGCGCAGACCTCTCAAATTGCACTGCTGCATGCAGCGTGTGCACACGGCGCCACGTCAGCCCCCTCCCCCCCTCCAACCTCCCAATACGACAGTGTAGCTCAATGGATAGAGCGCAGGGTCTTGCCCTGAGAATGTTGGTTCGACTCCAACCGCTGTCATTCTGTGTTTTGTTTTATTGTTGTTTGCTTGGATTGTTAACTACCTCGAGTACGTCCTGTGTGTATCCAGGGGCGGGATCCCTAATTGCTGAGGTCTGGAGCAGGCGCTGGTGGCGCTCAATCTTGCTGTTCAGGACTCCCGCGCGATGGAGAGTGCGGAGGTGCTTGAGGACGGCGGCTGACCCGCGCGATGTGATCTTTCGCTCGGCTAAAAATGCAAGGACTGCTTCCTCCGCCCGTTTGCCCAAGTCGAGAACCTGATCGCGGTAGCCATGCGCTGCCGTGTCAAGTTCGAAGCCGTCGTCCAAGAAGAGTTTCATGAAGGCCACAAGCAGCTTGGCGTCCGACTTCTGCTGCTTTGAGATAGGTGCTTGCCACATCCTTGGCTCTTGCGCGTACCAAGCAAACCACGTAGCATGAAGGTGAGTGACTGAAGATCTGCGTTGCTTCTTCTTGGGTTCACTGACAGCTTCTTCTGCAGTGTGTATGTGGTGGCGCTTGTGTGTAGGCTTCATAGGATCGTTGTTCAGCTTGGCCTCGAGAGCGTCCATGCGCTGATCTTGGCGTTGAGTGTGCTCGATTAAATGGTTAATTACAGCGGCCTGGTGTCGAATTGTCTTCTGGTCGCTGGTGTCTTCGGTTTGCTTGCCGTCTTGCGAGGTTGGTTGTGCTTTGGTGTCGTTGCTTGATTTGTTGCAGGGTGATGCTACGGATACCAAGTGCGACGACCATCCGAGCAATTCTGCGATGGAGCAGCCACTGTGAAGGACGCATGCTTCGATGCGCTTGACGGCTGGAGCTTCAGGGCTCAGCTCCTTGAGCAAGGGGTAGTGGCGAAGCACGCACGCGGTAAGAACATCAAGAACGGACTGGTTGACGTTGTGGCTTGTTGTCCCAAGGTCTTGGCAGGTAGCGAAGAGGATACGCTGAGCAGCTTCGACTTTGGTACGCGCCTGCGCGTCGAAGGACTTAAGCTTCTGGAGAAACACCGGTGCTTCAGCGTCGTGGCCGCTAAGTATCTTGCTGATCTTGTGGTCCTCTGCGCTGGTGTTGAAGATGTAGTTGAATCCTTTATTTGTTGTTGTCATGTTCCAGGCGCCGCGGTCGAAGATCCAGCAAGCCGTGAGCTGGCCACAAGCGTTCGCATGCTGAGCGCCGCCGCGACGAAACGAGTGGAACGTCAGCGCAACCGCGACACCTGCCGGTTTGGCGATGCGGTCCAGTACGCGGTTTACATGGGCAAAGATGGTCGGGATCGTGTGCAAGCCAGAAGTCGGAGCCGTCAGGCCTTGCGTCGTCGTCGGATGGTCGAGCATCTCCAACAACGGCACGTCAGGGGCCAGCTCGATGGCGGATTGACTTGGCTGCTCGGGCAGGTTGTCTATAACGTTTGCCGAGGGGGCTACCTGGGTAAGAAGCGCCAGCGCGACAGCGAGGAGGGGGCACGTGGCAAAGTCCGCGTCAGGGAAGATCGACAGGCCCTGCTCTTCGGATGTCTTCATACGGATGAAGCGAACGAAGAGTACCTTTCCCGCGTCGATGGACAAGTTCTGCTTCCGAAGATGCGCAAGGTCGGACGCTCGGCCGAACAGATACCACAGCAGGCATAGTAAGGCAGCGTCTTGGTAGTCACTTGAACAGCTAGCGTTAACATACAAATACATAAGCATTCTTTTTAAATCACCCTTTGAGCACGGTGGGGCTTTGGTGATGAAGCCACCACCATCTCGCTTCAAACAAAAGTTGTCCAGTGTTTTACCCATTTTAAGCAACCGAGCCTCAAGTGCGGGTCTGTGCCGAGGGAACTGTTCGAGTAGCCATAGTTTAGCCTGCCGGTAGTATTGCATCGAAGTGTTTCTAGCCAACGGCTTGCCTTTTTTGCCCTCATTAAATGCAAGATACATACCAAACTTATCCATCACTGATACGAAACACTTTCCAGTCTCATCACGTTCAATGCAAGTTCGCACATACTCATCACTTACATTCTCCGTTTTTAGAAACTTCTTAAAAGTTGCCACTGCTGTTGCCTTGGCTCTTTTTGTGTTTCCACACTCTAGTTCCGCTAAGCCCATTGCTTCTGTCGGATAAATGCAAAATATGCAAGTGATACGATGTTGACTTGCCTAATATGTTGCGATACACATATTTTTCATATTGCTCCGACCCGATACGTCGGAATGGCTGGCATACATGACTCACCTAACCTCGTACTGTCTTATTGGTCAAAAATACAAATTACCGGGATGTGACTGGACAATTATTTGCGCATAAATGATGATTGGCTTATTTATTCCATACAAAATTCAAGTTAGGTCGGATACATAGTCATATTCAACCATAGCGGAGAGCCATCGTGGTAGCGAGCGCATCTACCATTTGGACCGGTGCAGACGTCACGCTCAAACAGCCTTTTCACAAGGTACATATGTAGGGATGGCGTGCCCTCAAAACAACCTCTCTGCTTCGCTTCGCTTCACCAAAACGGACAGAAGTTTGCTCATCAGAGTGCTGTCACTTTTAGAGTACCGGTACATGTATGTTGGCCTTGAGTGTAAAGCAATGCAGTTCCCTCAAGGCATCTGTACTTGGCACACGTCAAGACAGATGACATGCACGCGCGATTGGACGTTGCACCGGTTTCCGATTCGGAGCTCGATCGCTTGTCGGAAAAAGAGAGCCGCTCTCCGTGTGTTTTGATGCCGAACGGTGCGATTTGCGATCTCGATCTTCGACCTTGAAGATTGAGCACGAACAGGCCATCACGGACTCATTGACACCGTTCTCGAATCATTAACCTTTGATCAAGCTGTTAGCAATTTTCGGGTTGCTAAACTGGGCGCAGTTTCACTGCTTATCGCTGTGTGTTCGTCTACCGGAGTCGGTGTAACACTGACGCCGACTGAAAATGAAAAGAACCTTCAACCTGGTGGAACACTTCATCAACCATGATGTGGGCACAAGCACTTAATTATAGTACTACTATTAATACGTAGTAGTTTTCCTAACAAACTGTCCTATTGTTCAGTAATATTACTATTTTAATACTATAATCTTAATTTGTAAAAACGTACAGAATGACACACATAGTCATTTCAAGAGTAGCGTGAGAAAATTTCGCTACGATTTCAATCAGGATTTCCAGTCTTTTGTGTGGCAAACATCATGTAGAGATCATCAACCGAATTTGTGCCCGAATTCGTAAGACTTACTCTTTACGATCAGACGGCTGCCTCCATTGGCCAGAGCTATAGCACTCTGTAGCATCTACTCGCTACGCGCACCGTAGCGAGCAGTAAACTAGGTAGACCACCAGCGGGCCGCTGATGGTCTATCGGATGCATGTACAAGCTGACCGGCTAGCTACTTAATGATCAACACTATTGTGAAGTACGTAGAGATCCACGTTTGTGTTTTCTTTAATGAGCTGAATCGATTCCTGTGCTAAAGTAGATGCGCTTCTAAAATGTTACCAACAGTACGATTGGGTTCTTTGCTGTATTTACATTGCGCACGACGAGATGAAGGACCGCGGTGTCTCTGAAAGTATCCCGGGCCATACCGATTCGCTCGGGTTCTTGAAATGAGATTACAAGCGCGATATGAAGCACCACGGTGTCATGTTGTCCATAGTTATCTTTGCCACGTTCAACAGAGTAGAAACGTGGATTCAAATGCTCGGTTTCCTCGGACAAGATGTCGAAGATGTCGCTGACCAAGAGAGGAAGGCTGCTTTTTCTGATCACAAGATGTGCATCGTAGCTCTAGGCTAAGTTTAGTTTCTTGGAGGAAGGCTTGTAGCATTTTCGACCTCAGTTTTCATTCTGGATCACTCGCAACAGCCTCCAGGAGACGCGACTCTTCAAGCCGCCCCCTTCTCGGACACTACTCCCTTACCTTAAGACCGAATATGCTCGCAACAACGCTGTTCGCCTTGTTCAAGCCCGACGTTCTCGATACCGGGGGCTATGCGTACGGCAAGGCAGCCGCAGAAACTGAAAACGACCAGTATGCCATAGAGCCGATGGCCAGTGGAAGGTGGAGAGACAAAGGATCCCTTACGACAAAACGAAGTGCGACCGAGGTCGAGCCCCGCATAGTGACTGAGGCTGAGGCTACTAATGGAATTGGAACCTATGTGGGCAGCGCCCTGTGCGTTGCTGTGTACCGCTAGGGAAACCCAAGGTTTGGGATTTCGGGATGTTGGTTGGGTATGTCTGGCAAGAAACCACCAAGACCGGAACACTTCAGATTACTTTTTCAAGTGAGACGTGTGAGATTCCGTACAATGAAGAGGAGCTGCAAGACCTTGCGCTCGAGACCTATGCACTAAGACCCTGTCTGTTGCGTGTCGCAACGGACATCATGTCAGCAGAAATGCGCTTGATTCACAACTCCGCCCACGACCACTTTAATGAGGTAGGTCGGCCTGCGCGACGAAGCTTAGCAACAATTCTAAAACAGGTTGGGCTGCAGCCTGTGGATGAGAGCGCAGTTGTTCCGGTGTACAACGTGGGAGAGACGCGAGTCGTCTACTTGCAGATTGAACACATTCTAAACTTTGTTTTCTACAACGTCGGTAAACGCAGACCTCCTCGGAGCGTTAAAGTACCAAATTCGCTATATGCGGAATTTCCGGTGATGGGAGTGGACGGGTCAAGTCAGCCGACGGTGCGCAGCACGGAGACAAGGAGGCTGGGGCAGCTGTTCGATTCGGACGACGACCTACTAGTAGACGATGAGGGAGATAAGGCACCGCCGCCAAACTCAGAAAAAGCGTTCCCGAGAAGATGATTCTCAGGAGGTTAACATCCAGACGGAACCTAGACTGAAAGCACTACGGGGCCGTTTCGAGATGACCCAGAAATTGTGCGAGATAAAGACCAACTTATTGCCCTGCGTCAAACTGATTTGGGAAAAAGAAGCTCGAGCTCGCTAGTGGTCGCGGCAGGGATAGAATCGAGGTCACCATTCAAGCCAACTCGTCAACAATCGGCTGTACATGGAGTCCTAGTTAAAAATAAGTATGTATCTTTGGATGCGCAGCTATTTGTGGAAACGATGCAGTCTGAGTCAAAGGAGTTTGACTACTTGCCACACCCTGGTGCTCCTCGTGGGATCTTCGAATGGGACTTTGGATTTCGTAGGCTATCAACAATGCATTTTGCGCCAGTGGATGTCGAGGAGGAGCGAGAGTTTCGTCGACGTTACGACATGACAAATTTCTCCATTAAGAATAGGCTTCCGGATCCACCAAATACAAATGTCGTACCTCCGACGGTGGTAGCGGCACTGCCAATTAGAAAGGGCAAGAAGCTTTGTATGAAGTACCTCTCTGTAGATGGCTGTCCTGGTGACGGAGAAACCTGTAATTACGACTACCGAGGCCACTTTGTTCCCAACAAATTGCCTGTCGTGGATACAAATTTCATCAACAAGGCCTACGGCGGTCTGACAGTATCCTCGTCAACAGAGAAAGGTGGGGTCACTGAGTTGTGAGCACGCCATGGAGCAAATTTTGAAGCTGTATACTTCAGGCCAACCAGTAAGGCTCCTCTTACCACAGATACGTTGGTACAATATACTGCTTCCCCTTCCGACGACCGCAGTGAGGCTGAACCAAGATGTAGTGAGCTGCCCATACCCTGTGAGCACGGCGACCGTCGACAGCAAGAGTAGCCCAGTCAAAATGTGTTCATGGAAGCAGGTGAA
This sequence comes from Phytophthora betacei, assembly GCA_011320135.1. Lineage (NCBI taxonomy): Eukaryota > Oomycota > Peronosporomycetes > Peronosporales > Peronosporaceae > Phytophthora > Phytophthora betacei. The sequence goes on from JAANHX010000245.1 coordinate 105,496, forward strand.
GACGAAGAGCGAGCGGTCGATGATCCTCTCCACGAGCAATGCGAGGAGGACGTGAGCCTCCCTGTGGTCGGACACCACGACGGGGGGGGGGGGGCGCTGTTGTGCCGCTGCAACATGTTCACATGCAGGTAGTTAGCCTTGGAGTGACCAAAGGTAGCACCCAAGGCGTTGTTGTACCGCTACACGAGAAGTGGCAGGCAGGTCGTTAGTCTCGATGTGGCTGAAAACTATGATCGAGGTGTCGCACCGCCACCCCAGGACACCTGCGGGTTGGTAACTGATCTCGACGTATTATACACATAGGTGATGTGGAGTCGACATCGAAGGACGAGAGCAGGGCCGCGGTCAGCATCACCGACAAAAACCGCCACAGTAGTAGGTATCTTAAACTGCTATCGTCGCGCTCGCGGGAACGCAATGTGCTAGAAGCACACCAGAGTGACCTTCACGGCTCAGTTTCTCAGTTAAATCTGGCGGATCGGATGGGCATGTGCGTGGAGGCTCAACAGAGACGCTACGTACTGACGTTGACAAGCAGGGAAATGTTATTTAGCTTCCAACAAAAGGCAGCAGCTATCATCGTACTCGCAGTCATGAATTAATGTGGTGTATCACCTCCCGTCAAAAGCTCGCCATCAATTCAATTGAGTGGGAAGCTGAAATATCAGTTTGATCGGTCTAAGCAATTTGCGTATAGTGTGCTGCTCAGAAGATCAAAGATGAGCCTTCCCAACTTGATCCGGCTCGTTAAAGGCGAGACAGCACACGACCCCCGGCCCAACAAGGCTTTGAGTGCTTCCGATCACCTCCCATGCTGGTCATCTTATGAGTACAAGGAGGAGTGGCGCGATATTGTCACAAATGAAGTCCGCCCAACGTGGAATACAGGCTTTATTCACAAATCATCATGCCCACAAAACCACGGCTCTGCTTTGCAGGGGCCAAACGCGGTCATTAAAAATTTGAGAAGAGACCAAGACGACAATCGGTACTTGATCTTGGTTATATCACTTCTTCCAGCGCTGGAATGAGTCACGTGTAGCCCGTTTGGAGCCGTACCAAAGGGCGACGTTGATTTAAGCCTTGACGCCAGAATTATACACGATCTATCCTGTCCGAAAGGTGATTCGGTGAATGACCAAGCCCAGGATGAGCCTTCAGAGAAGGTGACTTACGACGGGGCAGCCGCTTTAGCTCGTTGTATTCTTCACGTGGAAACTACATCGCCATGATTAACGAAAATGTCCACGGGCGATGTTGCAGGAGCTGTCCGCAACATTCCCCTGGCAGCCGAGCTGGCAGGACGATTCGAAGGCACTTTTACCGAGTTGGGAATACTACACCTTTGCCAATCCTAACCGGCGAGATTGTAAAGCAAAGAGGAATGACCCAAAATTAGTTTTCATTTTAAAATAAAACATTGTTTTGTGAATATTCAGTGTAGAGCAATGGTGATTTAGTATAAATTAGAAATTTACTGCTTGACTGTTTACAAATTACTCCGTAGTTTCTTGCTAATGAGAGACGTGCTGATGCGATTTGCGACGTCAAACCACAGCATCTCTTGCATCTGCGCTAGTGTATACAAGCCGTTTTCCTCTAAGTACCACACTACATGTACATGTAGCACCTCCACCATCTCAGGCATGTACTTCGTGCACGCTGCGCGCGCACCACCTCTGGTCTTGACGTCCGGTGTCCCACGCTCGACAATCTTGCAGGCTATAGTGGCTAGAATGCCATTATAGTCCGCCACCAGGGCCCAGTCTCGTCCGCTCGTGTAAGCGTCTACAGTAGCACCTGCCTTAGGGTGGCAATCCCCTGCTTCGGCTCGCTTGGCTTGGTTGTGGCGCTCCGAAAGTCTGGTACTGACACGAAGCCAGTGGGTAGCGTTACGCTAAATTTGCATTGTTCTAAAGTCACTTTTCATGTATATTTCCTAACATTGTTTGTTACTTTTGTTACTTCACTCCATTTTGCTTTACGATCTCGCCGGTTAGGATTGGCAAAGGTGTAGTGATCGATCTATCGTATCCTTTTGGGTAGACGGATTCGCCGCGACAGTACTGGGATGCAGGTGGCGCTATCGTGCATTTGCATGCTAACACATCGCCGATGTGGCCAGCTCAGAGTATCGATGGTTCAGGCTGTTTTGATGGAAAAGCATGGTATGACGACCACATCTGCATCGAGCCCGACATCGGCTCGAGGCTTTCAAAAGCTAGTATGTCCTTACGAACGGCAATGGTCACGAATCTCGGTCCACATGCGTGCAACGACGAAAAGGTTTCTCCGTGGTTTACTGAAAAAAAGGCCCTCAGACGGATTTGGAACCTCAAAGCGCCACTGCCAACGCCCGACGAGAAAATTATGAAAGCAATTGGACGTATACATACACTATACGTCGCCAATTCTGCCTCCAGAAAGCAGTTAAACAAGCTATTGGGAAGTCTACGACACGTGTGTACGTATATCCGATCGGCGTCCCCATTCTTTCAACGCATAGCCTCTTTAGCTCACAGAACGACTCCTTTTCAGCCATCCATCATCTCCTTGGAGGTTCGTGAAGACAATTGATGGTTCGCTGCAATTTTGAGGGTCGGTAGACTCAATTCCGTGTCGCTGACGAGATTTGTGGAAACTCGAGGACCCGAATATAAGCTTTTCATGGATGCAAGTGAAAGAGGAATTTGTGCAATATGGCCAGCTCAGAAAGAATGTTTGCAAGTGGAGTTCGATGAAGAAGAGCGCCACCAGATCGCAGCAGGTAACGCGGTCGTGTCCGATGAGCTTAGTATCAATATTCGCGGGATCATGAGCGCAGTTTTCGCATCAGTCGTATGGGATCCACGGTGGAATCAGAAAGTCAAAGTAGTCCAGCGCATACCCAATTTTGGATTGACAAGATATCTGCGGTGTGCTGGGCGAATCGCCGCTCCAGTCGAAACTCTTTCGCACAAATGCTGCTGAGACTGATCGCGCTTCTCGAAGTAAAGCACACTTCTACACCTCGACTCGTCACATTGCGGGTGCCAACAACGTAATGGCGGACGCAGGTAGCAGGGTGTGGCAATCAGAGCAGTTAGATAAGGTAATTGCTGACCTGGACACAGGTGCGAGTTCCGGCGAGCTCAAGAAAACTTTGAGCTGAAGCTTAAGCCGACACATCTCGACGGCAATATAGGCGGGGTTGGTACCAGTGGCAGAAGTGCTGCAGCTTCATGGGCTACCAGCCATGGCTACGTCGTGATGCGCTTGACGCCAACGCGGATCAGTTGAGTGCTTTTGCAGTATTTCTGTGGAGATTCGGGATGAACAGGGTCGGAACCGGCAATACATACTCAACTATTTGCAGTAAATTGTGCGCGGTCAGGTGGTTCCACAAGCACACAGCCGGATATGACCCGGGTGTCAATGCGGGCCACGCAGTACTTTTACGAGATATTCGCCGAACAGCAGCCAGTTACCCCCACGCTTTTGCACTCCATCTATCATGCGATTGATGTACGGCATCCACGAGGGCAATTACAGTGGGGTGGGCTACTGTTGGCCTTCTTTTTCTTACTTCGCAGATCAGAGTATATTTTTATCGGCAACAAGCATCACCTGTATATCCTTCGTCTGGGTGCTTTGTTGTTCCAGAACAAGCACGGGGAGCGGACGCGACCTCGCGACGCTGAGGTAGTGGGAATCTGCCTTCGCGGAGTGAAAACAACCAGTTTGGACGCGAGGAGCGGCGCTTTCATCATCGGTCTGGCGATGAGATGCTCTACCCAGCTCTCGCAGCACGATGAATTTTAAAAGGCGCCAGGGCTATCGGGACCCAATCTGACCAACCAGCGCTGACAAGTTCAGCTGAAAGAGGAATTACAGTGAAGGAGATCTCAACCATTTTAAAGCGAGCCGCTATGTCTGCGGGACTAAATACGCTACACATTAAGTGAGGATCAGCGGCGCGACGGAGCTACTAAACGGAGGTGCTGATCGACCGGCGATAAAACTGATGGGGAGGTGGTAATCTAACTCATATGAAGACTATCCAGTATTGACCGCCGGCGGCTCGAGCGACTTGTCTAAGCTGAAGTGCGGCACTAGATGCCAGCCTCCCGCTTAAGTCATCATGCTCGGTGGTGTAACAAACCGGGGCGATGATTAATGATTCGTTGGGGGCGCACCCCTCCACGCCCGAGATGCGCACTCAATGAAGTTTACATGCCCCACACGATCGTGCTCATTGAAAATGCTCGGTTTCTTCTAACAAGATGTCGAAGATGTCGCTGACCAAGAGAGGAAGGCTGTTTTTTTCTGATCACGAGATGTGCATCGTAGCTCCAGGCTAAATTTTAGTTTTTTGGAGGAACGCTTATAGCATAGCCGACTTCAGTTCTCATTTTGGATCACTCGCAACCCACCACTTCACGCCCGAGTTGCGCACCCAATGAAGTTTGCATTCCCCACACGATCGTGCTCAATGAAAACAGCAAAAAAACTGCTACCAGTACGCTCCAGTTCCGGCTGTAGCAGCGCTGATATAGGTACTGTATATCATTAGGACAAAAGTGCGTGGCATGCAGGCGCTAGAGAAAGCAACATACTCGGAACTAGCACTATCGATAGCAATCATGGGTGATCAGTGATCACTGATCACTTTTAACAGAAAATGTGGCCGTTGCTGACACCTGTGGACACCAGGAGTGCAGCTTTGACCATGGCACTGTCATCGAGCTTGTTGTCCAGAGGCACTGTTTAGACAGAAGCTGCACATATACATTGTCAATACCATAACATAAATACATAATTAGCCGCGCCCATAAAATCATGTCAACCATGTTGAGCTTCACGTACCATCTCAAAAGTACTTCCCCTCCGTCCGATCCGCTTTAATGCTCAAATTAACATGTAATTTTGACCAATAGAACAATAGTAACCCAACGTAGTATCCCTAACAATTCAGTGAAGACCGGTACTATAAAAATGCACAAGTACTAGATTAATTGTAGTATTTTAGTAGATACAAGTGCATCAGTACCCACGCGCTGTACTACATGTACATGTGCATGTATGGATAGTAAGTCGAATATCACATGAACAAGTATGGATAGTAAGTCGAATATCACATGGAACTGGCACGTAATGTCGTCGACTACTGTACTCTTAAGATTTCTGAAAATGCATGTCCTCATTTTTTTTTACTGTACGCTCATGGCAAAGTCTAACCACCCAAAATCTTAGGGCACCTAAAGCTGTGATCACCAGTTCTACACATCTAGGAATTTTACTGCGAGCTTCTGCGCCGCGTCCTGCAACATCTTAGCATCCGAAGAAGCGAACAACCTGCAGAGAGGTGCCGGTCTTACCCTTCGACAGGTACGCAACACTGCCATCCTCGTAAGTCTTCAGAGCCTGGTAGCGGTTGCCCACCACAGACTTGTCCACCACCACCACCTTGTCACTGATGGCCTTACCCGTTGAAGCGTCCAGAACCTGCACGTAAATCTTGCGATCGCCGCCCTCCATCAGGTCACCGCCTGACGCACTGCCTTCCCACATTGCCAGCATGCCGCCGTTGCCGATCGACGCAAGGTGAGGCGCACGCTCGTTGGCGTCCGTGCCGCCCAGAGTGATATCCTCGCTAGCCTTTTCGTTCGTAGCAAAGTGGATTAAGTGCACCTTGGCGTTGTCGCCGTTGCCGTTGCTAACCGTAGCCCAGTACTTCTTGCTAGAGGCAACAGAGTCTGGCACGATGTCACCTAGGTTGGCAGCACCCAGGTCAACCGGGTAGATCGTTGTGTCCCAGTCCTTAGGCGGCATGATACGGTTGTTGCTGTCCGTCTTACAGATAGTCGCGTAGCTGTTTGTACGGTTGTCGTACGTGATACGTTCGTAAGCCGAGTGCGAGCAACCCCAGTCGAACGAGTCCTCGTTCGCCGCGATCTTACCGGTAGCGTCAACAACCTTCATGCGGTCACCCTGGTGAATGTTGATGCAGCCACCCTCCGACGTGGAGACGGCGGCACCGAAGTACGCAGCCCAGTTCTTGCCGTCGAACGCGATACGGCCGTGGTGAGCGTACCACCAGATCATGTAGACGTCAGGGCCAGTCTTGCCCGACGAATAGGGAGGCAGCGACTTGCTAGACGACGTCAGCTTCGTGGCCCACGACTCCTTCGATCCATCGTAACGAGCCATGTACATGTCGTAGCACGGTACGGCTGGACTAGGTGGCGTTCCACACATGTTGCTGGGGTTACCACAGTTGAGGGTACCGCCGCCCTCGGCGTCTCTCGTGCCGAGGATGACGAAGCCGTTCTTGTCGGCGTGGATGTCAGCGAAGTCGTGGAGCGGCACCTTGACGGCGGGGCTGCTGGTCACGAGTTTGTCTTTGGCGTCCAGCTCACGGACAATGATACTGTCGCCGCTCTGGAAGGCGACGCGCGAGCCGCCACCCGGGATGGCAGCGATAGCCACAAGCTTGAGGGTGGCCTCCTCCTCGTTGGCCTCGACGGCAGCACCAACATCGACGTCCGTGATTTGGATACGCGGCTTGGCGCAGAAGCCGTTCTTGGTGGTGCCTGCAGCCTCAAGGCCGCTAGTACAGGCCGCAAGAAGAGCAACGGTGGAAGCCATCAGAACGTTGTACAGACGCATGGTTTCTAGATGTGGGAAGTGTGTTGAAGTGGACTTGGCTTTCGCTGGGTAAAATGGAAAGTGAGTGGGCGTGAGTGGAGTCTAATGGCCAACTTGGAGGTGGTCGTGTAACTGTTACCGTAAAACGCCCGTGTTGACCCCCTACGTCTGAACGATAGGATTACAGCAGGAAAGATAACCAGACTTCAGATGGAGTGGCGTGCCTTTGGCCAAGTCCTGGTGATGTACCATTCTTCATCAATTTGGTGGTGTTTTTTGTGGACCCATCTCAATGGAAGGACTAGAGGATACAAGGGCTACATGTATGTCCTAGTGTCATTTGGTACACAGTACCGTAGCTAAGCTAAGCTCGTAGGGTAATTCGTGCCGGTCATTTGAGCCTGCTACGAACAAGGTCATGTAGTAAAACGAGAATCGGGGGTTACAGCAATGAGTCAGGCGGTGTACAATCCCTACTTTTGATTACATTTTGCTGAAAAGGCGTTCACAATGCGCGATCCGGTGTGGAAGCCGTTTATGCAGACACCATCAAGGTCTGAAGACAATCGTTTTTCGCTGTTTGTGGCTAGAGCAGCTTCTTCATTTCCAGCTGCTTGTTCGATGACTCCTCGCCAAAGTGTGGTGATCAACCGTAAAGTAATACGTATGAATAGTACAGTATGTTTTAATAGGGAAAAACTATGGAGCTCGAGCTTAGGGAGCTCGAGGTACCAAATTTAGAAATAGGGCTAAATTAGGTACCCAAAAAAATATACAAAGGTATCGCTGTACTACAGCCTGTAGACCCTCATAGAACTGCAATGTCGTGAGCTGGGTCAAGAGAATACGGTATGCCTCGCTCAAAGAATTACAGCGGAGATGTATTGTAATATATCACGAAGCCATATTACGCCTCCGTTTTGCTAGTCGGTGGCAAAAAGTAGAGTGATACATCGATCACCCTAAGTGAGGCGACAATTGCCCATTCTAGAGCAAGTGTAGGCGCTTTTGAATGCGAGCTAGAACAACAAATCGTACGCTGACACATGAAACTTAATCCTGTAGTGTTGAGTTTCGCTGAATTATAAGTGGTCACGGACCTTTAATAGTGCGCTTCCTAGATTTTTCGGCGGAGCGCCTTAGGATATCCTGCACCGTGTGGGAAGAAGCCAGCATTTATAAGGCGCTTCATTCTTGTATATATATAGCTCTGTAGGAAATCTGGAGCTTTCCTTGATTTTGTTTTTTTAAATGGTGTTTGTCTAAGGGTTAAAGGTGTTTGTCAGAGCTGTTCCTTCATTAACCACAGCAGCACTGGTAGATACTTACATAGTATTATCCCGTTCATCCACTTACGTCTATTGAAGAATGGTCTGGCCACTCCAATGACGCAAAGTGCTCATCGACTACGTAACAAATGCTGCATACCCTCATAGACTGATAAGATTCACAAAATATCATAAGAAAGAACAAAAGACCACTCTAGTGCTTTCTAAACCTACGAAGGGGTCCGTGAACGAGGAGGGGCACTTATGCGGAGAACAAGTCTGTAATCATCACTGTCATCTCGGACGTGTAAAATACGGTTAATAGTTGTGCTGATATTGTGGTAGCTCAATTAAAGTCCAACCTGACAACTATGTTTAAAACACAAAATGCATTTGTGTACATCGTATAGCCCTATTTCTAAATTTGGGTACCTCGAGCTCCCTAAGCTCGAGCTCCATAGTTTTTCCCTTTTAATACATGTAGGTGCAAGCACTGGAAGGTACCGGTAACGACGAATAAGTAATTGTTTGGGCAGTATGATAGATATACTTTAGCATCAAGATAATACTACAATAACCCCCTATGCATCCTACTATCATACTTATTTCTCCATTGACAGTAGCGCCCAACTTAAGAAAATATCTGGTGGATATCCCGAAACTTGTATTGTTACAAGCGAGGACGCAGCCAACAGAGTCGTTAGAGTAGCCTCTTAGCTCATTCTCAAGTTTCCTTCGCTCTGATATACCACGACCCTCACTCAGGGCTGGCCGACGATCAATGAAGAACATTATCCCCAAACGACTGAGAATATCTTTGGAAACCACAAAGAAGTACTAACCACATGTCGACGAGATTGATATGTTTTAAAGGACAAACGTAACAGATATTTTTTAAAGTCCGTTGCTGCAGCGGCCTCTCACTTTAGAGCTCAAATCAGACAGTACACAACTAGTGGCATCACAATTTGAGAAGTCTTCGCGACGTGCCATGGTGATACAGTGCTACTGTACCAGCTCCACCTCGCACGTAAATTCGCCGGATTGTAGCACTAGGAGTCCTGGCCTGTCAGCCTGACCGTGTCAGGACGAGTTATTTGCTCACTCCACGAAGGAATTATTCTCAAAGCTTTCAGCTGTTTATCGCCCATTGCAAGCAAATCTTATCAATAGCATAAAAAGGAAATCCCACGGCACCAATTCTTGCATGTACAATGTACATTGTACATGCACGAAGTATTATAGATGTTTTTTTCGCTACTCTACGGGTCTTCGTAGGGGCAAAAGCGAATTTATTTGCAGGAAAGGAGCCGAAATTGCCGTAGAAGTTGTACTTCTCGAGGCGGCCCGTGGGTGTGTTCGCGCGCAGTGGAGTCGGTATGTGCGCGCAAAACTGCAAATGACCACGCTCTCTATCACCCGAAAAACACGGGTTCTGATAAGTAAAGTAGGAGACTTTTGCTACAAATATACATATATACCGGTAACTAGTGACCATTCGATGTACACTTTGAGCCGATTTGATAACAAATTTAGGGAGAAAACTAAAATAATTTAACACGACGTTATAGAAGGCTAATGGATTTCTTGAAGCGGTCAGAAGGGCTCTTCGCTTTTATGTTGAAATTCTTTAACTATAGCCAAGTGCCTTTGGTGGAATTTCACACTTGGTTTTAGGCAACTGAAGATGCACGTAGGAGCGTGACATTAAATTTCATCTTCATGTATTCAGCAGCCTTGCACAAAAGATGTTTTGTGCGATCAAGTTACATGTACAGTACCGGTACTTTGCAACCGGCAAGCACGCATGTTCGGGGCCATCAGTTCGCAAATTACTTCCTTTTTTCAGCCGGCTGCAACCACGGAGACCAGCCGTACAGGGAGACATGTACCTACGTTTCGAGCATGTAGACTATTATACAGTGTAACATGATGTGCAGTTTGGTACACATGTATTTTATGATCATACAGTACTATTAATACACACTTGTACCTTACCGCTGTCGGCACAATTGGTCGACGACATGAGTCAATTTTTATCGTGCCAGCACGACTACAGACTCTGTAACAGAGGATACCGTGCGTCACGCACTGCGTGGGGTGGGGGTGGGGGCAAGACAACGTAATGTTAGAGATGTAGCCGTCTGCCGTATTTCATCAAAGCTGGCGACATACACCGGTAGGCTACTGTACCACTGATATTAAATAGCGCACCAGGTCGTCCGACCGTCCTTAACGCGCGCTACGCTTACACTGATGCATGTCAATCTTTCGTGATGTGAAGAATGACATATGCCCGTGAAGAAAGAGGCAACTTATGGTTGTTGCTCGATCTGAAAGTCTGCAAGATCACGCTCAACCTAAGGGCCTAGTTCCAGCTGGAGGTCGTGAACCTTTTGCACGATATAAGGATAACGAATGCCCTCATCGTACTATTAAGACCATTGTTCGTAGCGTTGAATGAAATGCGTCAACGTGCTTGTTCCTCATTTTCCAATTGGCCTTCCACAGCAACAACCTCCTCGGTTCACTGCAAGACCAAGACATAACCAGCCATGCGTCTGTATCACGTCCTGCTCGCTTCTGCTGTCGCGCTCCTTGCTAGCAACAATGGCTTCGCTGCCGCCGATGAGAAGTGCACCATGGTGACACCGGAACCTGAAATGCCCGACGTCACGACCGCCACGCCTACCGGCTCGTCATCGCTCGCCAGCGGCTCTGATGCTCCGGTCACTCAGGACTCCACCACCGCCTCGGACGTCGGTGCCAGCCAGGAAACTACCCCCGACAGCCCGGTGCAGCAGTACTCCAACCCTGGCTCGGATGCCAGCCAGACGTCCCCTTCGGGCCCTGCTTCTGGTCCGTCCAGCGTTGATGCCTCGCAGAACAGCGAAGACCCGGCGCAGAACAACGATGACCCTATGCAGGTCGAGATGCCGTCGAGTGTTGACGCCTCGCAGAACAGCGAAGACCCGGCGCAGAACAATGATGACCCTATGCCGGTCGAGATACCGTCAAGCGTTGATGCCTCGCAGAACAACGATGACACCAAGCAGAACGATGACGGTGCTTCACAGAAGACTGACGTTGCGTCCTCCGCTGAGACTGCCGGTGAGGCTGACCCCTCCTTGACATTCACGGAAGTGCCGAAGGCCACCACCCTTACCCCCACGGTCGCCTCGAGCGCCAGCGCCAGCGGATCCAGCGCCGGTTCGCCCCCTACCACTTCCAACAACTCCACCACGCCGTCGACCTCGACTACTCCTGGCGAGAACTCTAAGCTGTGCGCGAAGCCGCGCATCGAAATCACGGAAGTGACCGTGGATGCCTCTGTTGATGCCAACGAGGATGAGGCCGCTCTCAAGCTCGTGGCCATCGCCGCTATCCCAGGTGGCGGCTCGCGCGTTGCCTACCACAGTGGCGAAAATGTCATCGTGCAGGAGCTGGACGCTAGCGACAAGCTCGTGAGCGGCAGCACTGCCAAGGTCCCGGTCCACGACTTCGCCGATATCTATGCCGACAAGGATGGATTCGTCATCCTCGGCACGAGAGACGCCGAGGGCGGCGGTACCCTCAACTGTGGTAACCCGAGCAACCTATGTGGTTCGGCTCCTAGCCCGGCCGTTCCGTGCTACGACATGTACATGATCCGCTATGACGGCACGAAGGAGTCGTGGGCTACGAAGCTGACGTCTTCGAGTGCATCGCTGCCTCCCTACTCGTCGGGCAAGACTGGCCCTGACGTCTACATGATCTGGTGGTACGCTCACCACGGCCGTATCGCGTTCGACGGCAAGAACTGGGCCGCGTACTTCGGTGCCGCCATCTCCACGTCGGAGGGTGGCTGCATCAACATTCACCAGGGCGACCGCATGAAGGTGGTTGACGCTACGGGTAAGATCACGGCGGACGAGGACTCGTTCGACTGGGGTTGCTCGCACTCGGCTTACGAGCGTATCACGTACGATAACCGCACGGACAGCTACGCGACTATCTGTAAGACGGACAGCAACAACCGTATCATGCCGCCGAAGGACTGGGGCACAACGATCTACCCGGTCGACCTGGGTGCTGCCAACCTGGGCGACATCGTGCCGGACTCGGACGCTTCCAGTAAGAAATACTGGGCTACGGTTAGCAACGGCAACGGCGACAACGCCAAGGTGCACCTGATCCACTTCGCCATGAACGCGGCTGCCAGCGAGGACATCACTCTGGGCGGCACGGATGCCAACGAACGTGCGCCTCACCTCGCGCAGATCGGCAGCGGCGGCATGCTGGCTGTGTGGGAGGGCAGCTCGTCGGGCGGCGACTTCATGGAGGGCGGTGACCGCACGATGTACGCGCAGGTGCTCGACGCTTCGTCGGGTAAGGCCATCAGCGACAAGGTGACGGTGGACAAGTCCGTGGTGGGCAACCGCTACCAGGCTCTGAAGACGTACCCTGACGGCAGTGTGGCGTACCTGTCGAAGGGCAAGACGGACTCCTCGCTGCAGGTGGTGCGTTTCTACGGCTGCTAAGTGGATTTGAGTTGGAACAAGAAGAGATAGAAGTGTTTTGCGTAAGATGTCAGGGATGTGAGCTCGGTATCAAATAAGAATATCGTGCTCAATCGTTAATGTACTAGCTGCTTCCAAGTGCTCATTTACTGGACACCCCGTTTTTTTCAATCTCTTTTTTCCTAGATAGACAAGTACCATGGAAAGCTGTACTTCTACACTAAGTAACTGAACATGTTGATCGCTCAACGTCCACGGTATATTCCCCCAAAGGATAGCATGATCTCGGGTAACGCTATTGTATAGAAGTAGCGGGAGAAGACGACTATAATTATGGACACCGAGAAATTCGTAGCTAAACAAACTAACGTTAAACGCAAAGCTTCGTGGTGGCATCGGTAAGCTTGCAATCTCGTTGAGACACTACATCGCCCCCTTCAGGTCTTAGCAGCCGAAGAACGCGTTGTGCCCATGGACTGGTATGTCCGGGGAACGTCTTCAGCGCCTGATACCAGTCACCGATCATCATGCAGCCCGCGGTCACCTTCTCACTAATCGCAGAGCCTGCATGTAGAATCGTTCAGCCAGTCAATTCGTACTCGAGATCTCCGCTCGTGGAACTTCCTTCCCACACGGAGAGAAGACAGCCGTCGCCGATGGAAGCAAGATGCGGAGCACGTTCATTGGTAGTGGAAGCACCAAGAACTAGGTCGTCGTTAGTCTTCGCATCCATCGAGAAATAAGCTAACTGCACGCGCATGTTGTCTTCGTCGATCGATGTCCGACGTACCGTTATTGACAGTAGTCCAGTATTTAATGCTAGTACTGTCGGCCGGATAGATGATGCTGTCCCAGTCGTAATGCGGCACGATGCGGTTTCACATGACTGTCCGCACAGCCATCGTAGGTGATACGTTCGTATCCGGACTCCGAAGTGATCGACCCTGTAGACTCCACAACCTTCATGTGATCAACCTGATGAACATTGATGCAGATGTCCACACGGATAAGAGCGCCCCAGTTCGAGCCAGCGTTTGCAAGGCGACCGTGGTGAGCGTACCACCAGAGCATGTACACCACTTCGACAGAAGCAGAGGTGGAGTAGAGCGAAAGTGACGAGCTCGAAGACGTCAGGATTTGTGGCACATGGCTACGTTTTGAGCCGTCGTAACGAACCTACATATCGTAGCACGGAACGGAGAGCAAAGCACAGGTTGCTCGGATTGCCGCAGGTCAGGGCGCCTCCTCCTTCGGCATCTCTCGTGCCGAGTAAGACAAAGCCGTCGTCATTGACGTGTCGGCAAGTGGGACTTCAACTGTGTCACGAGAGCGTCGTCCGAGTCTAGATCACGCACGATCACGATGTCTTCACTCTGAAAAGCTCTACGAGAGCCACCAGACGGCATCGACGCGAAGGAAACGACGGTGATCCCAACCTCATCCTCGTCGTTCTACACCATCTCAACTATATCATACGCACACGTGACGTACTGCAGAAGCCGGAACTGGATGAAGCAGTCGTGATTAAGCTCGAAATGAAAGGTGTAGACGCAGAAGAAGTCGTAGTTGCAGCATCGGAAAAAGCAATTGGCGTCTCTGTCGCGTCCAGCCGTCGACCAGGTGCCAGCCGAAGCATCAACACCCGAGATGCGTCCGGCGAAGTGACTTGGCTGGCATAAAGGATGCAAACAATAAACTTTGAGATTGAAAGCCACGCCAACCAATTGATGGGATCCGCGTGCTGATTGGTGGACTCAGTGACCAGTCAAACAATCCTCCCCTTCGGAGAGATATCACGAGGCATTCTGCGTTTTTAGGCGGCGCGGTGCAGTTGGCAGCAATGAGCGCGCAGGACGACGAACTGACAACTTACGAGGAGACGCTGGAAAGGTGGGCGCTGTACGACTGCAGCGCCATCAAGAGAGCGCGCAACAATGACGAGATGAGGCGTCTCTTCCAACGGTTCCGAGCTACTCGGGGCAAGCCTGCCACGGCGACGAGAACCGTGACCCTCCAGTCCCTGGACAAAGCATGGACTTCGTTCGTACTTCGATGGAACAAGGAAGGCGGGGAAGCCTTCGAGCGCACATTACAGGAACGTGAGGCGACTCACGCTCGGCTGTCCGTCGGTAAATCTTTGGAAGCTCAGGTGTGCCAGCTGTCAGATGACCAAGGTCGCCAGTGCTGTTCTGTACATCGTGGAAAAGGATATCAGCGCTGTCGCGGGCGCGGCGCGCCGCGACCCGATGATTATGAGTGGTGTCGCATTGTGGAATCGAGGCCGATTACTGAAGTGGAGCGTGGCGTGATTGGACGCTACCAAAGAGCCCTCGGCGGGGCTAGGGGAGATGGACGGCCACATTGTCGTGGCAACCTACGACCAGCCCGAGGCCTACCTCGTACTTTGCCACGCAGTCCGGAACGTCGGCAAGAAGGATGGCGCGAGTCGCTCGACTATTCGGCATCCAACGTACCAAGTAACACCCCAGTGGAGAGATGGCAGCGTCGCGGTGAGAAGAGCCGCGACCCTCACGAGAAGCCGTGGATCCAGAACGAGAGTCATCGTGGTCCAGGACCCAATTTGCGGTATGCCGAAGTTTACCCTCAGTATGCGCGAGAGGCGCGAGGCCGTGGCGCAGAGAGAGAGGATCGTGTGCGCTGGATGGATGCTGCGATCACGCAGCGTCTGGATCGCCTTGTTCGACGTGTGGAGTATCTGGAACGGGAGAACCAAGAGTTGCGTCATTGCCGGCATCGACAAGATATGGCGCGGGGCGATCACGGTAGCGTGGGTGCAGAGGACGATGTACGTCTAGAAGCGTTGGCGCCGGACGACCTAGACGGTAGGATGAAGATGTAGAGCTGTAGAAAGTTGCAGTGTAAACGCACCACCTGACACTTTCATACGTTTAAGAGCCCAATGAGTCGTGGAGCCAGCAAGTTAGCGCCCAAACTAGTCACAGAAAGTGTAATACCGTCGGTAGATAGCAATACACGATAAAATTCTCAAAACTTCTGCATTCTCGCTGACCTGCATGCTCTTTCTGTAGATCAACAGCGGCGGCAATTACATCGCGAATGTAGCGGGTCAAGTCCCCTCCCCCTTCTCTATACGAAGTCGTGAGCGGACCAGCGTCCGAAGCTGCGGCTCCAGACTGGGTTTACAAAAATCGCGAATGGAGGCTTGGTTGGCACAGTCGGGCATGGCGAATCATGGTTTCCAGCTGTGAAGCGAGGCTGACGCGATTATATCAGCGTTTGTGACATCAAAACTAAGACAGTTGACGGCACCGGCCTCGTGGTGGCGCAAGAGCGCACTTCTTGTTGGCTCTCTGTCGGATCGTGACACTGATTAAAAGCGTGTAGATAGCTCCATGAGATCGCACATAACTATCGTCGCTAACGAACACAGCGTTGGAGACCGTAAAACATTGGCCCGTCTGACAGGATGACCGACATTTGCTCGTGTGAACGGATGTGAGGCGCTGCACTCCAATATTAGGTAAGAGACACGAGCATGACGCCGATAATTCGCGTAAGCTGGGGCAAGACCCGTTTACGTCTGATAAGGGTACTGCACCGATATGTAAGTCGATTTTACTTGACAAAAATCTTCGTCACCATAGGTCGTTAGCATTTTAGCGTAGCTTGATCATGGCTAGATGCTTGAAAGCAAACATGAAATACGCTATAATTTCTAACATACGTATGTTCTGATTACACGTCGATTTCACCCCCAGTCATTATTGCTAGCTTATAAAGGTATTGTTTTCTAGGCATAAAAGGGCAGCGAAGGCACAAAAAGGAAATTCAATTCACCGTGGCTTCATGCTGCCGTTACCGCACATTCTTAGAATTTAAGTATCACTGACACGTTAGCGCGTAATACTAGGCGCTAGCTAGCAGTCAGTTAGCATGTATAGCTGCTCATATATCAGCGGTAGGAGGTATCTTACGCCTAAACAGTATTGTTGAGCTTAACTCCACGATAGACAAGAATGAACTTCAGGACTTGAGCGACGTGGCAAAGCTTCTCAGCACGTTTTCGAGGAATCTGTTCGCACGCTCGGTCTAACCATCCTGGTAATTATGTGACATAGCGGTCATCTTCAACAGTTTCCCGACGAGTTTGAAGACTTTGGCAGGAGGCGGAGGTAGAGCGAGGGCCGCAATCGGAGATGATCGACGGGGTAAACCACGGAGGTGGTACACCAGTCGACATAAGCGGTCGCGGACTGAGATGTAGTGGTGGTCGCTGCAACAAATGCAAGGTGAACCATCGTGCTAAACCGGTCACTGAATACGATAATACACGTGCTGGCTTGAGCGTATCGCAGAAGGCCGAAAATGAAATCCATGCTGAGGAAGACCACGGCTTCACTGCAAAAGGATCGGTCAAAGCTGCATCCACTTCGACATTCAAGGCTTAACACGCTAGCCACTTACGCACTCACTTGTACATGCGACCAGTAGAAGCAGCGAGAGAGCGACGCGAATATCCTTTTTCGTTCAAAATGATCGCAGATGGAGGAATCTTGTAGCTCGGGAATCAATTGAGCGCACGGTGATCGACGTATGGCGAGACGACGATGCGTGGCGTGTACGCGCAGTCAGCAGCTTAAGTCAGCAGGTCATCACCCATGCCGAATCGATCCACCCGAGCGCGGTTAGGTGGGGACAGTCGACATCGCGCTCACTCGGATGGACCCCTATCGATGCTCTATCAATACGAAACACACCACAGCCTAAATCAAGTCGCAGGGTGAAGTGGCCACTGCCATTTTAGCGACGTCTCCGGTGACATGCACGTTTTCGTCATCAATGCCGCTAAGTGCGTGGCGAGTCGACTGCATGAAGTCTAGCCGACGCACTATTGCATCGGGAGGATGTTAATCCTGCTTGGTTTGAATGGAACGACGACTGTATTCTCCGAGGACAGCGAGAGCCAGCGTACCATGCACAGGAACAACTGATGACGCCTTGTAGGTGTCCGCAGCGGTGCATGATTAGTTTAAACATCAACGGTCTATTTATCCGAGAGATACAAGCAGAACTTTATGAGAGCGTAGCGCATGCTCACGTGATCGTTGTCGTGAACGGGATATTCCGCCCGGCCGGTTGAGCTGACACGACTGGTAGCTTATCGCTTGCTCGCATTTCTTGTCGTCGATTGCTTTACTGCGCAACCAGCGGTAAAGTCGCTTGCATTGCAAACCACGTAAAATGTATATGGCCGCGATCTTCTCGGAGTCAACACGAACATCGTTCCTGCTGCCATGACTTCCAAGAGCCGGGTCTTCGAGAGCGCAGAAGATGCACTTTTCAGGTTAGTGTTAGCCTTGTTGTCCCACATGACTGGGAAAAGCCTGTCGCTGGTTCGCAGATGTATCTTGATATTGGCCATGCCGCCATCGGCACGACTAATTACACATTTATTTTCTCTTAGTTGATCGGCGGAAAGTTTCAAAAGGTGATAAGAACGTTGGTGGTCATTAGCTAAACCTCACAGACAGGGGCTTCGTTCAGCCCCAGCGGCAGCATAATCCACCCCACGGCGTTCAACTGGGCGTGCTGACAACAGTCAGTGACATGTCGTCTTGACGCATTAAACCCTAATAAAAGCCGTCCAACAAGTCGAAATGTACTACCAGGTATTGCGCCCAATACCATTCTCTTGTTCAGGATGAGCAGGAATCAAGCCAATTTGAAGTCAAGATACGTACAGAGCGACCAAATTTGTGTTAGATTGCTCATTTTCAGGCCAAACGAGCTGATATGGAAAATTCTTCACCACAACAGGGTTAGCCACCGCTTGCTTGACTATTCGATTCCTTTTCTTGAACTGAATGCGCTTCATATTGATTGCAGCTACAATATATAGGCTTGTACGACATTTTACGTGTGTCTTTCGACGTGTGACCGATCGGAAATCGGACGGGCCGCCGGAGAGACATTGCTTTGATTGCAACCATATACCATTGAGGAAGCCATCACAGCGGGTCATTATCCACTGCTCTCATGATTAACAGTGCTTTGTTGTGGTTGGAGAGCCAATAGTGGCCATCAGCACTGCACTTTTGGACCAGTAGCTCTGGTTCTGAGATGATTACAGCATTGAGCGCCAGATCGTAAGTTCTAGCTCACAGCGCGACTTAATATAGCGCTTCAGCGGCACCAAAACCGTTGTCGATACTAACAGCACTAGTTCCAGAAAAATACGCGTTGAGCATCGCTAAAAGCAGGACCAGTATACCGAGTGCTGCACGCATCCGATGCTAGTAGACAGATGTCTTAGCTGCAAGGCATTGGAAAGGCAATGTAGAATATTGATTGGATTGGAATTGGCATAAGTGGGTAATCAATTATTTAATAATCGAAGCTCAATACATGTAAACAACCAGCATTTTCTCTCCATGTGTTCTCCTACCAGTCTCACAACTTAAATGACGGCCCTTCGGTAAAGACCAAAGAAATCTCCTCTTATTAAATTAAATACTGTTGACGAGATAAAAGAAAATGCCCCTCCAAGTAGACCAGGATATCTCAATACAATCTTGAATCCAACTGCTAGAGCAGAGCTAAGTAAAACGTTATTTGATTTGTTGAGTTTTCACGCAATAAAATATTTTTAGGGGGTACTTTAAAATTTTGTACGTAGCGACCCCTGCTCGTAAAGACCGCATCCACTGGAGCAGGCATGAGACCCCCCTGTCGTGAGCACACTCTGTTTGAGCAGCTGGATTCAAGGGTTTTGAGATATATCGTGGTCAAAAGGGAAAATGCCCCTTTCCTCGGTATACACTTAATATTTTTATGTAAAGGGCAAAATACCACCTAATACATATTTTTGTGTGCGGACGGGACGGCTATTATAGTATTTGTGAAAATTTTGCAGCAGTGCCGTAGCTTACGAAAGGCGACAATAACGCCACTTTTGAGTACCGGTAAGGCTTTGAGCCGGTACTACATGTATTAACATACCTAGTTTAAAACCAGTACAGTACTGTACCCCGTTTCCGCGAGGGTGAACCATTTAAAATTTGCAAATAAATCAGGTTTAAGCTTACAAATCATCGTTAATTTGGATTCAGAATCATTACACCCTGAAGTTTATCAAAGGTCCGAGGGCGCGAAAACGGGGCGCAGTACTGTACCAGTATTCATTTTTTGTACGAGTCGCATTCGCTGAATTTTCTACGTACAGTTGTAGTTGAGAAAATATTATGATCACAGTATAATTTCTGACAAACACAGTAATATTCATTTGTACAAGAGACAAGCACAAATTGCTGGGATCTGTAGTCTGAGGCAACTAGCCTCACGTGAAAAGGGCGCCAACAAAATTCAGTTGGGATCTCAGCAAAAAACAAAACAGGGCTCCAGCAAAAACAAAACGGGGCGCCGGCAAAAAAATTCTCCCCTTTCTTCAGCAAGTTGTAAGAAATTATAGTCCGTTACTCTAAATATAGTCTTCCAATTGTTCCTTAAACAAACTCGGAGTGGACCAACAGTGGCGTACTGAAAGGTGAGGAGGGGCAGCTCCCGTTTCTCGTGTAATATACCTGTTCTGACACTGTCGCGCGGTGCATTATTTAGATGGGAATCTACTCGACACGCTTCATAGGTCCTCAGTCTTGGAATTGCGCGTTTAAAGTATGTAAGCTGCAGCAACAGTGAGAAGCCCGTACACATATATACTCACGCTTTATCTGCGTGTTACTCGGTAAATCTAACATACTTCATATGCCACAACCTGTTGCGCTTTGCTTATAGACATTTTCTGGGGAAGATCGGGGAAGGCGCGCACTGTTTTCTCTAAAGAAACGATGCGAAATCACCCCTTTGCCAAATGTTCAAGCTGTTTCTGGTGCTTTTGCACTTTCACGCAGTCCAACTAGCTTGTGCTGCTACAACGCAATATACAATGCTGCTGAGCGCTAGCTCAATGATTCCCTAAACCACCGTCAAGTCACAAACTACTTTTAAAACTTGATTTTCTTCTTGCTTTCGCCTCACCTAGCATGTTATGGGTTTTAAAGACCAAGAATGTTATTCAAATTGCTTAGAAGCACATGCAAAAGTACCTATATCTTAAGTATTGCGTCAATTTTTTACCTTGTCCTCCTGATGCCGGAGCTCCGCAGAATGTCTCGAAGGCTGTTAAGACAAACAGTCCGCAGATATAGCTGTTTACTTGGACACCCATATCCGATGCAAACGTCCGAATTCGGTATCTGGAGCCCTTGTTCGGGGGTGGAGTAGTGGTATAATGCTAGTGGCAACTTTTTTTACATCACTTTGATATGATGAAGCCATCGGATCGTACACCAACACTGTTGCAGTGGCAAGCTGCACCATGATGCCACACCAGTGAACACCGTTGCAATTAACAGTGGTCGACAGCATCGAGGACGCTTTTTTTACCCTGGCATTAAAATACACCAATCGAAAGCTCTAGCTCTACAGAATCTATTTGTATACGTTTCAGTGCGATCTGTCGAGTAGCTGTTTCAAAACACAGCTGTTCTTTATTTTATTCAAGTCTAAATCATAAAACCTTTATATTCGAGTATATATGTGTCATAAAATATTAAATATCATAAACCTATAAAGTTAAAATAGAAACATATTATTGGCTAAAACAGGAAAAGTCTGGGAGGCAAGCCACAAAATCAATTTGTTCGCTCATTATAAATGTTATTTCCCAGTCGTTTCTAGCATACAAGGATCAGCATAAGTTTTGCCCAGCCTGAAAACCGCATCAAAAAAGGTCACAAATTGCTCCAGCTACACAAAAAAGCGTCCTCGATGCTGTCGACCCCTGTAAGTGGGATTAGGACCAATTCATCCGATAGACCAAAAAACAATTTGGCTAGGTCCTCAGCGGTAATCCCAACAGTCCCAATAAACACAACTCCAATGTTCCCCGTATTGATAGCCACAATGTCTGCTCGATTTCCAAAGGTTTTCGCCAGAAGTAAATTAACAGTTCCGTCACGAAGCGAACCATTTCCAGATACGTCAATGTACTCCATCTGTATAGTAAAACACAATATTTGCGTTCATCCGTTTGTTTGATGGTTTAACAATATTAAGATGATCGGTGAGTATCTTACCTTGAGTGACGACAGCGGGAGGCTTTTTAAGCGCTTCTCGACGCCAGTATCTCTCGTTACCTTGAAGTGAGGGGAGACGACGATAGAGAAGTCGATACCTTGGATCCATAAAAGCGCCTACTTGATATCTTTGACAGCCGACATGGCAGTGTGCCACTTCTTCATGATGCCGACGGTCGTCGTCGACAATGTTCCTACGCCCTCGATTTTCAGTGCGATATCCTTTTCAGCTAGACTTTTAGTTTTTCCTTGGAGCGAGGTGACCTTTTGAAAGCAGCGCCTAATAATATCCCTTGGTAGGATCTTGCTAATTTTATTAGGGAACAATAGCGAGCTGGTCGGCACCTTGTTTAGATGGACTGCAGTAATTCTTGGGGTTTTCTCGAAATAAAAACTTTTGACGCTTTTTAAAATTTGTCTTGATTCGTATGTCGGAAGTCTTGAAAAAATCCTATCAAGTGACTTTACCGTCAGCAGATCGCGATTATCAGTTTCGTGGACCTCCTCCGCCAAGTAGCCATCATCCACACCAGCCGCATCTAAATTAACCTAGACACCTGGTTGAGTCACTGCTCCTTCTGGTTCGCCACCGAGCTGCTCACACTCAGCATCCAGCATCACCGTCTCATGTTCTTTGCGGATAACTGCACCTTCATGTTCCACCGACCCTACGCTCTGTCTATGGAGAGAAGCCTGCGGCTCTGCACCATTAACACTGCCAGTAGTCGCCGTAACGCTGTGACACCCCTCTTCCTCTTCAGCAGCACACTGGGCAGCTCTCTCACCGTGGCCCTCGGCATCTCCCTTAGTGCGACTACTGTTTTCAATCGCCATCTGCGACTGCGTGAAGATTGGTCGATAATGGTCAACAAAGCGCCATACCCAATTTTGCTTCGTGTGGTCGTTTTATATAGCCAATTGTGGTATTTGCTCACAATATCTCTGTAATTCAGCCACTGAGATTTTACTACCGCCTTCAACGCAGTTCCGGTAAAACTGTAAAACGCGATTTTCGTATGGTTTTTCTTGGGGGTCGGGCCCAGCACCGCTCTTCCTGTATCACCCGGGGTCCAAACTCGGCTCTTTCACAAAGGAGAGTTTTGAGTCTGATATAGCTTTGCGCCAGCCGAGAAGTGTGGATTTCTTTACTCCTTACTCAGACGCTGCCTGTAATATACTCCATTCTCTGTTTTCCGCCCAGATCTTTAGCGCCTTGGTCTTGTCGGCCTTCCGTATACTGTACACAGCGGTGCTTCTTTTCCATGCCGCACAAATCCAAATCGGTGGAGGTAGGCAGATAAATAAACACGGACCGGTCCATAATTTAACCGGTTAAACATTTACGGTTAGTAAAAACGATTACTCGATCCACTTAAGTTGCATCTGTGTTCAAATTAACTCGACCACATGCGTGATAAGTCGACCGAATGAAGGGTAACTCGACCACATGCGTGATAACTCGACCCGACTGGTCGAGTTAAGTTGCATCTATGTGCAGGTTAAGTCGGCCGAATGCAGGTTAGCTCGATTTATTCCAGGCCGGTATGACATCAGTTAAACACCTCTGCTGACATATATCAAACCGACATGGTAAGGCTCACGATATATCGAGGGAGAAACAGTAGGTGATAGCACTTGGATAGCTGCGGTAGCCCAGCGGTGCCGCTTAAAAGTAGCCTTAACATTTTGACGGCACGCAATTCTCTTCAATCGCGACGGTGGATGTTGGTATAGCAATTATTGATTTGACTAAGGGCTGCTTATTAGCTTTGGTACGGTTCATGAGAGTAGTTGGAAGAAGCAGCGGGAGATATAAGCTCGCTCTCGCTTTGGAAACCTACTGGTTTGGTCGAGTTGGAGCGAAACCTAACTTGTCGTGATTTAATAAAAACAGTCGCTAAACGCCTTAATCATAAAACGTGGTGAAAACAACAGCGAGCCTGTCTAATCTACAAGCCACTATCGCTCTCAAACAAATATTGTAACGCAGGTCATCGTAGATGCTGGATACTAAGTGTCAATTAGCCATCAAACCCATACATGACTGTATTATCGCGAGCAAGATGAACCAGCTCTGTGGAGACCCCATCTAGTGGATCAGAGTAAGCTTTGCTCCATCGATAAAGTCATTATTCTTAGGTTGGGCAGGCAAAGACCTGTCCTGGTTATAAGTCTCGATGTTAAAGATTTTCATCTTACCTTACTACAATACCTTAGCTGAACAAAGTCTCCATTTCTAAAGCCCCCGTCATTCGTGGCGGTCGACCATTTAAGCGCGGAGAAGGAAGCCCAAACCAAATCGAAGGCGCGCGAGTTGCCTCTGTTTCTATTTCTTTGCGCAGACTAAAATTGTTTGGCACTCCATTATGAGCAGTCGTTCTTGGGCTGAGAGAATATGATTCTTGTAAATGGTGCTCAGTATCAAAGTTTTTCCAATCCAAATTCTCGACAGTTTGGTTCATTGGAGCCATCGCAAACACTCCATTGGGTAGATCGAAGTAAGTGCTACCTCTAACACCAACGGCGCTAGAGTTCTGCAAGAGCGGTTGCCGTAGGAAATGGTGTGTGTTCATGATACAGGGTCGAAAGCTGTCCACGCTACAGTCTCAATGGGCGGGATAAAATAAGAGTGTGGCTGACCGCTAAAAGTAGACATTTCAATCGTTCTCCCCGCTGCTGGTGTGGTCCAGTTATGGTTGCAGGGGGTATAACCATCTTCAATACGGTTGGTCTCTCTCCAAACTCCACTGCCACCAAAGGGTGTACCGTCCCGAAAGCCATGTGTGTTGTTCGTATCAGTTGGCACTGGCGTTTGCAACGTCATCTCACAGTTCGAAGGAGATTCACGATGGATTCGCTGTTTTTTTACGCGCTCGCCTACTCATAAGCTTATCGCCATACCCAGGTCCGATACCGAGAGCTGATCTCGCTACGATCACATGCGAGCACACACCAAACTTTAAATGAATAGCACATCCACACTTGTTGTTCTCAGCATCCACGAGCCATCCCTCTTGTGGCATATTGACACGATGTGCACGGCGGGTAGACCATTTTACACTGTCACGATACAGTCGAGACACCTTGCTTTTTCCGCCTTTTCTAAAACCAAACATAGTACGAATGGATCTTCTTCGTTTCCAACCACGTTGTTTGCAAGGCGTCGCATTGTTTCCATCGCCGTGGCGTCAATATACACCTCCAGAATATGCAACACTTGGACTCTTGTCTCATCATTCGAACGAGCCACAACCACAGCCTTTGTTTTCGGCATCCATTTTGCCGCCTTTTTGATCTTGCCGTTTGGTGTCGCGATGGATGTTGTCGGTGACGGCACATCGGACCCCACATCCTCAGCCAACCTAATCATACTTCGCAAAAGTGCGCACATCTCACTCGTTTTGCGATGAACATGCCTCTTTACAGTTGCGTTGAATACCTCTTATGGGTTGTTTGTTGTAGCATAACTTGAAGGGGAATGAAAAATCTGCCATCTCCAATATCTGCCTTCCTCCACTGCTCTTCAAAATATGTTGCAAATGCACTTAGACAGGGCTCAGACCTCCAACCCGAAATTACTCGATGCTTCACTGAGCAATACTCAGTATAACTTGTCGCGTAATGCATATCCATTATACTTGTAAAAACAGCGCCGCTGGCCCAGTTTCGAGGCGCCTTGTTCTTTTGTGAACGTTGTAAAGTACGTGGAAAAAGCACATCAAATATTTGCTGTCACTGAATGCAGCTACGTCCCGAAGCGCATTAAATTGAGCGTCCTCCGCGTCGCCTAAGATGGCATCAACCCGAAGGGTGGTCTGAAATAGTTTTTTTATACACTCTGGCGACGCTGTCAAAGGCCATTTCGTACTCTATATGGGTTCGAGCACTGACGATCACAATTGCGACAAGGTGATAAACCCTTGACCGATCCGCGAATCCACACGAGACAACAGAATAACCTAGGTCGCTCAGTTTAAAGGTTGCGTCAGTGTGAAACAAGCGAAAATGTTCGCTTCCGTGAAGCAGCTTTACTTTTGTCAGCAAATTGGCTGTTGCTACACCCAAAACGAATGGGTCTTCTTCACTGCCCTTCCCGATCCGTGGATATCCATCAACATCATCTACAGACCCAAATAGAAATGTCTGTCACAGTCCAGTCGATGCCTTCAAAATAAGGATACTCTTTTGTCAATTTCTTCACGGCTTCCCGTGTATTCCGAGATAAGTTTTTCTTTCGGAGTCTCTTTACACAGTCTGACACCTGCTGCTGCGATGGTAACCCCAGCAGAGGTGGTGCAACATCAGTTGTACGACGAAGGTTACTCCAAATATCGCGTGGTCGTACTCCGCATGAATCGATTCTAGTAATAAATTATTTCACTTCATCTGTTATCGGTATACGATGATGTCCAGCGCATTCTTCCTCCCCCCTAATGTGTTTTTTTGTCGTTACATTAGACACGCCACGCGGGTCTAGATTTAAATTCCCATTACTTCCACTGCACACCACACTGCATACCTCCATTCATATCTTCCGTGCTTGCACATGTCGGGCTGATACACTCCAGTCGTCTCTCAATCATAGCGTGGTCGGCGTTGCATATCTTACAGTCCATCTCACGCTTTACGTATGCACCGGAGCAGCAGAAATCTGGTGCCCGCAGCTTGACAAAGTCTGCGCTCGTTGCATGCTCCGCCAAAAGTGCCCATGAATGGTGTGGCATCCTTCGGTTTTGCGATCGGTGTTAGTAGGATAGCACAGGTGCCAATGAGGTGAATGCACGGCGTGCCGGGGGTCAACTGGAGTAAAAACAGTTATGGCGAACAACTGTAGAACTGGTTGTAACACGACTGCGCCCGCTCCAACCAATCAAGCAAATATGCACACTGCTGATGCTGGTTTACTCGACCAGTCGAGTTATTGTGCAAGTGGTCGAGCTAACCTGCAAGCGGCCGATGCTGGTTTACTCGACCGGTCGAGTTATTGTGCACGTGGTCGAGTTAACCTGCAAGCGGCCGATGCTGGTTTACTCGACCGGTCGAGCTATTGTGCAAGGGGTCGAGTAAACCTGCAAGCGGCCGATGCTGGTTCACTCGACCGGTCGAGTTAGTAAACCTGCAAGCGGCCGATGCTGGTTCACTCGACCGGTCGAGTTATTGTGCAAGTGGTCGAGCCAACCTGCAAGCGGCTGATGCTGGTTCACTCGACCGGTCGAGTTATTGTGCAAGTGGTCGAGCCAACCTGCAAGCGGCTGATGCTGGTTTACTCGACCAGTCGAGTTATCGTGCATGAGGTCGAGTTTTTAATATTGTGACTTCGAGTTGCCATTTGAAAAAAATGCCAATCATACAGGACCGTAAATACAGGTCACATTTTTGATACTATTAAAAGTACGCTACTTCGAAGGTGAGTCCGGCTTTGTTGCGTACACATCGTTTTGTTAGTGCTGTTTTGCCGGAGCCCGCAAATCTTTTGCTGGCGCCCCAAAGTGAAGTGATTTGTTTGCTGAAGCCGTTTTGATTTGCTTGTACCCTATCTTCTTTTGTTTTCACCCCAAAAGGTGTTTGTTCGCACCCCGGTCTCTAGCCTCACAGACTCTGTGACAGAGCCGAGCATGGTCCAGGCGAACATTCCAGGAACTTTCTCTGTGGTTAGTGGCCGACAGTACCAGACCCGAGACCTCGGGAAACACTGTGAAGCCTGTGCGGCTGCTGGCGGCGGGGCCGCTGCAAGGGAGACACTTCGAGGCTGCAAGCGCTGGTGCCGTGGCCGATGCCAGTGTAGACACATTTTATGCTGCTGGCACTGATGACGTAGCTGTCACTACTAGAGACAGTGTGTACACGATCATTGTGGACGCTGTTGAGACCTCTGCGAGACTAGCGCTGAGTGCGTTGCTGCCATCGCAGCTAATACGATAAATCTGCAGGTGCTGGCGACAGGACTACTATTACGCTTCCTGAATACTACATTGTGGAATATGCAATACGGATGTTTGGCTGCCACTGATATTACAAATGCTGTTGCGACTGTAAAGTCTATGCTCTGTAGTCGAGCACTATGCATAGTGAATGCCACTACATGTAGAACACCGAGCGTGTATATGGCTGGAGTTTAGTTGCGCGGCAACGCATGCCCTGCATGTCTAGGACGTCCTACTGGTTGTACAGCTGCTTGGTGGCTGTTGTCGCTCAAACAACGCTTCCCACTACGATTTACCGTTAGACGATCGCCGCTCCGTCGACAAAATCGCGTCGCTACACGGCAAATTGAAGATGACCGCAGTCTCGCATCTTGGAGTGGTAACGGCAGGGACAATACAGTGTTGCTTCAGCAGATGCAGTACTGCAGTAGTGTTCGAGGAGAAACGCACGTCAGACAAGATACGTTTTTTGCACACCACAGCATTTCGATGGGGCAGATATCGTGTCGAACGTGTGTAAAACTGGAGTAGCATCAGCTTCCCAGTTGGTAATACCGTCGGCAACATCGTTTGCGTACTTGCCACACCGCCGATGCGCTTTTACATCCCGTCGCGTGGCCGATCAGAAGAAGCTATCGAAGTTACGGTGCAGTTCTTGCCGAGCTGCGCCAGAATGGAGATAGAGGACCAACCGAGCACTGGTTGGCCGGTTGATTTGAAGTTCAGCTTCCGCTTCTGCGTGTAAGTCACGCTTGAAGGCTCTTTTAAAGGCTTAGCACGGGCTGTTGGTGGATGCAAAAGCGAAAGGCGTCTTATAGATTTGCCTGTTGTAGAAGTTGCCACTTAGTCATTGCTTCTCCATGTATATCGTCTCAACCGGAAGATATCACTACACGGATGCGCTTACAGCGCTCCAAACCATCTACGCCAAAGTGGTTGGCAACCAACTCAATGCCCAGTATTTCATGGTCAGTCCGGATAAGTTTCAGCTCAATGGAATTAGAACGTATTTGGTGCTGGATATGGAAACGCATTTCTCATGTGCTTTTATCACGTCGTAGCAGAGGTTCGCTTAGCTCCGAACGAACGGGCTCAAAGTTCTCCTGGCGATGTGATCGCCTCTGTGTATTGCAGAATCTACGATCTCCATTTTGCCGAATCTGAGGCATAAGTTTTGGCGGGGAAAGCGAAAGTGCTGAAACAGCACCAAAGGACGAAGCTTTCTTACCCCGTCCGACATCGCGCACACAATCACAGGGTAACTAGCATATGCCAACTGAAATACGGCCTCGATGAGAAAAGCAAAGGAGCTGGGTCTCTGTCCGCAGAGTGCAGCAACGACTTTGTAGTGGCGCCTACATCAAACGGGTTGGAATCGGAGCCATCGCCGACTATGGGCTTTCCAAGCTCATCTATTCTGGACGTAAAGATGAGCGCATCGTGTTCAGACTTGCAATCATCATAAGCGACAGCAGTCAAGCCAGCTGACAGCTCGCCGTAGAGGTCACACCCGTCCAGTTTTGTCCGGCGGTAATGGTTCACTGCATTTTGAGTCTTACGCAGTCTTGTAGGGGTTCGTCAACCTTGCGTGTCATACATAGAATGCAATTTTTGATGTTCATGCAAACACAAATGAGAAGTATCTAGCCATGAATTCAAAACAGAAGGGTGCGATGTTAGTCACTAGCTGGCTGTCGGTGGAAGAGAAGAGGGTGCCAAAGTCGCAGAGTAGCGAAAAAGTAAGGACGACAAGCACAGCACAAGCACCACATAAACGTTTTCTGATACGCGTGATCTTGTTCTTTTTGCGTTGATTGGCCGTTGAAAAGTGTTTCCCCAATTTAGTAAAATGTAACACTCTGTAATAATTACAGAGTGTTACACTGTTAGACCCAAGACACATGACCGTCTTGCCACGCCAAGAACACTTCGCAAACGGCGCAACAGCATGCGCACAGTCGCACAAGAGAGGTCTGTAGCGCATTGTGTGTGTGTGTGTGTGGGGGGGGGAATACACACACGAGGAGGAGCGGGACATAAGCTGGCTCTTTGATTCCGTGAACGCTTTCATAGCTTGTAGTCGCATATCAGATTGTCTTCGGACAGATCGCAGGAAAGTACGCTCCAGTCGTGGGTGCATGGCACGGTTGGGAGCTTTGGCTGGGGGGAGCTTCGGTGTTTTGAGGGAAATAGCGAAGTGGTTGGTGGTCGGTATTAATAGTGGTTTAATTTTGTACGCGTTACGGTGTTTCTTGTGAAATTACTTGAAGCTCTGTAATTTCTCCATATGTTTTGTGGTTCCTCTTGCTTTATGATACTCTTCATGTGTTTAATGTTAAAACCTTTAAATGTTGTGTTTGTCAAATTTTTATGGTGCTTTGTCGCTGTAGTTAGGCGCTTTTACAAGCGATTTTTTAAGGGATTGAGTACTTTGCCCGACTGGCTAATCGACTTTACAAGTATACTCATCAACATGCATGGAGTAGACTTAGCCGACGGTCTTCGCAACATTGGCTCGGAATTAAATTCTAATGCAGACACAGCGCCTTGCCGAGGCGAGGACTTAGAGGCCGAGGTGGGACCTATAAGTCCGCAGACAAGTGTCCTACCTTTAATCCATACTACAGATTGTACACGTATAAAAAGTTGTTGCATCAGTCGGGTACATAACAGCAACTTTTATTTGTGTACAAATAGTATAGTACGAGTGCCTTTTTTAAAAGCAATAAAATTAAGCAAATACCGGTACAGATAAGTGAGCGGGGGTACATGTATATTACATCCAGGGGCTAATGGTAACCAAATATCATATGATATTTTTGATAGTAATAGTACTCTTTTCGTAATTAGATATTAATAGTAGCTTAGCTCTTCAATGCCAGCATAATATTTATTTTAACTTAGAAAGTTAAAACATATTTGATACCAGGTGATATTTTATAAAATTATCCCACTTAAGTACGTTTCTTGCCCAAAATCGGTCAAGCTCTAAAGCAAACAGAAGTGATGGCAGGCCATAAAACTGACGAGTATTTGCTCTAATATTTCACTAGGCCGCTTGCCGAGTTGACTGGAAAAATTGACATAACCGGGATAACCCGGCGGGTCCACATATGGTCCCGCTGGAAAACATAATCGATGGCGAAGCACTTTATAGTTTGGGAAAACCCTACTCCATCATGCTGTTACTTGTCTTGTCCGGAAGAGATGTCCACACGCGATTTGACTCATCTCTGCCGAAAGCGTAAGGTTCCCAGCGAGAAGACTGGCCATTTCCCAAGTTTCGCGGTCTTTCCCGTTCCTACATAGAAGACTAAGTCAAAAAGGCAGCGATGTCAGCACAGCCACGCGGAACACGCCATTCCAGTCGGGATCGTGTTGAAGCCGTACTTTCAGAGCTAGAAGAACGTCGTATTGATCGAGAGCAAGACCTCAGTAATTTATCAAGCGCGCCAATACACCGAGTTGACAACGACGAATCCGACACCCCTGTAATGGACCCATTTCGAGAGATCGGTGGATCTGGCGCTATCAAAGCCATGACTAACTTTTCCCTACGAGAGTTTAACGTGTTGTGGGTCACTGTCCGAGACCACGTACGAATGAATTACAATGTTGGCAGGGGCAAGCGCTCTCAGATCTAACCCAAAGACGCCTTTTTCATGACGCTTGTGATGCTTAAAGAGGGGGGGGGGCATGGGATTCCAACGCAAAGCGCTTTCGATTGGCGATGACTACCTTCACAGACGTTGTCACCAAATTTATCAAAGTGTTGGCTCCAGCGATATACGTCCACCAAGTCGAAGATCGCTGCGACGAGGCAACGATGCGTAATGTCCGAACACGAGGTCACTCTTTCGACCATTTCCCAAGTGCTTTGTATGCCGTTGATGTCACGTTTCAACAGAGCTGGCGCCCGGGCGGTAGCATCGCCGAGAATGGCACCTTCTACAGCGGTAAACATCATATCTACGGACTGATAAATTGTTCAGAGCACGAGCCTGGAGCTACACACGACGTTACTATGTTCAAAAGTAACAATTTGTTTCATCACAGCAAAATGAAAAAGATTGAAGGCGATGAGAGTCTTCCAGACAATGACCCTCTGTCGGACGTTTTTCCGGATGAGTGGGCCCTGTTAGCAGACAAAGGGTACCAAGGTGTAGCTGAATTCCTGCGTGGGATCACTCCGAAAAAGGGTACAAATTTAAGTCGTGCAGACCAAGCAAACAATGATCGCATTGCGCACGATCGCGTCATTGTCGAGAACTATTTTGGGCGGCTTAACGAAATTTGGCGAATCACCTCCGACAAGTATCGCTTGGCTCGTGATCTGTATGACGACCTTTTTCGTCTATGTTTAGGCCTTACGAACGCCCATGTATCGCATTGCCCACTGCGACAACAAAACGGTGATTGGTACCGACGATCTCAAAACAAGTTGATTGAACTTGGAATGGAACTCAAGAAGAAACGTAAACTGGCCCAAGCGAAATACCGAGCAAAGAATAAGCGACGTCTCTCTTGCACACTGTCGGATTTAGGCGGTGAAGCGGATGCAGGTGACGATGCGCTGACTCAGCTTAGCCAAGAATTCTGGTTGACCCTCTGATTCCGAGACGCACGAGATAGCGGCTCATTTTGCATTTAGCTAGATATTGAGTTAAATAAAAAAAGTTCAAGGTTCACGGAGAAAGCGTTACTTTCCCCCGAATTTGCTATTATTTCAGCAAAGATGCAATCCCACATGGGCAACAGCGCCGTAAGTCGTGTACAGCATGTTTCTCGGTAAAGATTTGATAATTAACTTCGTGCAAACTAACTAGCTAAGTGACCTTCTGTGGCACAGACAAAGCCGATCGAGATGGAAAACTGCAAACGGTTGCAGTTGTTTGAAGTCGATAGAGAATAAAGCTGTAGCCTGTGATGCTATGCGCCCAGAAGTGCCAACACACACACCAACCTTGCCGTCACTCTGTCCCTCCCAGGGGTTAATGGTAACTCCAAAATCGGTGAAGTTAATATTGTGAAAATATCACCTGTAGACCAGTTAATATATAAAATATCACCTAATATTTTCTTCTGAGACAATATGATATTATTAAATATCAACTTAATATTAGTTAATACGATATTTTTTTCCAAAGATTGCGTAATCGGGATAAATTCACCAATCAGATGTCGCTAACGCTCGACTAGCTGAAGTATTACTAATCAACCGTGAGGGAGGGACAATTGTGAGAGTGACGGCAAGGTTGGCGTCGTGTGTTGGCACTGCTGAGCGCATTAATCTAGCGCCACAGGCAGCAGGTTTATTAGACGCACGATGTGGACGAGGAGATCGGTAGAGAACAAGAACAAATGTCTTGATTTCGCTCTATCAACGTTAAACCGCTGCAAGCGTTTGCAGTTTTCAATCTCGATCGCCTTTGTCTGTGTCACAGTGAAATACTAGAGCAAATACTCGTCAGTCTTAAAGCCTACTGCTTTTCTATAACCTGATCGAAAAAGTTATGGCACTTGCTATTCAACCCGACTGGTGTGGAAGAGACAGGCTAATGGTGCCCGACAGCACCCGATCAATGCCCGACCATGCCCGACACAAAATAAGTCAGTTGAGCAATCAAGCGTCCGTATACGTATATCCGGATGTGAAGACTTTGTGGTTTGAGCGTGCAAGTACGACCGGCATCATGTCATGAGCATGAGAAACTTTATTCAGTAGAGCTCAGTGGGACTGGTAAGTGCAGAATCAAAATCAACTTGTTGAAAGAGTTAACTATAGACACATATATATGTATCTGTAGCGCAGATACTGTAACTCCTTCCTACTCAGCATGCACAGACCTTGGGCACCAGCGAATACCTCAAACGCTAGCAGAACATACATACCACAATTGTATGAATCTACTTGTACCCCTAGATCGCCCATGTAGTGGTGTACTCGGTATTTCCTTGGTGCGTAGTTTGGCAGTTGCATTGCCAGCTTTTCTGCGATCGCTCGGACTCTAACGACATAGCTCGAGCTCATTGGGTCATAGATGCACACATCATTCAGATTTAAGTTCACCATTACGCAGCACCAATGCGTGTTGCTGCAGCATATAGGGATCAGAATTTTCTCGTTCGTCTTGCCCGCGAAAATTGTAGCGAAGGCTCTGGTATTGACAGGACTATCTTCATTATCAATGGAACCGATAACACCTGGATCCACAATGACGACATCATTTCGTTCTCCGAACTTCATTAGGTGGCTGATGATACCAGACTTCTTGACACCTTTTTTTCGAAGTAGATCAACTGTAGTTAGCGTTGACTCGTCGAGGATAATGCGTTTCGATGGATGTGAAGAGAAAGCCAGGCTTGTCAGACGATGATTGTGCTCTAGTCGGCAACGAGTGATCCGCACAGCAAACGTCGTATTCTTTGTATCAACTACCTGGACGCAGACATTAATCTGTAGAGTATATATAACCACTGTCAGTCAGTGAACTACCCGATTGACCCCGACTGGACCCGACCAGTCCCGACCAGGCCGACATATATGTACCTGCGCCTTGCAGCCCTGTGCTCGAGTCTCTTGGCGTGGCCGCTTCGTAGCTACAGACTTGTACTTCCCTGAGTGCGTACAAACGAACGTCCTCGAATACTGCTCCCACGATGCTGGTATTTTAGCTGCTTTTGACTGTGACTTGTCAATCCTGGCATTGCGCTCTGCCACGCTGGTATTAGAGCGCGCCCTGAATATCTACAAGACAGATAGCACAAAATTAGTGGGACAGCGGGGTCAGACATCCGTTCATTAAATCTTGAATGAATCTCGCATACTTGAAACGTTTGGGCTTCATACGCAGCCAGGTACTCGTCGAAGGCCTCCCACGAGGCGAACTCCACCGTGTTGGGTGGTAATGCCACCACGCGTGTGGGGGGACCACCCTCGCTAGTGCTGCTGGTTAAATCGGTTACATCCGACACACTGAAAGCCTCGGAAGACTCTCCATCACCCGAACCAGCACCGCTCGCAGCGGGTGTTGGGAGCCAGACGTCGTCCTGGGAGTCTTCTCGGGGCGGCTCAGAATCGCTGCTGTCGCTCTCGTCGATCTCGCGCGCGACAGCCCCAGTTAGCGGCCTCCTCTGGACGGCTCGGACGCGGAGATCCATTTCCCCCTCCTGCAGCCTTACGATCGTTACGCTGCTCGAAATTTAGTGGCTGTCAGGCTGAATGGTATACATGGTACACACTGTATACATCGTACGGATGGGAGCGCGTCAACAATTTGTAGGGGAAGGTTAACTCAGTCGGTCAATATAGTCACTCTCAAAAGATATTTGGCTCCGCTGGCAAGAAACGTACTTAAGTGGGAAAATATCATAAAATATCATGTAGTATCTAATATTTTTCAGTTCTCCGAGTTAATATTAAAATATTATGTTAGCTTTTGCAAAATTGAGCTACTATTACTATTTAATATCGAAAATAGTACTATCACTTTCAAAAATATCATATGATATTTGGTTACCATTAGCCCCTGGTCCCTCCATCTCTCTCACTGTTGATTAGTAATACTTCAGCTAGTCGAATGTTGACGACATATGATTGGTTGATTAAAACCGATTTCGCAATCTTTGAAGAATATAGTAGCGTACAGTATTGGCTAATATTAAGTTGATATTTTATAATAGTATTTTGTCTAAGAAGAAAATATTAGGTAATGTTTTTACATTTACTGGTCTTTTATCACTATTTTAACTAGACCGATTTTGGAGTTACAGTACCATTAACCCCTGATTACAGCTTGTAGTCTACAGGTTGTGAGTCACAACTTGTGACGCGCTATGCGAAGGAACTCGGTCATGTCACTGTCAGAAATTACCCACCCTTCACCTTTTTACATGTATATCGGTAAATGACTCCACGGCAGATCCATGGATCATCCAGCGCAAACAGGAAGTCGAAACTTCAATCCTCTCGCTCGCGGATCAGGAAACTGGAACCGTACTTTCGACCAAAGTCTTTGGTAAAAGCGAGACAGAAATCAATTGTGTGATTGGTTGGTACTTTTACCTAAAACAAGCAAAACTCTCTCCATCCTTTTTTATTAGCTTCAACAAATGGTAAAATGCACATCCGAAGCACTTGCACCCTCTGCTCCGCTACGTTGGCAACTTTGGCGGTGAGTGTGGCGCTTGGTCTTTTAAACCTGATCGGGCGGGAGCCCCTTTACGACCAGCTTGAGTCTTGACTGGCGTTCGAACAGCGTGAGTCCTGTGCGCCATCTCACTTCCCCACTTTCCAGTCCATCGCGAATGCGGCTGTGTCACGTAGTCATCGCAGCGGAGGTCGCTTTGCTGGCTGGTAGCAATGGCGTAACTGGAACAGTCGACTGTCCGGAAACCCCAGGGACGCCCTCCGCTTCATGGCTCCCCACGTTCTCGTTTAATGACTGGAACACAGGAGCACCGCAGTCTAATGGAACACCCGGTACAGCGTCGGGTTCGTGGCCCTCGTGGTTCTCTTTTAATGGCTGGAACACAGGAACACCAACCACCGGCGAAGCGTCCGGGACGGCGTGGTTCCCGTGGGTTTCATTTGATAATTTCACTCCCGGTGCCGACACTAGTGGATCTACCACTGAACAGCAGACGCCGGTTATACCGGCTGCCCAGCCGACCAGCGGACCGGAACAACCGACCGCCCCGGAGATTCCTGCTGCGCCGACGACTGATATTTCCGAATCGCCTGCTGCTCAGACGATAGACGTGCCGGCGACTCCTGCCGTAGACACAACCGACGCGCCGGTTGTGTACCCAATCGATGCACCGGAGACTCCCACTGCCAAGCCAACAAGTGCACCAGAGACGCCGGCCATCGAACCTGCCAGTGCGCCAGAGACCCCTGCACAACAGACGACTGATGCACCTACAGCCGCAGACCCTCCAGCGGCAGAGACTGATGCCCCCACTGCTGTTACGCCTTCTGCTGCCTCGAACTCTAGTGCTAC
Organism: Phytophthora betacei; assembly: GCA_011320135.1. Classification (NCBI taxonomy): domain Eukaryota; phylum Oomycota; class Peronosporomycetes; order Peronosporales; family Peronosporaceae; genus Phytophthora; species Phytophthora betacei. Next base: position 141,932 of record JAANHX010000245.1, read on the forward strand.
CACAACACCATCGAGTAATGCTAAGCTCTGCGCCAAGCCGAGAGTACGGATCACCAGTGTCGATGTCGGTGTGGCCTTCGAGGCCAATGAGGACGAGGCCGCCCTCAAACTTGTCGCCATCGCTGCTATCCCGGGAGGCGGATCGCGTATTGCTTTCCATAGCGGCGAGAGCGTGGTCGTACAGGAACTGGATACCAGCGATAAACTCGTGAGTGGCAGTACCGTCAAGGTACCGCTCCACGACTTCGCCGACATCTACGCCGACAAAGATGGCTTCGTGATTCTCGGTACGAGAGACGCCGAGGGCGGAGGCACCCTCAACTGTGGTAACCCGAGCAACCTGTGTGGTTCGGCTCCTAGCCCAGCCGTCCCGTGCTACGACATGTACATGATCCGCTATGACGGCACGAAAGAGACATGGGCTACGAAGCTGACGTCGTCTAGCGCATCGCTGCCTCCCTATTCGTCAGGCAAGACGGGTGCTGATGTGTACATGATCTGGTGGTACGCGCATCACGGCCGCATCGCGTCAGACGGTACGAACTGGGCGGCGTATTTCGGCTGTGCCATCTCGACGTCTGAAGGCGGCTGCATCAACATTCACCAAGGTGACCGTATGAAGGTGGTGGGTCCGTCCGGTAAGATCGTGACGCAGGCGGACTCGTTCGACTGGGGCTGCTCGCACTCGGCTTACGAACGTATCACGTACGATAGTCGCAAGAAAGGGTACGCGTCGATCTGTAAGACGGACAACAGTAACCGCATCATACCACCGAACGACTGGGGCACCACCATCTATCCCATTGACCTGGCTGCTGCCAATTTGGGCGACATCATGCCGGACTCGGACGCCTCGAGCAAGAAATATTGGGCGACGGTAAGCAACGGCAATGGCGACAACGCCAAGGTTCATCTGATCCATTTCGCGATCAACGCGGCGGCTGACGACGACATCACGCTGGGGGGCACGGACGCCAACGAGCGCGCGCCTCACCTTGCATCTATTGGTGACGGTGGCTTGCTGGCGATGTGGGAGGGCAGTTCGTCGGGCGGTGACCTGGCAGAGGGTGGCGCTCGGACCATTTACGCTCAAGTTCTGGACGCGTCGACCGGTAAATCCATCAGTAGCAAGGTGACGGTGGACAAGTCTGTTGTGGGGAATCGGTATCAAGCTCTGAAGAGTTTTCCGGACGGCAGTGTGGGATATTTGTCGAAGGGCTCGACGGACACGTCGGTCCAGGTTGTGCGGTTTTTCGGCTGCTAAGGCAAGATCAACGTGACAAGTTGAAGAAGTGTTTGTTTGTTCGCGTAGTAGATGGAGCTAGGATGTATAGCTTGGAAAGATTATCTGGTATGAAGTCTCACATATCGATGCTTGTTATATTGAGCATTTTAATGCTTTTGTCCATTTCACTTAGCCTGATGCTCGATTTATAATTAATAAAGGTCGTTTTATTTGTTTAAATTGAGGTCTATAAAATGTACAAATCGATCTAGCTTGACTGGGAGCTACAGCAGCCAAATCGAGGATCGATCAACCACCAAATCCACATCGATATCCTGTAAATCGAACCTTTTTGCCGTTTTGAAATGGTAATTCGATCACAGATAAAACAAATCGATGCCTCCCTTTTTCCATCTCATTTTTACGCGTGGTTTTATGCTTCGACCATGCTCGATCTAGGCTACAAAACGGATGGACATTCCATCTGCAAAAGCACAATACATGTATTAATATCATATTAATGATGTGATAGGTAATTGAGACAAATATATAGCGAAATTGTTGGAGTACCTTCGTGTGCGAGTGAGTTTACAACTCAATTGGGATAAACTATGCTCGTCTCGACTACGTAGTTAGCACTTTCATCGTTTCCATACACTGCATCATCATAGCAATGAAACAAGCGTCAGCATTGAAAATGTCAGCAATATTCACTAAATATTAATAGACACATACCTACACTCGCATTGACCGAGTAGCAGGTACTATGTAACGGGGTACGTAGCCCTAAGTGTACCGCTGGTTACATGAGGTGTGACACGTCACACTTCAGAAGTATGACACGTCATATTCCGGGATAATTGGTACAAGGTACCAAGGTCGTCCAAAGCCTGGTGACCAGGGATTGCTAGTATAATGATATCTGCTAATACTCTGTAATAATTAATAATATCGTGACTACTATTAATTATTATATTCGACCTATTAAACAATTACAATAATAGTCACAATGTAGTATTCTTAAGTTCCACAAAATTACTATAATCAAGCGATAATAATAATAATAGCCCCACCCCGATCTCCAAGAGATGCAGAGGTTTGAGCACCAGTCATCTCTACCAAAATAAAACAAGGCTCCTTGTGTCATTCAAGGTTTAGTCAACCACCTCTCACCGTTAAGCTCTGACTTGAGGGCGTTTGTACACGTCGTGGCTCGAGATAATGAAGTGTGCTGCCATTCATTGCTGCTGTCCAGAACTATCAGTAGTGTCGCCGTGTTGTGTCTGTCGGAAAGGTGTTCATCATTTGTGTAGCAACGACGTCTACGCTGATGCTACACTAGAAAAACGGTAAAGTTACACTGCACATGTATTTTACCATACATGTCGTGAAACTCAATGCGTTGTGTTCATTTGTCTACATTAGATTCTGTAGTACTGATTGTCTACATCAGTACCTAGGACCTCCGCCGCCAGTTGGCCAAGATATTACGGTAAAAGAAACTGGTGCTTCTGCTGTTTCGCCCGTCAACAACTTGCGTAGAACACCGCCAGCGTCGCGACATCCTAATGATACCTGTGGAACAAATGCAACATCGCCATCAGCTCTACCAGAGTATGACACGCATGGGGTACCTGTTTATGTGGAGCACCACTCTCGGCCTAACGCCAGGGACGCAGTTTGGTCAATTATCCACGACCTTGCTAGGCCGTACAAACAGTCTCGCGGGCGCAGCCAATCTTCGTTTACATCGGTCTGCTTGCTATGTACGGCCGATAGACAGCCTGCAAGTAGCCCATCACATTGGGAGGCTGGTTTGTTGAGGTGCTCGAACACGTCAAATGCCAAGGTTCATGTGCGAACGATGCATCCAGATCACCCCTTGGGTAAGGAGGAGATAAACAAGATAGGCAATCGTGCAAAACAGCGACTGTCGGATTTAATATCCAGGCAACAACCTAGTAAGCGTGTCAAGGCAAAGGAGGCTGGACCAAAGACCCGAGCAGGCCCCCTAAAGATGTTGTGGTGCCCTACAGACAAGGCAATCAACACCGCAGTTTCGAACTGGCTTGTCTCAGACGGTATGTAGTATATAATGCGAGTTACTGTCTTATGTCGTGTATTGATACTAATGCTATTTGGTAATACTGGTTAGGACTGCCCTACAACTTAGTCACATCTGAGGCGTTTCGCTCTTGCCTTCGGTTTGTAACAGGCAAGGAGCAACTCACGATTTTATCACCTTCGACACACAATGATCTCCTCGATGCATCTTATGATCGCTATACAACACTGACTAACCGCTTCTTACACGACGAGTTTCAGCGGTTAAATGGTCAAGCATTTTTGACACTGATGCACGACACGTACACTAGTTGTGGAAAGAAGGGTGTAATTGGAGCTTCCGTCAACTTTCTCGATCACAACTGGCGCATGCATCACATTTCGCTACTGGTGACGGTGAAAAACGACTCACACGCTGCTGAAGAAGTGAAGAGAGTGATTGTAACGGCTGTCAAGAAAGATATGGAATCGATATTGGTGCAATGGCTAAGTTCAGTGTCTCTGATACAGCACCTGTCGCTCGTAAGATTTCCAAAGAATTTGATGCCCCGTTGCCAACGGATTGCCACATGCACATTTTAAGCCTGTGTCTTTCATACGGGCTGGGATTACGAGAGAGCGTGAGAACGGGTTACGTGGTAAACCCAGTTACCAAACAAATGGAGAAGCAGAAACTGGTAGTGACTGAAGGCGGCGCACTTCCGGAAGGGTCCAAAGTTATTCGAAAGTTACGAAGGCTAAATAACTACTTCTCCACTCCCCAGAGGGCAGATCGACTTGAGAGCCTGCAAAAATACCTGAAATTACCGGTTCTATCTACATTACTTGACGTCGACGTCCGTGTTGCATCTGCGTCAAGCCTAATGCAACGATCGATTGTGAATTTTCCAGCTTTTCGAGCCTACTTTCAATCACCTGAGCCAAGTGATGACCCCTCTGTATTTACTGCACTGTCGGGTGAGGATTGGCGCTTAGTTGTTGAACTGGATGGGATCACGAATGTTGTTGCGCACTTAGCACTGATGGAGATTCAACGTGAACACTTGCTGGCATCGGAAGCAATCATGCTAATTAAATTCGCTGCCAATCGCCTTAGTGCGAACAAGTTCAGATGTTATGATCTGCAGTCGGGGCGAACATCACTCACTAATGAGAAAAACCTTCCTCGGTTGGAAATCGCCAAGGAAGATATGTTAGGTGGAGCTCAAACTTGTATCGCCCGAATATCGGCTCAGTTACGCCAGCGAGCAGCAGCATTAACGCCGGAGCATGTCATGCCACTACTGCTTGATCCTCGAACGAAATCTGCGGTCCAGTCGATTTTGAGCTGCTCCTCATACGACGATAGTTTTCGTGATCAAGTTATCCAACAAGCCGAAACATTGTTCCAGAACGAGCTTCGTAAGCTCTTTAAGCTGAAAAGGACACATGAAAACGGATGTGACAAGAGACCTATTCCAGTGACTTCGAGAGACTTACGCAGGACCACTTGTGATGAAGACGAGTTTGTCATTTGTGGCGACCCGTTGGAGACACATGAAGAGATGTGCGAAGGAAACTATCTCACTCAAGCAGATCAAGAATTAAAACGCTGGAAAGTGCTCTCTGTTAAGTGGATTGATGTTGCAGAGCGGCAAGACTTGCATGGGCTCTCAAGAGAGGAACTAAGAACACGTATGACGACTGTGCGCCAAGATGGACAAGTTTGTCTTAATTTGTTCGAGACATGCAACCATGTGGACCTGTGTCAATGGTTCCGTGAGACGGGTGAAATAGAGTTTCCGTCAATTGCAGCAATGACCAGAGTATGGTGCGGACGCAGCTCGACGACCGCCTTCCAAGAACGGGTATTTTCTACTTGTCCTGAGCAAGCTTCGCACCCGGACGGAGAACCGCCGAGCTGAAAAACAAGTGATTTTGAAGCATAACAAGCGTGAAATAGCCTGACTAGAAGACAAAAGCGAGCTTTACCTCGACGAATGAGCGTTGGCGTTCTGGCATCGTTTAAAATACGATACTGGGGCTTCAGTGCTAGCATTGACAAACAAGCATAACATTCCATTAGTACACTTACATAGTTTGCTTCATTCAGCGATGTATTGTAATGGTATACGTCGACGCCGTGTGATCATTAGTCTCGACGCTGTGTAGATCATTGAAAAATTGTTTATGGTTGTCGTTATCTGGAAAAAGTTATTGTTTCAATATCTCGCCAATATCTGGTGTTTAACCAACATACCGTGGAGTTATAAAATATTGTGCGTCTTTGTAGACATTTCGATCTTCACTGTTCGCTCCATCGCCGCGATTATACTCGTTGCTCTACGACAATAAGTACTCAAGTCACTTAGTCGCTAGAATCACTCATGTCTAGCAAATAATTCCAATCAACTCACCTTGGTGATGTACAATCAGCTCGCAGTAACTGGTGCTACAAGCTGGATTAGCTTTATGATCGATATGATTAATGATGCTGCGATCCTTGTACTGATTTCGATGCTTCGGTGTAACTACATGTAATCAACAGCTAAGAAAAAGTAAAGCCACAGCGAATGAGCAATAAAGCCGCCAAAATATCTCGTTTCCTTGCCTCAGGAACGCGATCAAGTGCTACATCCTCGAGTAAATACTGTAACTTTCCACTTACCAGCGGCCTGACGTACGTCCAAGCCGTATCTTGATTTCAGAGAATCGCGTGAGCTTCGCTCTTCAAGTCCCTGATTAGATAAAGAATGGCCCTTATTAATAGCTGAAATATTAATATTAATAACCACTGTAGGTTCGATGCCGATCCAGATCTCTATTGATAGTTATGAGGTTAAAATTTGTCTTCCAAATATTACTAATCAGATCGACAAAAATGCCATTACTATCAATCCCTGCTGGTGACATTGCATTTCTATAGTTGACTTATAGTTTGTATTAAACGCAAGCTTAATCTACCTATAAATATACTCAGTTTACATTCTACCTTAAATAGGTCATTTCGCTCTCTTTTGATAAAGAGGGGACCTGTGAGCTACCGTTCACTGAAAGTGTGTATACTCTCGGAAGCTACCTTCCTCTAGCGCAAGGTGCTGTGTTACCCCGTCACACTTGATAGCACTTGTAGTCAATCCACGCCATCGCAGGTAGACTACCTGAACCTCTCCGAAGTTCGTTGCCATGGATAGGAGCGACTTCTCCCATATGAACGACGCTCAGTTCGAGTCGGTTCGGAAGATGGCAGGCATCTTCGGGATGGAGGCCCTGCCGAGCCTGGTGGTGTCAACACCGGCCGAGGAGCTCGAGCGCGTCAATGCGTTTGACGCGTACGAGCAGGGGCTCATCACGCATGTGCGGGAGAACCTGCAGGCTCCGACGGCGGAAGCAAATCCGCCTCACCCGAAGACAATATGGCTGAAGGTTAAGCCGTATGAAGGGAAGGAAGGCGAGAGCCTTCACTTCTGGGTCCGAGAAGTAGAGCTCGCGATGGGCGCGGCTCTGATCTTGAACAAGCAACTTCGTGTTGCTTTTGCACTCTTCAACCATAGCGGCCATTCTAAGAGCTGGATGTACACACGGGAGGCAACATCCCCTGGATGTTTCACATCCTGGGCTCAGCTGTGTGAACAGCTCCGAGCCGCGTTCCTCCCGGCGAACTACGAGTACCGCTAGCGCTCGCGCTTCCTCTCGTGCAAACATGGGAGGCGTGAGCTGCACGAGTACGTGCAAGAGATACGGGAACTCACGGCGTCCCTAGTGGGAAACCCACTCAACGAACACATAAAGATGACTGTGTTCATGGACGGCCTTCGGGTGGGCCCCGCACGCACTCAGCTGTTCCGGGTGCAGTCAAACACCCTTAAAGAGGCGATTGAAGTGGCTCTTAAAGAAGAGTACAGCCATCGCCAGGCGCGTACGCCGGCCTCAGCGTGGCCTCGGAGTTCCTTGTCGGCTTCCGGTCGAACGAGCTCCAACGGACCAGTTCCCATGGAGCTCGGGTCCGCCGAACAGCGTGGCATCCGCTGCTTCGGCTGCGGGAAGATGAGCCACTTCAAGCGCGACTGTCCCGCGGAAAGACTCCGCAGACGGTCTTTCCCCAAGCCCGTCCTCAAGGTTCGCTGGCAGAAGCCAGGATCCCGGGGACAGGGGAACACCGGGAACCAGTAGAGGCGGGGCGCCCTACTGGGGAAGAACTAAGTCTTCGTGATGGGTGCGCGGGTGGCGCGTACCATGGGGACTTAGCCCCTGAGAGTCTTCGCACTCTCGAATCGGCGAAGAGCAGCGGCGGGTTGCTCGTAGTACACGGATGTATACGGGGATACGATCATCCCTTTAGAATCTTGATCGATTCTGGGGCGTCGAAGAATTTCGCACGCCGCCAGACGGTTGCTCGTAATAGCAACAAGTTGTCCGATGCTTTGAGAGAAAGCAAGGGCAACGGGACGGTGTCAGTGCGATTGGCCGACGGGAAGGTCGTCACTGTCCCCAACGTCCAGGTGGATCTGGCCGTCAAGTTTGAAGACTTTGACAGCCTCGAACAGTTCACTGTTCTTGACATGGATCCGTACGATATGATCCTGGGCATGACCTGGCTTGAGAAGCACGAGCCCTGGATCGACTGGCGAGACAAGGCCATCCGTGCCAGCCGCCCTGCGCAGTCCGACAGAGCATTGGTGAGCCATGTTCCCACCTCTGTCAGGACCCGGGGCGCCCGCAAGGGCTGCCAGGGTACCAAAGCATCCGGCAGATGCTTGGGAGTCGTCGACGTATATGACGACTCCGCGGATGAATTGATGGTGGCAGCGCCCAGAGGAGGCGCTGGCCAAGTGGGTAATTTAGGTCCACAAGCGGGTAACTTAGTTCAGCAGACAGCTGCAGCTGTCACGAACACTGACAATAGTGTGTTCAAGGTGGGTAACAGAGTCCCACACACGGTCGCCCAGACCTTAACTGAAGAGGAAGACGTCTTCCTGTGTGGGTAACATAGTGCCACATGCGGTCGTCCAGACCTTAACTGAAGAGGAAGGCGTCGAACACGCTTCCTGTGTGGGTACCACAATACCACACGAGGCCACGAGTGACTCGGATGTCGGAGCGCCGACATCCCCAGACGTGGGTAGCAGAGCTCCACGTCACGGTCGCCGTCGACGACGACACCGCCGCCGCCACAAGTCGGATCCAAACTTCGTTCAGATCGACGTCGCTTTAAGCGACTCGGAGTCCAGGGCCCGGGCTCCTCCGACAAAGCCGGTGGAAGAGTGTTATCACATCTTTGATGGCGAGACCGGTTAACCCGTCCAGGCATCTGGTGTCCACTTGGAACCGTTGCCAGAGGTTGCAGAGATACTGAGCCTCGAGGAAATGACGGTCGAGTCTTTCCTGACCAACCTCAAGACTGGAAAGGTTGCCGAGATGGTGCTCATGAGACCTGAGACCACTCGGGAGGAGCTGAATTCCTCCTCTGTCTTGGACGAGAACGTCCTGGAAGACCTAAACAAGCAGCGTCAGACGCGCTTGGGTTCTGAGATCCTTAAGAAACTCAAGGATCCGGTGTATCCTTTGGTGACGAAGTATGCAGACGTGGTGAACAAACGCCCACCGACCCAACTCCCACCGGATCGAGGTGTACGGCATGAGATTGATCTCGTGCCTCGCACAAAGTAATGTGTCACGAGGCAATGGCCTCTCCCGCGCGAACAGTGCAGCGGGGCTGCCGTAGCTTTAGCGTCAGAGGAAGACGTTTGACTCAAAGAGTCACTAATATTAAGTTCCTTATCCAAAGGACACTTACAGCCCAAGACCAGGGCTCAAAGCTAATACCTTAACTTTTATGCTTCAAAACCAGAAGTGTTTTATTTACTATTATTGCGGCCAAGCTGCCTAGGGGTAAATGTATCTCTTTAACTATCTAGCATAGTTAAACCTAATCAAATGCATAACGTGTGGCTTTCAGCAAACGTACTGAGAGACCTTGTCAACTCTCCAACTTATGTACGGATAGTATGTTAGCTCTCCAACTTATGTACTGAGAGTTTGTTAACTATCCGGGTACTCCGTACCCCTGTGTGTTCCACACCATGTAACCCCATTACAAACAGTGCGAGGTCATTGATGCCTTCTTCGCCGCGAAAGCGAAGGCAGGCATGGTGCGGGAGTCGAAATCCCCGCACTCGACGCCAACTTTCTGCGTTCGGAAGCCGAACGGAAAGTGGCGTCAAGTTCATGCTTATAACAAGCTGAACAACGCAACGGCGCCGGCCCAAACACCAATCCCACGAAAGGATGTGTTGTCGAACAACATGGCCGGGAGCGTACTGTACAGTGCGCTGGATTTGGTAGACGGATACTACCAAATCCTGATGCGAGAGAGCGACATCCCGCTCACCGCGGTGAGCACTCCAAGCGGCATGCTTTGGGAGTGGCTCGTCATGCCGCAGGGCTTGTCTAACGCCCCGGCGACGTTCAATCGCCTGGTGACGCAATTGCTCCGCCATTTGCGTACCTTCGTACAGACGTACTTCGACGACATATTCGTCCATAGCCGTGCAGAGGGAGCCAAGACGGCCATGGAGGTGCATCTAGGACACCTCCGTCGAGTATTGGACGTAATGCGAGCAAACAAGCTCTACGCCAACATCGACAAGTACGTTTTCGCGTCACCAGAGATTAAAGTTCTCGGTTGCTTCGTAAGCAACGTGGGCGTTCGGGCTGACCCAGACAAGGTCAAGGCCATAGCAGCATGGCCGACGCCCCGATCCCAGAAGAATCTTCGAAAGTGGCTGGGCTTGGCCAACTACCTTCACAAGTACAGTGCAGGGTACGTGGGCTTCGCTAAGCCCTTGTCGGGCCTCCTTCAAAAGGACGTCGACTGGCGCTGGGAGCAAGAGCACCAGGATGCTTTTAACAGCATCAAGGCCAGTCTCCGAGAGGCCCCTGTCCTGGCCCTGCCGGAGGAGACGAAGCCGTTTAGCGTCGTCTGCGATGCCTCCGATTACGCCATCGGGTGTGCATTGCTGCAGGCCGACACGGCTGGACATGAACGAGTCATCTCGTTCCAGTCCAGGCAGCTCAAAGCCGCCGAACGGAGCTACCCTGTCCTCGACAAGGAGCTCCTGGCAATGAAATATGCCCTTGTGAGCTTTCGTGTTCACCTTCTGGGCTCCCGGCCCTTCAACTTCGCAGACCACGCGTCCTTGAGGACGGCGACTAACTCGCCTCACCTCTCCCAAAGGATGGCGAGGTGGCTGTCCTTCTTCGCGGAGTACAACTTCCGCGTCGAGTACAAGCCGGGCAAGCTCAACGTGCTTGCGGACGCCCTCTCTCGGCGTCCTGACTATGAGTTGGCCCACATCACACGGGTGACAACGGATCTATATGATCGGATACGCATGGCGTATCGGGATGATGAGGCTGTCGCGCCTATCGTCAATTTCCTCACGACAGGAACGAGCGCAAAGTCCGACTGGCTCTCGTCGCGACAGCGCTCCCGGCTCCACCGATATGAGTTGAAGGATGGCCTCCTCTATTACCGGGTGGAGCCCAATGAACCTCCACGGGTGGTCGTACCCAACGACGAGGATCTGATTTTCGATATCCTCGCGGACGCGCACGACGCGCCCTCCAGCGGCCACTAGGGCCGCGAGAAGACACCTCTGTCGGTCTCTCAGGCCTTCTGGTGGACCCACATGTATAAGTGGGTTGCCCGATACGTTAAGACATGTGAAACATGTCAGCGGGTCAAACCCGCAGGGCACTCTTCGGCTCCACTACAGAGCCTGCCCGTACCGGCTGACTGTTGGGTGTCGATGAGTCTCGACTTCCTCTTTTGGATTCCCGCCGATGGACACGGCAACACCGGAATGTTGGTGTTCGTGTGTCGGCTGAGCAAGATGGTACATCTTGCTCCGGTTCCCGTCACTGTTACGGGCGAACAAACCGCAAATTTGTTCGCCGTTGGCGTGTTCCGCTATCACGGTCTCCCGGAAACGATTGTCTCGGACTGAGACCCGCGGTTCACGGCTGCGTTTTGGAAACGCTGTTTTCTTTTACTAGGAACTCGTATGCAGATGTCCACTGCGGACCACCCGCAGACAGACGGCCAGACAGAGCGCGTCAATCGAGTGCTCGAGGACACTCTGCGCAGTGTGTGCGCGGAAGCACCACGTACGTGGTCGACGCAGCTTCCGGTTGTTGAGTTTGCGCTCAACAACGCGGTGCACGCGTCCACGGGGTTCACGCCGTTCTACTTGAACGGCTTCCGTCACCCCAGAGTGCCTCTCACTCTTCGAGGAGACACTGACCCCTCTATTCTAAGTGGGGGAGAGGCTCGGAAATCCCTTTCCTCCCAGGTGTCGGATGTGAGACCAGTTTCGCTGGGGAAACAAGTGTAATCCTTTATGGATACTATAACGTATTGCGCGCTGTATAGCAAGTTGCGAAGTGAGATTAGTCAAAGAGTCCTAACCTATCCCTATCTACGAGCTCCTGCAGCAGCAGTACCTGTCCTTCCTGCTGCTGCTTCAGTAGCCGCGTGCCACCGGCTACTCCTGGTCGCCGGTGTGTGCCACCAGCTCGATGTCGCAGTCGCGTTGCCGATATGGCTTGGAGGCACGCGAGAGTGAAACACGAGCCATCGAGGCACGCGCCGCCTCTCGGTATTCGCTGAGTCTGTTCAGGCAATGTCGTCTGATACTTGGTGTGTCATACTCCACACTGCCCCCAAGACAAAGTGTTACTGCAGTTCCTGCACCTCATGGTCCAGTGCGTACTTGGCCACCAGCGCTGGAACATCATGCTGGATCGTGTGGGCAGGCTCCCAAGAGTTCTCAATGTCTTGGAGCTCACGCCACCAGCAGCTCGAGCTCACCAGAGGCAGTGTTCACACGATGGTCGACTATTGCACGGACCTCAAGCACGATGCTTTGGAGTGAGACGTGCTCCCGGATCTCTGCGGTTACCTCGAGACCTTTGTCGTGGTAGGATTTTAGACGCGACCCGTGCACATCATACTCAGCTCCTGTAAGTAGATGGCGGATGAGAAACAAGTGCGGCAAAACCTTAGCCACTTGGAAAGGACCAACCCAGCGGACCAACAGCTTGCCTCCTTGAAGCCACTTGTCAACACGCGACCACAACACGTAGTCACCTTCCGAAAAATTGCACACTGTTCCGTTGGAGCGAGCCATGGCAGCGGCACGGCGCTGCTCGCGCTGGTCTCGGACCACACGGTGCATGGCGTGGAGACTACGACGGAGCTTCTCAATCGCCTGGCGGAAAGACCCCTTCTCCAGCGGTAGTGTCCGAGGGAACTTGTCATCGGGCAGCACCACGATATCCAAAGCTGACGGCGCCGGAAGCCCCGTGAACAACTCTATTGGGGCACAGTTGCCCAACGAAATCACGGGACTGTGGTTCAAATTGGCTTGGATGAGAGGTAAGAGGTGAACCCAGTTGCGACTGTCAAGCTGGTTCTCAAGTAGCATGACCCTCGATACTTGCAGTATATCGCGGTTCACTCTCTCCACCGTCCCGTTGATCCACGGCGTGTACACCGGAACAAATGAGTGCGACACTCCGAGCCGCTCGGCGAGCTCCTCCATCACCAGGCACTTAAAGTGTGTGCCGTTGTCTGACATCCACATTGTGGGGATGCCGAACCGCTTGTGCCAGTCCAGCACAGCCGTCTGGCTATTGGCCGAGTCCGCAACGACGAGCTCGCAGAAGTGAGTCAACTCGTCCTTCAGGACAAGGACGTACTTGGCCTAACCGTAGCTTTCTCCGAGGTACAGGTAGTCCATGTGCATGCACTCGTTACGAGAGGCCACAGGTATATCGACCGTCCAGTTGCGCTGGATAAGAGCACCACCTTTCACGTGCTTGCACAACAGGCATTGATGAAACGAGTCACCACCTGCCGAGTGTTTGACAGCAAAAAATGACGACCGAGTAGCTCGACCATCACGTGGATGCCACGGTGGCCTTGCATTCCGCAGTGGACAATCACGAGCAGCTGCTTCAACAGCGCTTTCGCCTTCGACGGCACACACAGCTTGTCGTTCACGGTAAGTGCTCCATCGTCCATTGCGGTGCATCCTGCTTGCACGAACGCTGTGCCACAGCAATCTCATCCCGAGTACGCCAGGTGAACTCTCCGTCCTGGAAGTCAAACGCAAGACTCCCCGATCTGCGCAAACTCTATCGGAGCTCCGTCCTAGCTCCGTCCTAGCTCCGATAGAGTTTGCGCAGATCGGGGAGTCACGCGTTTGACTGCTAGCATCGTATCCGCAGCCGCTGCTGCTGGCTGTCCCCAACGGGACACGATATCGACCCACAGGTTGTTCTTACCAGCGATATGGTGGATAACATAGCGACACCCGACCAGAGCAGTGCCCACCGTTGCAGCTTCCCTTTCACATGTTGCTTCATCTCATGGTCTGGCGAGAAAAGCCTGATCATGTTTGAGTGATCACAGTACACGTGAAACCCTTTCTCTCGGACCAGCATGTAGTCGAGATCGCCACAAGCCTTGACGATTGGGTAGCCTTCTTTCTCAGCGATAGACCAGTTTCGTTGCGCTCCCTTGAAAAGCCCACCACGGCAGACAAACAGCTCATGCTGCTGCTCCTCCACGGGTACATCGTCCTGCCAACGGCGTACCTGCGTCAACACGAGCGCGTGGACCGTCAGCGATGCGTCTGTGAACATGCAGACGGTGGCGGCCTTGTCGGGGAGCACGAGCTTGCAAGAGCGCTCCACCATGGTGAGCGTCTCCCGATATGCGGCAGCCTCGGCTTCACTCCAGCCCAGGCTGGCGCCACTAAGTTGCGCTTTGCGGCGTCCACGGACGCGCATCACCTGCTCCAGCTTTTCTTGGAGAGGTGCAATGGTGCAGTCGTAATCTACCATCGAGTCTCTCAGCCAATTCAGAGCACAGAGGGAATGCTGCAATGCAGCCCCAGTAGGCGGTAGTGGCATCTGTCGTAAAGCAGCTAGTCGCTCAGGGTCATGGGCGACACCTTCACCGTCAATGAGCTTTCCGCACCACTTCACACGCTTCGCAAAGAGTTTACACTTCTTGGCGTTCAGCTTCAGCTTGCGCTGCTTCAGGATAGCAAAAACCCGCTCTAGGATCTCCAGGAAGTCTCCTGCCGATCGTGCGTAGAGCAGCACGTCATCAATCCACACCAACACGCTGCGAAACAGCAAGTCCTTCAGAAGGTCGTTCTTTTGTGCCTGAAAATGAACAGCCAATAGCTCTGTGGCGGGGATTACGGGGGTCTGCCGTGGGGGCCACGTCAGACTGGTTTAGCGTCTGTTGGCCTTCATGCGCACGTGTCGCTCGAATCTCCTGCAGGCGCTAAGAAATACTTGGCCACATGGATGTCCGGCTCATTTTTCGTATATGGGGTGGGGAAAATAGGAAAATATAGGTTGGATCCTGTAGAAAGCTCTACATAGATAGTCAATCACATCAACTAAGTGCGAGCCCTTCCCTATAAGACGTTTGGGAGGGAGTAAATTGGGGAGCCCTAACTACATGTATGAGCCTGTGATTGGGCTCCTTATCTTCGCACTTAAGCGGCCAGAGTCTGTCATCAAATTGACAAGGACTCGTGATTATGGAGTGAGTCCACGTCGCGGTACATGAGGGCTCCCTACCTCTAGGCTCTTAAGAGGCTTGGCTCTCACGTAGCTTTTGCAGGTCATCCCTAAAGAATGGCAAAGAGCCAATCGCAATCCAGAAAAGGTTTGACCTACCTTGTTGCAAAGACGTTCGATTTTAAAAGGCAAATCAACAAAAGCTACTTATTATCTATTCGAAGGTAAATCCAAGCAATTCTCCAATCAAATCCATTCTACAGCACCTTTCCCATTATGCAACTTGCGAGGTGGGTACATGTAGTAGGAGAGTCATTATTCATTCTACAAGAATGGCTATTATAACAAATTAGGTCACACCGCTCTGTAAAGAATGATTCTACAAGTGCAAAGCGAGAACCCGTTTCTTAAAAAGTTTGCTGTCACTCCCATAAAGTAAATATGCGTGATTTAAAAAAAAAACTTTCTTCATCTGATTGGACAAATTACTTATCGCTACCGGTATTAGCATCGGAACATATCGAGGGATTTGTCGCATGGCGTATTTGAGGTGGTGCGTATTTTTCCGTGGTCGTCTGTATCTTCTCTTACGAGATCTTTGCTGCAACAATATTCGAACAAGCGGACCGCTGCGGAGGCCCGCAAGCTGGGCCCTTTGGGCAAGTTGAGGCCAAGGTGAAGCGTGAGGCCTCGCCCAAATATGAAATTAGGCCGTAATCATCAATATGTTTATGTGCACATCGTTACGCACAGCCATCTGTGTGATAAAAGTACCCACAGCCCTCAAATAGTGAGGGTTTGCACAGAAGTGACATCGTCGTTATTAAGTGACTGAAATCAAAATTAGCAAATGCGAAGTCCGTAAAGACATGACATTTTTTGGGGGGGGGGCTACTAATATGAGTTTCTCCATAGTAAAACTCGGAAGATGGACCCTGAATTATTTACCAAAATAGGTAAATGATATCCGGATAAGCCACGAAACGTCTTCTGTAAGCGTTTTGAATCCGTCGATGTGGACCAAATCCTAGTTTTGTATTGTTTTTGAAACTAGCACAAATTCGACGTATTTCTTTTCACAGAACAATAACATTTTGAATTTGTGTCTTGGAGCTCCAATGGCTTTCTAAATCTGTTTAGTAGTATATGAACGAGCCAGTTCAGACTCTTTTAAAAACACCGCCTGACCACTTCTAAAAAACTTCAATCGAAGTGCTTTCCCAACACAGTTGCGTACAGCACCACAGCGCAATGTTTTTGTTGCCGTTTAAATGTTGAAAGAAATTTGCGTGATGCCAAACTTGGCCTTGGCTGAAGCGCCTAAGTACATTGTAACACAGTCCTTCGAACAGCGAATTGTACACATATTTAGTTTTATTAATAGCTGTAAATCGACTTGAGCCCGGGAGCGTGCATCAATGATTACCTACATTTTTTCCGGCAACATCAAACAGCTGGTGCAATGCCCGACCAGTCGTTCACAGTAGTACAAGCAAAAGAATTTGGGATTTGTAAGCATCAGCCCATGATGGACTCCATCATGGACATGGACTCCATGTTATCAAGGCCATTTTAATACTGTCAAAGTAATTAAGGTTAGTTCTTCTTTACAGTAGTGCATACACGTAGCACAATCTAGAACATCTTTGTTAAAATTACCAATTATTGTAAAGAATTTGCACACGTGCTGTGAATTACGCTGTGATCGTGCCAGAGTAAAGGTGCATGTACTTTCATTTAGCAGATCGTCATGAAAACACTCTTTCCGTTTATAATAAACTTTATTGGGGTCTTTTCTGCATGTTCGGAGCTTGCTCATGTACGGAACTGTATGTATTATCAACGTACAGTAGCACAGCATGATTCAGGGAGCTGCTCACCTCGCTTCATTCTACAATCATCCATCAAGTGCAGAGTCACAAGAACGGCAGCGAGGAGGGTATCGTATGCCAACAACTCAATGGTGCAAGCCCAGTATCTCGTGATGGTGGCTGCCGCCACTCTGTTCGCAAGTGCTGATGGACTTCAGGTGGTCCCCAATTCGGCCAAATCCACCTCACTACGCGCACCCGCTGAAGAGCGCTACCAGCCTTACGTGGAAGGCAAGACTGATCGGTTCCTGATTAGCGAGGCTAAAAATGACGCCGCCACGGAGGCCCCGACTGGCTACGTGTTATCGACGCTCCAGGAAGACGACGACGACATGCTGCAGCAAGATGATGATGATGAGTATGAGGACGAGAGCGATAGCTCTTCTGGCGATGGTTTGAGCAGCGAGGAAAGAGCCTGGAGAAGGAGGAGAAAGAGGAGGAGAAGGAAGAAAAAGAAACACAAAGAAACGGAGACTCCAACGCCGACCCCAACTCTTGAGCCGAATGCGACGGCCACTCCTTCGCCGGTACGTAGAAGGGTTCGAGACCCTTATGCGTGGGACAATGGCTTTTTCGGGTGGAGGTTTAACGATTAATCGAGTTTGGGAGAATTCTTAGGCACAGCAGGTATGCTAGTGTCCAACAAGATAATCATTGAATACATTTGACTGGCGAGTGAAACGAAGATTAGACAAAGAGAGTGAATTGGATATGAAAGTTGAGGCGACCTTTATTGGCGTCTATTCAAGTCATCTTATGCTGTTGTGGAGCCATGAAAATGCCAACTATGAAGCCTATTTGCCAATTATCGTTAAGTGCAATACTCCACGCTTGGGGTGGACTCGACGAAATGGTTACCAAAATATGATATTATATATCAAATCGAAATGCTGTAGTAGTAATTTTTTAAATTTTAAATATTAATAGTAGCTCAGCTCTTCAAAAGGATCCAAATTCTTTTTAATATTTACTCAGAAATTTGAAAAATATTAGATGCTTAATACTAGTAGTAACATTTTATGATATTACCACTTAAGTACGTTTCTTACCACCTTTAGTGAACCGAGGGCTCACCAAATCTCTTTCGGTCAGGTTCCAAAACAGCAGTTTTGATAGCAGGCCTTAAAAACGGACGTGTATTTGCTCTAGTATTTCACTGTGACACAGACAAAGCCGATCGAGATGGAAAACTGCAAACGGTTGCAGTTGTTTAGAGCGAAATCTAGGTATTTGTTCTTTTTCTATGCCGATAGCCTCGTCCACATTAGAACTCCGGCGTGGGCACCGACTATCCGCCTAGATACCCCAGTGCAAATCAATTACACCCATGCACATATGTGAAGTACCGTGTACCTGAGCAGCTAATATCTGAGGATGATCATACTCAGAAACTGAAATAAACAATTTACATATGTTTGATACGGAGTCTCTTCCGCCCGGCTGCATACATGCTCAAATACTCACTAAAGTCGTAATAAAACGACTCATTTCCAATTTCACCCTACCGAAGTCGTCGCCACCATGGCACCGTCACGAACGAGACCCCAACTTACACAGGAAGACGAAGATCGTGAAGCTCGAGCCCGCTGGGACAGCCTATTTGTAGCGGCAGACGCACGAGAGCGCGCGATACCCCGCGTTCAAATCATTCCCACTATCGTCGACAGTGACAACGAGTCGTTCACACCAGCCCCTAAGTACGAGCACGCTCTCACCACCCAAGGTCCCGAACGCGTCCTCAAAATGTGCAATTTCTCGCCGCGCGAGTTTGATCAACTCTGGGATGTTGTCGAGGACCATGTCTTGTCGAAATGGAATGTAGGCCGTGGAAAGAAGAACCCGAACTCCCCAAAGGACGTCCTCTTCATGACACTAGCTGCCCTTAAACACTGTGGAAGCTGGGACACTGTTTCCGGAATGTTTCAGATGGATCCATCACCATTTCAGAAGATGATTAAGAAGTTCCTGTTCATGCTTGAGCCGTATATGTACGAGACTTTCGTAACAGACGCCGAGAACCGCTGGACAATGAGGGAGTTGACGCTCACCGGAAACACATTCAAACATTTTCCCTGTGCTCGCTACGCAACTGATGTAACATTCCAGCATGCTGACAGACCCGCGGGCAGCTTCAACGACGTTAAGAAATTCTACAGCGGGAAACACCACTTATATGGACACAAGGTGGAGGTTTCCGTACTTCCTATAGGATTGGCGATTAACTGCACGCTGTGGGCCCCCGCTGCAAAGTCAGACTACAACATGTTCTTGGACAACGAGAAGTTCCACCGGTCGGCAATGCAGAAGCTGGAAGATGAAGGGGATCTCAACGACGAAGGGCCATTTCAAGATCGTTTCAAAAGTGATTGGGCTATACTAGTGGATAAAGGGTATCAAGGTCTGCAACGTGGATTCCGTACTATTCAGCCCAAAAAGAAAGCGCGTGACGCACCTCTTCTTTGCGGTGCAGAACTCGAGGAAAACGACCGAATATCCCACGACCGGGAGATCGTAGAGAACTTCTTCGGCAGATTGAAGAAGTTATGGGGAGTCTGCTCCCACAAGTGGACATGGGACAGAAATACCTACGACATGTACTTTCGGTCCTGTGTGGCGATAACGAATTTCCACATCAGTTGCAACTCACTACGTCGAGGTGATACTGTGTTTCACAGGCGTCATGAATCACGCTTGATCCAAATCGGGGCAGAGGTAGAAGAAGCGAGGAATGGAAAACGCGAAGAATACCGTGACAACCGGCGTGCTCGGCTTGAAATCACACCTCGGCGGATAAGACGACGCCGAAGCGTTGGTAGTCAACGGGCTAGCAATAATGGCAGCCAAGCTGCTAGTCCATGCAGCACAGAGTATGGATCGAGCTAAATTTTGGCTTTCGCTATGTTGCATAGTTCACTACTTAGTACTCTGCCGTTGGAAGCTTGAATGCGCTGTAGACATGCAGAATTCCAAATTCATATAGTAAATTCACAAATCAACGTTTACATTTTTCATTGAGTTGGTATGAATCATCTGGTTGCCACAATTCTACGTCATATAAGTAAAGTCAGTAGTGCTTTGTATCTCGTCGCGTACTTCGTAATTGATTTTGGGTTCTATTGTACGTCTAAAAAACCTGTAACCTGTGATGCTAGATTAATGCGCTCAGCAGTGCCAACACACCACACCCCAACCTTGCCGTCACTCTCACAATTGTCCCGGACTCCATCTCCCTCACTGTTGATTAGTAATACTTCATCGTTAACGACATAGGATTGGTGGATTAAAACCGATTTCGCAATCTTTCAAAAATATAATATCGTTTTAACTAATATTAAGTTTGATATTTCAAAATATCCTTCGTCTCAGAAGAAAATATTATATAGTATTTTCTGCATTAACTGGTCTACCAGGTGATATTATCACTATATTAACCTCACCGATTTTGGAGAATGAGACAGGACATTTTAAAACTCGTTTACGACGCATTATTTGACAATATAATTTGAGACAAATAAATAGTTTGTTTTAAATACTAGAGACCTTGTGCAGCTGTCTCAAAACAGTGAAAATGTACACTGAAGGCGAATGGGGATAGGGCAGGCTAGTCATTGTCTTTTTTGCTGGAAGAAATATACGTTAGCTTACTGCTCACGGTGGTCACAGATTACAAAGAAACGAGTGGCCGAGGCTACTTAGCGCTGGCATGGCTAATGCAGACTGCAACACTGAAGAGCCCCCCCCCCCAACCCAGTCAGAAGTCTCAGTATTAGTAAGTGCAAGAAGGCCTTCCGTTTTGTACCGTCGAGTGACATGATGCTCAAAGAAGCCCTCAAACACAGACCCTGGGCGGCGAGACGCTGGCCGCGTGGACAAGCGTCGCCACAAGACTCAAGGCAGCGCTCACCTCGTGTACCGCCGACGGCAAGGCTTGCCGTCGCCGCTTCAATGCGCTCCTGCAGGTATTTCGCCGCGACGAGCTCGAGTCGTTGAGAGCGTCGGGTTCTGCCGAAGTCGACGAGGAGCGTAAGCAACTACTGACAAACTGCATGACTCTGGTACGCTTTAATTGATACTAGTGACATAAGGTTTGCTTATGCCTTTTATCGACAATATAATGAGCACGCACAAGCCAAGACTGACAAGACAGAAAAGGAGAAAAGAGAGGCTGAGCGCCGTGAGTCGGCTTCAGCCGAAGTAGTTCAGAGCGCAATGGAGGGCTTACGACGGTCCCGCTCAGGAAGCTCTGAAAGTGAGCTATCGACCCCCCCAGCCGATCAAAAAAGAAGAAAAAGTTAAGCACTGAGGCTCTTGTCGAGTTTCTCGACACCAAGGCAGAAGCACGAATCTCTCGAGATAAGCAAAAAGAACGTCAGCTTGACCTAGAAGAGCGCCGGCTTGCGCTAGAAGAGCAGCGTCTGCAGCAGGACCGAGACAGGTTGGACGAATTGATGGGAATGATGGCTAGACAGATTGGGCTCATGTCCAAGTTGATAGAGAAGATGAATCAATAAAGTCGCCTATGCATTGCCTACATATTCTGCCATTGTTGGTGGTTTCAAACCAAAGAAGGCAGACGTTTGACTACCGTGGATGCACGTGTGTAAGTTTGTTAGAAACACACCCATGACTCACATCTTGCTGAGGCGCTGTAGAAACACCTTTTGGTTCTTGAAAAATCTACAAACGCCCAATAGCGAGCATTTTTTTCAAATTCCCACTCCACACGAACGCGTACTTTGTTCATTCGCTTGTTGAATAGTTGATCGTCTTCTGTTAGCTTGTCTCCGCTAAATGGAGCAACAATATGTCGTTGCTGGCCTTAGGCAGGATCTCCATAAAATACGTAATGATAACCATCAGCATCAAGGCATGTAAGCGCTGCCTCGAGAAGCCCACTTTGCTGCAGAATATAGGCATCGTGACGTGTTCCCGGAAAGGGACCACTTAGGTGAATTATAATACTGTCGGAAGCAATCACGGACTGATATTTTAGCGCATGCTTTCTCTGCAACAGACACAACAAGTAACTTGTCCGAAACGATTATTTAGAGCCTCACAATTTCGTAGATTACCTTGTGCCCATTGAACATGTACTTCTGGTGCCTACTGGACGATAAGTACCGCGTACGGTACCGTCAATAGATCCGACACACGTAAGTAGTGGTGCGCCCTTTAGATAAATAGCTCTTGCGTACGTGTCGAGTGTGGCACTGCAAAACCGGACTTGGTCAAAGCTGAGTAACTTGTGATACGTGTCGTAGAGATAATCTAGAACCTCATTAGAAATCAAAGAAATTGATGCCTCGTCCCGCCCGAACAGGTCCTTTAGATCATCTAAACGTGGTGGATATGCCATACGCCGGAGAAATATGCATAGAGCCTCGAGTGCTGACACGAGATAGCGTTGGCGAGTCGGAAATGGGCCTGGAAGCTTGAAATGGTCTTCAAGGCGCAAAATATCATCTTTCTCGAAGCGACATTTTCTTTTCCAAGTGCCGTCATGTGCTGGCAAGTTAAGCTGAAGCGATAAAAAGCTTGAGCGCTGTTTTCGCGCGCCAATAGCACAGCAATCACCACTTCGTCCTCGTCAGAGCTGGAGCTCTCACTGTCCATTGCTTTGCTCCTTTCAAAATGTTACTGCTGCACAAGGATTTTGTCACATATGCTCCCTGTTTAATCAGATATCATCTCACTGTACGTATTCACTGTTTTGGGACAGCTGCACAAGGTCTCTACTATCGCAGTACTTTGTTACTGAATCGTTTTTAATCAAATCATCATGTAGCAAGGTGATCGCTCGTATATTAGGGATTACGTGCCTTACCTGGTAATGTAAACACTTCAGAACGTAAGCTCGATTATTTGTCATTCTGTAGAAGTTGTACAATTCAACAGAGCTCCACAGCTCCGGTCCATTTTATAAGTCCTAAAAACAGTATGAATCAAGAAGTTCGATGGTCTGGAGAAGTTTAAATTTAGTTACTGGGTACTTCCTGAAATCACATTTTTATTTTTATTTGCGTATTCGTCCATGTTATGTTGCATGAACGCGGCGATTTTGCTCGACGACGTTTTTGTTTTTGAGGGAGTGCTGTTTACATCAGTCTTTGTTAGCAAAACATCAAACGTATACTATCAGCATTCCAGAAATCCGTGTGACACGGACCGATACTTATCAGCCACTCCATATTGTGTTTGTGACACCACCAGACCACCATCAGCACTCTTGCCCCGGAGACGCTCACTCGGCAGATTATTTTGTCCAATGGTCATAGTTCTATCACAAACGTAACAGCCAGTAATGCTCGAGCGGTTCGGGACATTCCCTTACTATCAACCATTCAGCAATCTCACCCCGCTAGCCCAGCCCCCCCCCCATACACCCCCGTTGGTTTTCTGACACGCTTGGATGATACTCGCGGTTGGAATAACCCAGAAGCCCTAAGAAGTTCGGTGTTGCGAAAAGTGATCTTAAACAGTGCTATGTATGCATGAACACCACTCCACATCCAATGCGGATGCAGCGTCTGGTTTGCGCGTGCAAGGTCTACGAGGACGTCTCTACAGCTGCTGTCTGCCCCCGGAAAGGTCGCGTCACGACGTGCCATCAGACGCATCTTGTAGCGATCGAAGAAGTCTACACCCTTGCTAACCCTGCCCGCGTCACAAGCGCCCCCGTGCCAGCAAATGTAATGAAACCGGCAGTGATGGATTGGGCTACTCAAGGTCTCAAGACCAAACGAATTTAAAATGCGCTAACCCAGCGTTTCAATCTAACTGAGGCCACTGCACCACCGCTGGTGAGAGCCCAGCGCTTTGCGCATCACCATGTCGCGGGGGCGGCTTGGTGGTAGCGACCTGCTTGCCGCCGTTCACCGTAAGGTGCATGAACCCTTCTCTACCGTCAAGAAGAAGAGGCAGCTGCGTTCACGGTCGCGGAGCGTACAGAGGTGAATCGCAATGCTGAGATAGGCAACGGGAGCGACGCCAACCCGTTCGTGATTGGAGTTAGCACGAAGAAACTTCTACGCCGTGCTGATCGGGACGCGGCATCATTTATCCTATACGTGGACGCCACGTACAAGCGCACCGAAGTGTGCTATCCGGTCATCGCTGTTGGCATCTCGGATAGAGCGAGACACTTTCATCTTTTGGCGGTCTTTATTGTGTCGCAGCAGCAACAAGACCAGAACACAGAGGTGCCCCAGTTACTTCGCCGCGATTTTTTACTGTGATGGGAAAGCCTTTAACGGCCCGCTACGTGATGGGTAATCCCGATGAAGCCCAGTGAAACGCCTTTGAAGAGGTGTTTGGGGAAGACTGCGAGTATACATACCTGATGTGTTACTTTTATGTGGCCAAGAAGATATTCGAGAAAACACGTTCCATGGATTTCAGCAAAGCAACATCAGTAATGGCTGATGTACACCACTTGCACTATGCCACGAGCGACGTCACCCTCCAAGAAAAGCTAACTGCAATGCAAGAGTGCTGGGGAAAGCGCAAGGATCTAGAGGCCTTCTCCAAGTACTTTTCGAAAGTGTGGTTGAACCGACGATTCGGGCGGTGGCAGTGCTTCCACACACAAGTGGTTACACAACCACCAATAATCCCTGCAAGACTTACAAGGCTGCTATCAAAATAGACGTCACTCTGCGTCGAAAGCTTAAAATCGGTGCCCTCATACCACTTCCGAGGGCCCTACGTGAAAGCGAGCGTGTCGCAGCAAGACCCTTTATAGCTACTTGGCCTGTGACGGGGTCACACAGCACCTTGCGCTAGAGGAAGTTAGCTTCCGAGAGTATACAAACTCTTCGTGAAAGGCAGTTCACAGGTCCCCTTTTTATCAAAAGAGAGCGAAGTGACCTATTAGGTTGAATGTAAACTGAATATATTTATAGGTAGATAAAGCTTGGGTTTAATACAAACTATAAGTCACCTATAGAAAAGCAATGTCATCAGCCAATGGCTGGCTTTGGACGACCTTAGTACCTTGTACCGAATATTCCGAAGTATGACGTGTCACACTTCGTGTAACCAGGGGTACACTTAGAGATACCCATCCCGTTACACGGCCAGGTCGTTTCCACAGTCTTTACTGGTCACACGAACAAATAAATTAATGAGAGCTTATGCTATGACCATCAGCTCGATCCGAAAAGGGACGAGGAGAGGCGGGTATTTCTTGGCTGCTTGCTGCTTGTTCTTCTAAATACGAAGTGAGGAACACACCACGTGTGGGCAGGGGAGCAGTGTATACCGATATATATGCGGTATACCGGTACTAAAAACTGATGTGGAAAACACAATTCTCCTATGAGTGGCTGTAGTCTACAGCCTGTAGATATCAGTTTGGCTACACAACGTGCCATTCACACGACTGTTTGTGGGAAGTGGATTTTTTTTCGTACTACAACAAACCAGGACACCACTTCTCTCTTCAGAAAATCTGCCGGCAGAATTTGTACCTCGGATTGTCAGTCTCAGAGGTACAGTTTGTATAAGCCTCGACCTGGGGTTGTCCCCTTGCAAGCCTGATGAGATGAATCTACCCCGGTTGAAAGCTAAAGACCAACCATACCGTGTAATATAGCCATCATACCTGCCACACGGTGTGGCGGGTGTGGCACACCCGGCTCTTCGAGTGACGCCACTATTGCGGATCCCGCCACCTGTGCCATTTCCTCCTCCATCGCCACCTCCTGTCCTGGCTCAGCCATCTTTACTTGATTCTGAAAGGTCCAATTGCGTTAAGTCGTAGACATTAGATCTTCCCTAATTGTTCGGAAATTGTCGGAGTGAGGTAGCACTCAACTTGATGAGATCAAGGGTACTTGAATAACGAATCCGAGGTTACATTGTCGGTTTCTTCAATTAAAATCTCGAAGATCTCGAACTTAAAAAAGGAATGACTCAGCAAGAACATCATGCTCAGCAGTGGCAGCTATCGTATACGTTATCTACACCGAGTCGTCAGTGATTGCCATCTCAACGCTACTAGCACTGCTAATGTAGCACTGCTGGTAACGTAACCACCGACGGCTAGTCTAGCAGCGTTCAGGGTGGTTGCTGCCGCGAGTAGCGTTTGCATCTGGAAAACGTTTGGCGTGTTGTGTTTCAGGCTTCGGTCGCGAGAAAGCAAAACCAAGAATAAATTAACTCGTGGAGCTTCGACGTGTTTATCTTCACCGTACCGGAGAAACGACGTTTACAGAAGCTCATCGTTAGAATGACTCATGCTCTGCCCTGAAAATATCAGAGAGGTTCATGCGTCACAGATTCCTCACCGCGAGACTCACGCAAATGCTGCGGTGAGTATCCGCGCTAAAGCACGACCCAGGGGGGGGGGGGGGGCAATTGTCCCATCTAGCATCTTGAACATTGCACTCGGTAAATGATAACCTAAAATTTAAAACTTAGCCGTCCGCGAGGTTAACTGTCTAGGTAAACGATACTTTCGTATTACCCGAAGTGCTCGAACTCTTTTCTCAAGTATGCGGCGTAGGGCGATAACCCTGCCATCTCTTTAGTGGGGACTCTGGTATATGGTCGAACAGGTGAATAGCGCTGTTTGTACAAATCATGGTCCGTCATCGTGCCCATACGCCTCGGAGCTGTAAACACGCGAACTGCGGGATCTTGGCTAACAACGAGTGGCCGCGTGTCTTGCTCTACAGGGAATATGACTTGCTGCTGACAAGTGAAGGAGGTATCGAACTTTGGCGCGGCAGTGGTCGGGTACACAACGGTAGCCGCTGGTGTTTGTCGTCCTATTTCCTCTGCTAGGCTTTTTGCGTGTGCCTTGCAACAGCCGCGGATTTGAGCATACTTCTGGCACCCGATGACGCGACAACGGCGGCCTCCCCCATGAAATAAACACAAGCCCTTGTACTGCGCGAGTTTGTTGCAGTCTTCGAAGCCACAGCGACGGCCACCTCCATGCGCGACGCACAATCCTCCGCTTTGAGCCAGCTTTGGGCAGTTCGGTCCACGACAGCGTACGCCACCGCCGTGCGCCTTGCAGAGTTTGCGAGTCTGGACCTGCTTGCTGCAGTCGGGGACACTACACCGTGCTACCTTACGGTAAACGGTTGACGACGACATGACGGTCTGGTGATCGATCCGTTGGAGTTCTGAGCTCTGCGATGATTCTTTTCTAGTGGTGCTCTGAACGAGCAGCATTGTTCGTTGAATGATTCGTTTTTTATAATCCCTAGAGCAATATCGTCTAGTGCTAATCATTATCTCTGATGATTGGGCGTGGGTACCATTGTTAGGTATGTGATGCACCTGATCCGGCTAAAACAACGTAAGCGGAAATCAGTACAGTACAATCACTTTGTTTAATTGCGGTAGAATTATAAAAAAGCCTGGTTCCTGGTTGGCTGGATTGTGGTTAGCATAGAGTATTTCATTGCTGATGTTGTGCGGTGGGTGGCATTTTTTTAATCTTATACGCAGGAACCAATTGAACCTTTATACAAGCAGCCCTTGGAATTTCTACTGATCGATGCGCCCACTATGAATAGTTCTGCAAAGATGGTGTTGGTATCTGTACTACAGAGATCGAAAAAATAACTTGAAGCAATACGTTTTACAATCTATTTTTTCATTTTATTTTCCGATCCCTGATCTGTAGAGCGTACGATTTTTCGATACGTCTCGAGGACAATGTATGTACGAACATATATCGAGTATACGATTGACAATGGATGGGCGAGGTACATGTACGTGGGTTCTTACCGTAGGGCATGATATCGACACAAGGAAAGAAGAGCTGCGTCGTCCCGCAATCAATTACAGTACTACAGTATGTTTAGAATTGATCAGGGCTTCGTAAAATTGCACAAATATGATTATGTACGCTCAAGCGAAACAACTGTCAGCTACGGAATAGTGTACTACATGTAAAATATGAGCGGTCAGTACAGTACACTGCACCTGACCATTATGATTAGGAACGCTGCAGTACCACAGTGTAGCAGTCATATAGCGCTAGGTCAATTGCATTTTCGTGCGAAGCGATCAACGCGACCGCTTTTTTTGCATTAACTTAGTATAGATTATGACTTTTTCTGTAATAAGCATAGTCAAAATCCTGTTCGACAATGCGGGACTATTAATATATTCTAGTTTGATAATGATAGAAAAGACGAATGTCCCATACATTAATTGAGTGACTCAGAAATAGATTATATTGAATTATATACAGCGATGCACTTTTTAGATGTTTGTTGAAACTTTTTGGCAAAACTTCGATGTTATATTACTAGAATTTGTTCCTGAAATTTCAAATTGGTTAATTTTTGAATGGAGAATATGAGTCAAACACGGTATTTAGGCGCTTTTTTTGCAACACCTCAAACCCATACACACGGGTCAACGGCGAAAGTGAGCGGTGCGTACTACGGGGTACCCCACAATGCGGATTGATCGACGTCAGATTATCACCCCGAGCTGCGATAACGAAGCGCACGTCGAGTTTATGGATCAATTTTGTGACATCAGCGCTCGATTGTGAAAAATGAATATATAAAGGAGAGCGTCAGTTGACTTAGAGCTAAAAGAAAATATTACGCTGATTAAAGGCAGCGCTAGATTTACGTTGAAGTTTTTAGCCCTTCTAGTCCCGTATGCTGTATAATACAGCTTAAGTGTTATAAGAGGTTTAATAAGCAGCGAACAATGAAACATCAAACTTTTTCGCATACTGACTTTTGTATTGGTCGGTTGCAAATCCTAACGGTGACTGGTTTCTCGCACGTCGCTACTGATCTGGGGTTAGAGGAGCCCGTCTACGGATGCTATCGGGTGGATAGAGGTTTGTGTCGATCATGCTATCCCGCTCCCTCCCCACTACATTTGAAATCTCAGTCTCCCTTCGCCCCGCTCCGCCCAACTCGAACAGCATGAAAAAAACGTTCAAGCAGCTCTGGCGAGAGCTTTGCAAGCAAGGGTTGACAACGAAGCCCTCCACCGGCCTTAGTAGTGACCATCACTACGTCCGCCCGGGAAGAAGCGTGAAAGGAAAGGATGGCGTCGACTACTTCACCGGTACAGCTCGCACCACTAGTTTGCATCGATTACAACAACTTTACTAATCGTTTTGCCCCCTCAGGCGAGAAAGCGCTACTGGAGACTGCTAGACAACGTGGCTGGTTAGAGTATAGTGTCATCGCTGGAACTATTCCTTCGTCCCCTTCGTCGACAGCATTGACGGCACCGCCTGCAGACAGCGGAGCGTGCGATGATAGGTCCACTTCTGCCGCAGCTGATCGCGTCGAAAGGGAGACAGCACCAACGACTACCCCGCCTGCTAAAGAGAACGTGCCAGCTACGACGACCTTTACTGCGACGGCAACCACGGTGGCCAGTACAACTCAAGCTCGGGCTTCGAGTCCAGTTACTTCGGCTAATACAGCACAAGCTCGACCGCAGCTGCTCGACCGGCTACAGCACAAGTTCGGACTGCGAGTGTGGCTACTCGGGATGCTACAGTACAAGCTCTGACTGTGCGTCCTGTTACTCTGGCTTCTACAGCACAAGCCTTAAGCGTTATCCTGTCTGATACAGCAGAAGAAAACACGATGACGCTGCCTCTGCATCTTGATACAGCAGAAGGTCATGCTGCAGTAGAGGAAGAGGAAAAAGGTGAGGAGACCGAACTTGATGACGGGATGCAGCACGAGACGGGTTATTGTTCAGCGAAAGCGTAAGGGGGATGGCGTCTCTCTTGAAGTTGCGTGCCCCGAGCTGGTTCGTATCTACAACAAAGGCATGGGAGGAGTAGACTAACACGATCAGCTGCGACTTCACCGCTATTCTATCCAGAAAGCACTGCGCCATCGATCCTACTACCTGAATATGTTTTTCGGTATCGTTGACATGGCATTAGTCAATGGATTCATTATCCCCAAGTTAGTGATGAAAGAGCAAGGTAAATCTGCTCCCACGCATGCTGACCATTTGGTGCGGCTACACGTGGAGCTGCTTGCGCAGCAAAAGGTGGACTTTCAAGGCAACATGCACGCCCAAACCTTACTTTCGACCCCACTGGCAGGACAACCGCACGGTGACAAAAACCGCGGAAACCTACAAGAACAAAGTCCGTCAGTATTTATGCAAAGTATGTTCGGCCTATTCCGACAAGGATCATCGCAGCTTCGAGACGCCGTACTCTTGTGAAGAATGCTCGCTTACCTTTGGGGATTGCGTGGCTCTCTGCAACAAGGTTCGCAGAGAGGAGCGAGGCAACACCGACACGTGCCATCAGACATGGCATATCACCTGGAAGAATGGCACCATCATCCCTCCGGACATGAGAAAGATAATTAGATTCAGGAAAAGAAAGCTGCAGGAAGTAGATGACGAGTAGCTCACCTCTGATCTAATGTGGAGGAAACGTTGCCCATTTGTTGTTTACACAAGTCTTTGCTCGATAAATGGGCAAAAGTTTCCTCCGCGGAAAGTGCGGGGTAGCTGCAGCGCTCTCCACGCCACCGGTTTTGGTGCGAATCGCCACGACGACTTCCGTACATCGAGTATGAAAGGGTAACGAGTGCTACATACATTTTTCACGATTTTGCCCAAAATGTATCCATCAATCTAGCCAATTAGGACTCTTGCATTCACTGGCAGCATCATAAATTGTACTAGAATTCGGCTCGATTGCTAGAAGGGGGCTACAAACAGATAAATTTCACACAGGTACGCCGACATACTATAGGAAAGCCTATTCCTTTTGCTGTATAATACAGCATAAACAGAGGAGCTAGAAGGGTTAAGGGTCACTTCATTAATGTATCGCGGTGCCATATGATTAGATTGGCAAAATGTACAGAGCATAATATAATGTTTTTGTGTGCAGAGTTCGTGAAGCTAATTAATTTTTTATTGACAGAATGGAGGCTCACCAGTAAATAACTGAGTTATTTATTACTTTTTTTAGTGATCTAAAAACTTACGCTCTGGTGTTCTCTGTTCATTGTTACTGAAACCAATTCAGCGTCCCACAATTTCCGATTAAAGTCCAGGAAAATTAAAGTTTCCAGTGTCGTGGGGTCCATGCCTTGTCGTCTATCAGTCAGTACTAAATCCGCCGTGGAAAATAACCGCTCTACATCATTAGACGTAGGCAGGATCTAGCGCAGATAAATAAACCGAGATGCTTCCGCACTGTCCATCTGCAGTAGGCGATCGGCAAACGATATCTTAGCCAAGCGCCCAGTAATTGATTGGTGATCTCGGCTCAATTCGTGCTTTTTTTCCTTGCCACTTATCGCTTAACCAATGCCTCTTTAAAACTCTGGCGACTTGACAGCACTAGATTTTTGTCCCAAGTAGTGCGAAGCTTCTGAAACACTTTAATCACGTCGTCGAACAGCTTCCGATACCCATCCAGTGGCACCGCCTTACCGTGGGTTTTCGACCTAGCATTGCACTCGTCACTTTGAAGACGCTTGCTCAAACTCTCCAGGTCACCCAACTTATTGTACAATCCCTCCAGCCGGCGTGCCTCCCGAGCAGAGGGGGCACATCAACAACTCGATCGTCAAAGCGTTCAAAGTCAGTTTTAGGGTGGATAGCGAGAGCGTTGTAATTTCTACTCCACCGGGTTGTATTGCGGATTTGGCGCATCATTACATTGGCCTAGCGTAGCCGTGCCCTGTTCTAGATAGTGCTGAGAATATTCACAACCTCGCTTACGTTTCTCAGCAGCTTTTTAGGGGCTCCATAATACGATTGACTGCTAGCCGCAAGCGAAGGCTTCCGCACTCAAACATTAGGAGGCTCACCTTCTCAGCAAACAAAGTACTGATGCTAGCATGATCGCACGTGACAAATATGTGGTGTTGCACGTCGATCTCGTACGTGTCCAAAATGTAGTCGAAAAGGTAGATGAACGCACCAACACTCATGTCTTTTCGGTTTTGAGCGGTGTGAAACAGAAAAGCAATTTGACAATCACTAAAGGGACTTCTTCGGAAGGTGTCACTACAACAACAGCTACGTAGTGTGTTATCCTTCGGTCCCACGCATCAAAGAGCAGACCGAGGCGTTTTCCTCGTAGATGGACCTTGACTCGCTCTCGAATAGCAACCTCCACAGCTTTCATCTGATGATTTAACGTTCTAGAACAGATCGTAGCGAGGCTCAAGTATTTTCGTGCTCGTGACTTATCGTAGAATGCCAACGCGTTCACGCGGGCATGATGTTTAGCACACAATTTCCGTTGTGTTTCTGCGGTAAAAAGGCCGAGTATGCCGCGTTCGTACTTAACTGAATCTCGTCACGAGGATGGGTCGTCGACGTAAACGTGTCAGGAAGAAGTGTGTGTGTGAGTGGGGAGGAAGGGGCCATTATTGACAAGGGCGAATCGACCAAGTGGTACAAGGTGTCTCTGGTTCGAAGGACAAGATGATAGTCGTGCGCCATATGCAGGACACTCGAACGCTAAATAAGTAACCACATGTGGAGCCACCGACCACCTAAGCTCCTACGACGACGATACCCCCGGCAGCATGTAGTACACCCAGCAGAACCTGTAGCTCACTCCAAAGTCGTGCAATGAAGTTCTGCGGCAGATTGAGGTGGGAAGGCGAGCGGTCGATAATAAACAAAATCACCCCTGTCTTTCACTAGATTAGTGTGCTGAGAGTGCGCTTAGAGTGGACGCTGGTGAGGAAGATCTCACAGCTTATAGTCCAACAACACCTGAAAACCGGTCTAGCGCAAGCCACGTGCTGGCTTGCAAGCGAAGCTGGCATACAAGAAAAAGCGAACCGACACGGGTTTGGTTGGGTGATAAAAAGCTCGACTAGTTTCCTGCGGCAACGAACAAAGGTTTGGCGCTAATCTCTCCCCCATGCTTACAGCTGGGATTAGGATGCCTGGCGTCAAGTTCATCTTTGTTATAGCTTTTATATGGGAGGTTCCTTCAGTTTAGTGAGCGCAAGATCAACGAGAGGGGGGGGGGGCATTCTCACTTGGCGGTCATAGCGCCAGTTGTTGTAGGTAGCCCAAGGAAGTTGAATAATCTATCAAATACTGGAAGGTGAACATGGACGAAACACGATTTCAGCATCGAGATGTAAGTTGTTAATCAGGGTTCTCCAATTCGGTACTACTTTATGTATAATCTGAATTGCGCGATACGGCGCATCCGTAACGGCAGTAGTAAAATTATTGCACAAATATCGTGTTGATCTGACAGCCGTGTAGGTAGCTTAAAATGTTTCGTCCAGCCGTAGCTGGTCACATGTATCGCTTTCCTGCAACCATAGCGTGAACAGACATCGTGACAATAAACACGATATAGTTGCTGCGATAACGACCATCGGGTGATTTTGCAGTAAACTATTTAGATCGTTGGTAACGACTCATTAGCCTAGAACTACTTGCTGAAACACTCACTTCAAATACGCTTTCTACTTCTCACATTCCCGCCCAAGTTCCTTTACCGTCTTCCCTGCACAATATCTCAACAGGTTATCAGCCCTAACGGCCGTAACGGCACGACGGAGAGAAGATTCCCTGCGGACCTCACGTGCTGAGAGCGCGCTCCATCTTACTACGTGATAAAACACAATCTTTCCTACGACGTTGATGTCTCTGAGAAACTGAAGCAAGCACAGTGATCAAGGGTTGACGAGTTGTGCAACAAAAATTCCCTCTACTCGGCCGCCACGAGGTTGCCGGAACGTCCGGCAATATTCAAGCAAGCTGGGCGATCAATGTGAACGCCAGCTTCACGATGTTGGTGTGGAGCATACCGACCTCTCGCATATTTTTAGGAACTGACTGTGACCGCCGAGCCAACGCCCCAACCGCTCACAGCTCCGGTCTCCTATGACCACTCCCGATACTGGGACTAGCACGAAGGCGTCGAGTGATCCAACCCTTGTTGCTCTGATCGGGCACGCGACCCTACCAATAAGCAACGTTAGCATGAGGTCGGTACCTCCATCGCACAAGAAACCGAAGGTGTAGGACATCAAGTGTCGATTTTTCCATGGCACTGAAATAAAAATCGGCTTTGAATACTTCATCAATTAATACGAGCACACCCTTCGAGCAGATACTCTCCTAAATGGCTCAACGTGAACGGAAGAGCTTTAAAGCGTCGGTGATTGCCAACTATTTGGATCTCCAAACCTCTTAGTATTACCACAGAAATAACACTGAATGGCAGCGTGGCCACCCTGGTGCGATCATACTTTACGTCAAATTGAAGACAGTGTTTCATAATAAATTTGGGTGCAAGCGCAAGTCATCTTGAGCAGAACAACCGCCTCAAAATGCTTCAATCGCGCCGGCGACCGCTAGAGACAGTATTTGGAGTTTCTTAAGTTCATTGGGGGACCCATGGAGGATTGCTATTGCAAATGTACTGCTTGGCCTGAGCTTGCGGAACACGTCTACGCCAAGGTAGATTGCCGCAATCATCGCCTAGCCGAAGACGCCTATCCCAGATCACTACTCTATCAACATCGAGGCGACGGGCACAAACATGGTGTTGGAAAGCGTACACATGCAGCAAATAGCCTCACAGAGCAAAAGTAGAAGTATCGAGCCCCCCCCCCCCCCCCCCCCGCAAGCCAACCCCGTTTACGCTGCGTCATGATGCGATTGCAGAAGGACACGCTGCAACGGTGGCGAAATGCTACGTCTATGGCGACCCCAAGCGCAAGCTTACGGACTGCCCGTTCGTGATCGGCGCAAGGCAGGTGGCGCCAGAGAATGCTGTAACTGCGTGTGAAAATAGTGGTGCAAATGAAGCTGATTTTAGTGACGGAGGTGGTATCTGGATGGCAGTGGCAATAACAACTACGTCAACCGATTCGTCAGATTGGCTATTAGATTCATGAGCAACATACCACCTTGTGGTACCCGCGAGGCCTAAAGCCAGCGTACTTACCAATCCGAGTCACAAACGGAGTTGCCATCGAGGTTAAAGCGAAGAGAAGCCGCATCGTTACAACTTTTGCTAGCGAGTTTAATGCTCTATAAGGTCGAATGGGTTGGGGCCGAAAGACAGACAAGTCAGCTTCTGGAGGTCTTGTCAAGATAAAGTGGATGCTTGTCGCCTGGTTCGCCAATAAGCGACCCACAGTGGCGCTGCCAACCGCTGAGGCCGAGTATATCGCAGGCAGCATTGCAGTCAAGGAATGTCTTAGGGTCCGTTAATTGCTGCAAGAGCTGATGCTTATGTCACATACGGATCCGGTCTGCCCTAAGCTTGATAACCAAAGTGTGATCAATACCATGGAGAATGAGATCACGGCTGACAGAATAAAGCATATGAACATCAAGTCTCACTTTATTCGTGACACAATCGAGCGAGGAGACCCCACCATGAAGTAATGCCCCATCGAAGGTATGAAGTCCAGCATAGTAACCAACCCATTTGGCACACAGATTCACCAGCGATTGGTGAAAGTCCTGCGACTTACAACGCCACCTGAAAACACGAACACTATGAAATCATGCTAAAACGCACTCACACGACTCGAGAAGGCGTGTTGCGATAACCACCGGCGGGTGGTTTTGTAACCTGCGTCTGCTCGTAGCAGTCGCTTAGTGGGCTCATAAGTAGCGGCCCATGCGCCTAGAACTACTGATTAAAACACTCACTTCGAAATACACGTTTACTTCTCACGTCTCCGTCCAAGTTCCTTCACCGTCTTCCCTGCACAATACTCCAACAGTAGCTGCTGCTGGAGCTAAAGCTTGCAGCTTTCAATTTCAATACTCCTTCTTGTGCCAATCTAATCGGCTTTCGTGCCGTAGCGATTCAGATTGCCCAGAAAAGATGTCGATTGCGTTTCCTGGTCACGCTTACTATCGCTTTTAGAACGAGAAAAAGCGCTGTAGATACTCGTCAGTGTATATATATTGCAAAAACTGATGAAAGTTCACTTGATATTTTTTGCTTTTCCATATTCAATTGATTTTTGCAGTTTGGAAAAAATCTCTCCAATACCGGAGCGCTTTCTGTTAATAAAATAGATTTTTTTAAATCAGACACCTATGCTGGAAGCACAACACACAAGCGAGATAGTTTCCCCCTCTGTACTTCGTCTACATCCCTGAACAAGCAACCTATCTCCCAGAGAGTCCAATTGCGCTAGAATACCATCGACAACGAATGAATTTGCATACCGCGTTTAATGAATGCATTAGGTGACAGCAATGACGCATAATATTTATGGTAAATATTCTCCACCGCTAGAACAATTCCGATCTTTCCTGGGCCTGAGCTTAGTGTTGGAAACGACACTTTGCTCAGCATGATACGGCACATTTAACTTGGCACGCGTCATCACTGCTATGCCACAGGACACCGCGCCATCATGTCAAGTTCAACTTCAAGGTCAGGCACTGGAGCTCAAGGGCTGCGTACAGGGCGCACAGGACGTGTAGGTCGTGTAGGCTCAAAGGCTTTTGCAAAGCACTCGATTTTACTCACTTATCATTTTACCAAGTTCCTCTCAAGCAGCAACCAACTCAACAGGTTATGAGTGCCAATACCAACACCACGACCGCCTTTACGACCACGCTCCGCAAGTTCGACGGAACGGGCTACCGCGTCTGGGCGCGACAAATTCAGCTGTACCTGGATGTGAAGGACGTCTGGGGCGCGGTGCTGAAACGAGCACCAACGCCGCTGCAAGTCCAAAATGAGGAGGCCGGCCAAGCTGATCGCCCGTTACAGCAACGAGAACGCCCACTGCATCAGCTTCAGCTGCAGCAAAAGCTCGCAATGACCATCATTCTGTCGGCTCTCACGGAAGATCAAGCTGCGTTGGTCGCAGACTTGCAGCACCCGCAAGACATGCTGAAGGCGCTGCAGAAGAAGCACCGCCATGTGTGTGACACTACTGTCGGTGCTCTAAAGAGGGAATACCTGTCGCTCTACATTGACGTCGGCGGGGGCATGCTGGAGCACATCAAGCAAACTCGTTTGATGCTCGCCGAACCGGAGTGCTACAAGGTGTCGCTCACAGAAGCTGAGAAGAAGAGCAACTTCCTGCAAAGTCTCGGTCCTGATTGGAATGGCTACATCGGGTCATTGGAAGTCTGTTCGACGATGGAGGAGCTTCTTATCAAAGCGACAGCTGAGGCCAGACGTCGTACAGCTCAGAATCAGCGCGGAAAGCGTGGGGGTACACAGGCTATACGGAGTGGCAGTGCCTTCACGGCTGCCATGCATGGCAAACAACAAGCGAAGAAGGGCAAGTGCTACAATTGCGGCAAGCGCGGCCACTTTAAGAGCGAGTGCCGATCGAAGAAGCGTTTTGGAAAAGCCTTTGGCGGTGCCGAATCCAGCCAGGGTAACGCTGGTGCGGAGAGCGGCTTCATGTTCAACGTAAGCATCTCGGAACCAGTGGGAGCTGAGTGGATCATTGACTCTGGTGCGTCGAGTCGCATGACTGTGACGCGTGGACTGCTTTTAAATCTGAGCAAGATGGCTGAGGATGTCGTCGTGCCGACGGCTAGTGGTATGAAGCTGAACGCGACTCATCGAGGAAAATCTTACTTGCCGCTTGCTACCGGCGGAACCTGCACGCTGGATGGGGTTCTTTATATTCCTGGGATCCAGCGCAACCTCATCAGTCTTAGCAGGGTCGGGGCTGCAGGTCTTACGGCCATGTTCGACCAAGAGCAGTGTGTGATTACCAGCGGCCATGCTAAACTGGTGGCTAATCGACGCAGCAGTGGGCTATACGTCGTTACCGCTCCGGACGTTAGCAATTACGAGGAAGCTGGCTACGCATCTGGTGGTCACCAAGACGATTTGGCTCTTTGGCACGCAAGCCTGGGATACTTGAACAGCCAAGATCTGATAAAGGTGCTGAACGCTGGTGGTGTGACAACTCGCAACAAACAGTTGCTCCCCTGGTGCGTGTGCGTCCGGGAAGCTGGCCAGTCTACCTTTTTCGGTGAAGAAGCTACGAGAACTCAAGCGGGGACAGGTACTCATCGCCATCGCCTATGTGGGCCCGATTTGAACGGCGTCACGTGACGGCTACACTGGCCTCGTGAGTATGATGGTTGAGCCCTACCACTTGGCGGCGGTTTTTCCCGTCAAAGACAAGAGCTCGGTGACCCAACTGCGTGCGCTGCGTGAATGCATCGCCAATCGCAAGGTTGCGGCTCCAAAGGCCAGAGTCTGTGTGCTGAAGAGTGATAATGCTGCGGAGTATGTCGGCGGGGAGATTGCCGAGTTCTGCAACGAGAACATGATCGCGGAGGAGTTCAGCACGCCGTATGCTCCGCAGCAAAACGGCAAGGTTGAAAGAAGCAATCGCGTAGTGATTAAAATGGCGAGGGCTATGCTTCAGGCTGCAGGTTTGGAGAAGCGGTTTTGGAGTGATGCGGTTCTAACAGCAGCGTATATCCGAAACCGGTGCCCGTCCAAGGTACTCGGAGGAAACACGCCTTTAGAGGCATTGACAGGTCAAGCTCCAGAGCTCAACAAGCTTCGAGTCTTTGGTTGTGATGCTGAAGTGCTGCTCCCCAAGTCACAGAGGCAGAAGATGGACGCTAAGACAGCAAAGGGGGTGTTCATCGGGTACGAGAAGAGCGGAGGGTATCGCTTTTGGGTGCCGAGTGGTCATGGAGGCTGGGGTCACGTTGTTACTTCTCTAACGGCAGCGTACTTCGAGTCGAGAATCCCAAAATGAATGGCAATCACTCTGGAGGGAGAACTACCATCGTTGGCCGAATCCCAACCAATTGATGAAGCTACGCCAGGACTGGACAGTATTCAGGAAGACATTGCGATGGAGCCGGCCGAGGGCAACCCACCTACGAGCGTCGATCAGGTGAGGGAGCGCCTCGTTGAACCTCGTGCTGAGAAGCAGCTCGTTCGTCGCAGTACCCGCATTAAGAAGAAAAGCGTTCGAAGACTCGTGTTTGAGGAGTCGCATAACGCGGAGGAAACAGCGCTAATCAGTGAACTCAGTGATCCGGTTACGCTGCAAGAAGCCATGTCTCTGCCTGATGCAGAACAGTGGCGTCAAGCAATGAACGCGGAGCTGGACAGTTTGCGTCGTAACGGCACCTACGAAGAGATGTTCCAACCAACCAACGCTCGCACCGTGCGAACCAAGTGGGGTTTCTGTCGCAAAACACTGGCAGACGGATCACTGGACAGGTACAAGGCGCGGCTTGTGGCCAAGGGCTTCACGCAACAGTATGGAGTGGACTACACCGAGACATTCAGCCCTATTGTTCGCCATGACTCAATTCGAGCGATCCTCGCTCTTGCTGTTCAATTGGGCTGGGAACATCGCTAACTCGATGTACAGACTGTGTTCCTGAACAGTGAGCTGTCGGAAGAAATATTTGTTACACCGCCGACTGAGGACGAAGACAACAAGGTATGGAAACTGCGAAAAGCCTTGTACGGGATTAAGCAGGCGTCGAGAGCCTGGTATCAGACTGTGACCAAGTTCCAGTGCGAATGTGGATTCATGCAGTGCCAGTCCGACACCTGCGTTTTGGTTAAACACACTGCTGACAGCATTGTTGTTGTTCTTCTGTACGTAGACGAGATGCTGATATTCAGTGACGTAGCGTCGGAGCTGGACGCGTTTCAAGAAAACATTACCCGTCGATTTGCCATCAACGAATGTGATGGCTCGAGCGGCTTCGTTGGTATGGAGCTACACTGGAGCAAGACAGGTGAAATACTGGCGATTACGCAACAGAAGTATATCAAATCGGCTCTCAACCGATTTGGTAGCAGTCGTGACCAAGTGCAGCCTCGAACTCCAATGGACGTAGATTTTCAGCGCCAAGTGATCGAAGACGTTGCAATGATCGATCTGTCTTTTCGTCCGGTCATCGGATCATTACTCTACGCGTCGACGGTGTCTCGTCCTGACCTCGCAACGGCTGTCCGCCTTATTGCTCAATAAACGGAAAAGCCAACACATGCAGTGGAGAGCGGAGTTGGGCGTGTACTTGGATATCTCAAGCGCACCGCCAACATGGGACGCGAGTATCGTCAATCTGGTACAAACGAACTACAGCTTGACGTCTACTGCGATGCTGATTTTGCGTGCGAGAAGGAACGCAAGTCACCTACAGGGTTTGTCGTGTTCCTGAATGGGTGCTGTGTAGCGTGGGGCTCAAAACGGCAACCGATTGTGACGCTGTCGACTACTGAATCGGAGTATGTGGCTCTGACGCATGGAATAAAGGAGTGTATTGGACTCAAGCAGTTGCTTCTTGAGTTGGGATATGATGTCGGCAAGGTACTAGTTCATGAAGACAACCAGGCAGCTCAGCACATTGCAGAAGGCAAGGGAGTCTCGCAACGCTCGCGTCACACTGATCTTCGCTACCACTGGGTGCGCGAACAAGTGCAGCGAGATGTCATTCAGATTTGCTACTGTGTTACGGCTGTTATGGTGGCGGACTTATTCACGAAACCGTTGGCCCAACCCAAGTTCAGCGCGATCGTCACGCGGCTCGGTATGTGCCGAGTGGGAGCATTGGAATCGACACTTTGCTCAGCATGATACGGCACATTTAACTTGGCACGCGTCATCACTGCTATGCCACAGGACACCGCGCCATCATGTCAAGTTCAACTTCAAGGTCAGGCACTGGAGCTCAAGGGCTGCGTACAGGGCGCACAGGACGTGTAGGTCGTGTAGGCTCAGAGGCTTTTGCATAACACTCAATTTTACTCACTTATCATTTTATCAAGTTCCTCTCAAGCAGCAACCAACTCAACAATTAGCACAAAGATACACAAGGTAAAGAAACGGTGTTCCCAGCGTAAGTCGCAGACGATATTGTTTTCCGTGCGGAGGTAGTAGCCCTGAAGCTGTTCGGTTCAACATTAAAAAAAGCGAGTAGGAAGGTAGTACTGCCAGTACTACGGAAGTGTTGAGTACCAGTACTGTACTGGTACTCAACACTTCCAAGTACGTATTAGCAATTGTAAAGTGTGAGCTCTTTGAGTCTGGTGCAGCCGAAATTCGAAATATGGTAGCCTTTCGTCGTTATTTAGGATACTCTAAGGTTATTCCGTTAGCTCAATCCAGGGCGTCGCGCGCGTCAACAGTTACCGCTGTCACTGTTGAATAATAATTTACTACATGTACACCATTTCCCGGCCAAGTTTTCAGTTTTACCAACCATCGTGCAAATGGCCCGTTCTTGTTTGATCTAATTTAAGGCTGTGTGGAGTCACACCATTTTTAATTTTAGGCTACGGCATTTAGCAATTTGCATGAAAAGTCACTTTTCCCACGACTTGCATTTCTGCCCATCACACTTTTCAAGCAGGTTGCAAACCTGGTCAAATACATAGAGCCTACGCTACCGCCTCAAAGGGTATGGCTTATGGTGCTCTATGAAATGAAGCCCTCCAAAACATTTCTTATTGTAGGACAACTTACATGTTGTTAGTATGGTACTGTGAATGCTGTAGTCGCTGTTTGGCTTCGTTTGTGCATTTCTTTCTTCTCTGAATAAGGGATACCCTTGAAGCGTCAGAGAATGCGGTAACGTAGGCTCTATGTATTTGACCAGGTTTGCAACCTGCTTGAAAAGTGTGATAGGCAGAAATGCAAGTCGTGGGAAAAGTGACTTTTCATGCAAATTGCCAAATGCCGTAGCCTAAAATTAAAAATGGTGTGGCTCCACACAGATTAAATTAGATCAAACTAGAGCGGGCCATTTGCACGATGGTTGGTAAAACTGGAAACTTGGCCGGGAAATGGTGTAGTAGACTGACAGAACTGCACAAAAATTCAAACACGAGATGGTTTTATCGAGCTGTAAGCCTAGTTGCGGGTCCTGCCAGCAATTGGCTATACAGATTGCGCCTTGACAAACGCTGCGTACTCTTTCGCTATTTTCTTGTAAGTCTGATCTAGCGCTCGATTCTCTGTCTGGCCAAGGTCGCTGGCCACTTGCTTAGCAGTGTATCCCTTCTTGTGCCAGTGCTGATACAGCTGCTTCGCTTTTTTTGGGTTCGTTAGCATCTTCTTCAGTTTGTGTTCCATGAAGGTTTGGCTCTGGGTAGCACTGTTGTCGTCATCCTCAAGCAGGGACCGCATGAACTCGTGGTCAGCTTGGGCCGTCACCGTCTTTTCAATGTGGTGGTTGGAGGCCACGGTCGGGGTCTTGGGGTCGCGGGCGGCACTCGCTGTAGCAAGGGTGGCCGCGGCCAGCAGCAGGATGTAGCGTGGTTGCATGCTCTAATTCTATGTAGATAAAGGAAGTCGAGTTGTGATGTACCGGTATCGATGCCAGTAGGGCTTTATTCAAGGTACCGGTATCACCGCGGTAGAACCGTAGGAATCATCATATTTAGCAAATCTCAATCGGTGTTTTTGCGTTCCGTACAGTTTTGCCAGTACAGTCGTGCACCTCCAATTCGACAGGGCGGACCATATCAACAGTGCCAGGGCATAAGTGCACAACATAAAGCAAAAAACAAACGCAAATCCAGTGCACTGATATTTGTTTTGTTAATTCAGTACAAAATTTACGCCAATCTTCTGCATAATCTTGGCGTCAGACGCGCGAATCGCGGGCGCGCAACAGCGCTTCCGGTCGCGATAGGCGTCCGGCAAGGCGGCAACTTCCGCGGACCGCTTAAGAATACTCTGGATGGTAGTGCGCTTTACTGCTCGGGGGGTCTTAAAGCGCTCCGTTGCCCAACGAGCAAGTTCGGAGTGAGAGCATGCAGGATCTGACTTGTGCTTCTCGCACAAAGACTGCTTTTGTGGGACATGTAGGAGGAAGGGCGATGTCCCATTGTCTTTGGCGGTAAAAATCAAAGTGTGTGTTTGTATGAAGACGTCCGATCCCAAATTTAAAATCAGATCGATGCGGCGTGTCATCCTTCGGCGAGGAGGGGAAAACCGTTGAGGTTAATTGCTAGGAGTGGTGATGGGCAAAGGTAATTGCGCATCCGATTCGCGTAATCATAAAATCTGGCAGGGTATCGACTGATATCGGTGTCGAATTGGAGGTGCACGACTGTAATGATAATCCGCGGCTTCAACACACCACGAAAGGACAACGCTTTCTCCAATCATCTTTTAAAAATTAAAATAAAATCTTATTCACTTTAAAAATAAAGATGATAGTTCGACAAGCAATACCGGTATTTTTAACACCGATAGAGCTGTAGCCGAATTGCCAGGGCCTCCAAAATCAATCAGCAAACATTCATCTTCGGGCATTATGTCGCTCCCTTCTTTAGCCGTGACGAGTTCCATGGAGGGTCTTACCACAATATTGAATGTGTGGCCAACTATAATACACAACATGTTTATTAAAAAAATCATTTAGGTGTTTTATCGTGAATCAAATAACGCGATATCACTCGCTTTATACTTACGAGCTTTTGCGTCTTCGTTGTATCAATCTCTTATGCGTATCAGATCATACTACATATGCAGTGTTATGCAAGCAAAAATGCTCCATCAAATTAAAGCATTGTCGTATTATGCCATACAACTTGCTCGAAACAATAACTTCAAGAATTTTTTTCACATGTCAATTTCGTTTGAACTTACCTATTAATATCAGTCGGTGAAACCTGTTTCACTGGAATGAAGGTAACTTACTCTATCCTAGGCCTCTCCCTTCTTCTCTTTCTTGATGTACGCGGCTACCCATGGGCGAGCTCTTGGTAAACCCTTTGGAGCTCTCTATTCTCATCTTGGTTCAATCCACTGGACACTCTTTTCAGCGTGTATCCCCTCTTGTACCATTGCTCGTATAACTTCATTGTTTTTCTTGGGTTTGTCAGCGACTTCTCGAGTTTGTTCTCAATGAACGCCGATCGATGGTCATCTCGTTTGGCCGGGTCGTAGTAGTAGTCAGTATTAAATTTGTCTTCAGTGCGTAAGAATCGCTTACGTCTGGTGTCTGTCTGGAGAGTTTGAATTGAGTGAGCACGATTAATCTTGACGTGCTCGGAGTCACCTTTGACGATAGTAGCCGACACTGCGCCATTGCTGACAGCAAGAATGGCTACCAGTACCATCAGAACGCAGTGAAGGTGCATGATGGCCTGTAACTGAGTACTCTATAGCAGACCAGAAGAGTGAAGGGTTTCCACCAACGGGTGGATTGTCGAATGAACGTGTTCCAGACTGGAACTTCCAGTCCAAGTCACAATCGCCAACACCGGTAAGCATTCGATGCTTTGTTCTACCTTTTCGAGGATGTGCAACTCCGATAGCGCTGCAAAGCATTAGTTTTCTGCGAACTTAAGCAATATCACGTACAGAAAGTTATTGATTATGCCTTTACATTTGTACTGAATCGAACGTTTAAATAGTAGTGCTGTACACGTTTCCTCGCGCTCATAATGCTAGTTAATACAGTAGTCATAAGGCTAAGCCTCTTTGGTAGTGTAGTGTTCGTATAGCTCCCACAAAAGGTGTAAATACTGTACATTTATCAATATTGTACTTTAAATATTATTTATAAGCTTAAGTTTTGGTCGTGCACAACAGTATTCGACTTAATGTTACTTCAAAAAAAAATTGAAGTAGTAATTTATGCATACAGTTCATTGCATTTTTACTTTAAAACACGTGTATCATGTGTATGTGTGTTTTCAAGATACATGTAGGTAGATTAATGTACTGTACAGTGTACAGTGTACACTGAAATGAAAGTGCAAGCGGACAACATGCTTCCTGTCGGCGATACGATGGCCGTCCTTTGATACCTGGTATGGAAAGAGCTTTCATGTATTATTATTAAAAAGTTTCATCGATCAAAGCATTGCTTTGAGC
The DNA here is from genome assembly GCA_011320135.1 of Phytophthora betacei. Classification (NCBI taxonomy): domain Eukaryota; phylum Oomycota; class Peronosporomycetes; order Peronosporales; family Peronosporaceae; genus Phytophthora; species Phytophthora betacei. Next base: position 186,460 of record JAANHX010000245.1, read on the forward strand.
TACGGCGCCTTTTGGGTGTCCTCGTTTAAGTGTCTTGCTTTCAATTTTTTAAACGAGCACACTCAATAGGCACCGTAGCTCTTCCAACAGGTACCGTTCTTCCCATTCTTGTCAGCTTACGATGCTCTATTAATAATACACTGTACATTATTGCGCATTTCCAAAAAAAACGATTTAAAAAGTTACTACAAGTATTTAAAAACGAATATTCTGGCAAAACTGATCTGATTTGTCATTTGTATCGGGCGATATATTTATAATAAGACGCGAAGTATTTACTTCGAAGTACAAAAGATACAGCGGTTTATTGAAATAGTGATCAAAGGAGAACGTCCTCACAACACCCAAGCAAATTATGTACCACCCACACTATACTACTAGCACCATAAACCTCTCTTTTTGCATCTTTGGACAATTAAGAACACTAAATAGAGTTTGACAGCACTCAAAGTGAGTGTACTGACACTGAAATCCTTAATTATTATAGCCATTCATTTAGCACCCAATCAAAACTCATCAGTAGCACTGTTTTAACCAATACCACACTAGCAAAGAGACAAATGTGTTGGCTCTCTTTTAAAGACTCCACGCAGCTACACCCCCCTCTCCACCATCGAACCATGCCTCGCGCCTTACCCTGGACGGAACTTGCTGTCGGCCTGAACCAGGAAGACATCGATCTACTTCTGGGGTCATTTAAAAGCTACAAAATTGTAAAGAGCGACCGTGTTCCATGCACTGTCTGCACCAACGCTGCGCCCCACAACATGAGAAAGCGCCTGTTACGCTGCGCGTGCAACGAGTGTAAGGCTGCAATGCCGTACGCTGGATGCGAGTGGCGCGGAAAGCTGCTGAAGTGCAAGCAAGAAGATCTCCTTGATCTCTTCAAGGTAGGCTCGCACGTAAGTACTCGCCGGTCGCCTCGGCGACCCCGCATTACGCGAGCAATGCAGAGTTTTGCCCATGAAATGGCGGATCAAGGGCTTAAGCCAGCGCGGATCCGTACCGGATTAATGCGAAAGTTTAAGCTTGGCCCCGATACGTTGCCGCCTCTAAAGGTCGTGCAACGTTTCGTCTACAACTACCTTGCTAAAACTGTTGGTACCAACGACTACCGCGACGACGTGAGGCGTATGGTTCGCGAAACAGCCTTCACAGACCAGGAGCAAGATTTCGATGCATTTTCATATACGTGGAGAACGGAAGAAGAGGGAAGACCGTACGTTGGGTTGGGAGCTGATGCAAACCCGTTTTTGGTGGGGGTGTCATCGAAGAAGCTACTGCGCCAGGCAGATCGAGATCCTGCGACGTTCGTCCTGCTCATGGACGCAACGTTCAAATTGAGCCACGTTGACTACCCTGTGTTTGTCGTAGGCATCACAGACTGTTGTCGAAAGTTTCATCTCATGGCAATTTTTGTGTCTTCACAATGGAAAGAAATACATATTTCTGAGGCGCTAAAGGCCCTTCGGAAGGTCTACTCTCAAGTGACCGGTAAACAACTAGCTGTGCGATATGCGATGGGCGACGCCGACGACGCTCAATACAATGCCGTCGCTTGTGTACTCGGAGCTGATAGCGAAGTTAAAGTACTCATGTGCTTTTACCATGTAGCTGCAAAAGTGCATGAGAAGACGAGGAAGCTCCACCATTCTCTCTACCCTGTAGTGGCTAGAGGTGTTCATGACCTGCACTTTGCCGCCAGTGAGTTGGAGTATGAAGAAGTCAAGACACGAATGTTGAACGACTGGGCGCTGATTCCGGGTCTTGAGAGCTTCATGGAATATTTCAAGCGCCAATGGTTGACGCGTCGATTTTGGAGGTGGCAGGTCTTCCATACTCCTCCAGCATTTGCTGTGACGAATAACCCTGTTGAAACGTTCAATGCGTCCCTCAAACACGATTACACGCTGCGTGTAAGGATGAAAATGGGCTCTCTGCTCCGTCAGCTAATGGCATGCTGCACTCACGAAAGCACCACTTCAAGATCATTTGGTGTGGACCCAGCACCAAGTGTCACCCTTGTTCGGCGCGCCAGTGCAATGAGAAAAGCCGGAATGCTTTTGGAGCCGCAATGTCTCCGCAACTCTATTGCATATTTGCTAAGCAATGCCGATGAAGGTGGAAGCGCTTCAACCCAGGTTATCCGGGTTATCTCTCGCCAAGTACCCCGTGTCTTCGACCCCGAGGCAAAGCGTTCTCGCGAGGCGCTACCAGTCACGGCTCAGCTCGGTGAGCAGACAGCCAGAATGGAGATTGAAGGAATACTTGACGGTGGCTGGACTGTAAATACAGCGTCTTGGACGTGTCCGTGTCGTTACTGGCAGAAGTTTGCGGCATGCATCCACACGTTAATGGCAAAGCACGTTTGTGGCGTTCACGCAATGGACAAGCGAGAGAGACTCGTATACCATGGGCCACACAAACGTCAAGGTGCCTACGGTGGTAGACTTCCTGGGCGCCCTTGTCTCAATCCCCCAGCGCTGCAGATAGAATAAGATACAGCATTGGTTAATACATTTGTTAAGATCAATAGAACCGCATAATTGCTTTCCAGCATACCTTTGATTGATAGAGATGGGTTCCGTGCACAACACAGACGACGCGTTGGGAGGCCACCCCCGCAATAGGACGGCGAGCACCAGCAGCACGGACGACGAGCTCCAGTGGCACACACCAGCAACATACACGATGAGCACCAGCAGCACACGCCGGGTCGACAAGCACCAGGACAACGAGCACCACTAGCAGGACGAGCACCAGCAGCACACACGACGAGCACCAGCAGCCGGACGACAACAACAAGCACCACGAAGCCAAGCACCAGTAGCGCACAGCGTCAGCGACGAGCAGCACGGACAGCACAGCGAGAACCAACAGCACACAGCGGAGGCAAGAGCAGCAGGACGACGAGCACCACTAGCAGGACGAGCACCAGCTGCACACACGACGAGCACCAGCAGCCGGACGACAACAACAAGCACCACGAAGCCAAGCACCAGTAGCGCACAGCGTCGGCGACGAGCAGCACGGACAGCACAGCGAGCACCAACAGCACGCAGCGGAGGCAAGAGCAGCAGGACGACGAGCACCAGCAGCACACACGACAAGCACCAACAGCACACAACGGAGGCGAGAGCAGCAGGACGACGAGCACCAACAGCACGGACAACAAGAACCAGCACCACGGACGACAAGCACCAACAGCACATAGCGTCAGCGACGAGTAGCACGGACAGCGAGCACCAGCATCAGGACAACGAGCACCGGCAGCATACGGCGGAGGGGAGAGCAGAGGCCAACGAGCACCAGCAGCACGGACGACCGGGGGGGGGGGGAGATATGGAGGCGGGTACGAAGAGATTTAGAGAATGCTGGCTCTTCATATCTGTTAGAATTTTCGTTAGCATATTTGAAAGGACTGCACGATTTGTGGACACCTCGACGTGTTGTATGAAAGCCTGCCCTGCTCTTACCTGGGTGCCCTGAGGATGATTTGGGTGTTGCATGTCTCTTTTGTGAGTGTTTGTAGGATTTCCTCCACGTCGGGCTGTCCACAAATCGTGCAGTCCTTTCAAATATGCTAACGAAAATTCTAACAGATATGAAGGGCCAGCATTCTCTAAATCTCTTCGTACCCGCCTACACATCTCTCTCCCCCTCCCCCGGTCGTCCGTGCTGCTGGTGCTCGTTGTCCTCTGCTCTCGCCTCCGCCGTATGCTGCCGGTGCTCGTTGTCCTGATGCTGGTGCTCGCTGTCCGTGCTACTCGTCGCTGACGCTATGTGCTGTTGGTGCTTGTCGTCCGTGGTGCTGGTTCTTGTTGTCCGTGCTGTTGGTGCTCGTCGTCCTGCTGCTCTCGCCTCCGCTGTGTACAGTGCTACTGATGAGTTTTGATTGGGTGCTAAATGAATGGCTATAATAATTAAGGATTTCAGTGTCAGTACACTCACTTTGAGTGCTGTCAAACTCTATTCAGTGTTATTAATTGTCCAAAGATGCAAAAAGAGAGGTTTATGGTGCTAGTAGTATAGTGTGGGTGGTACATATTTTGCTTGGGTGTTGTGAGGACGTTCTCCCCGACGTGTTGTATGAAAGCCTGCCCTGCTCTTACCTGGGTGCCCTGAGGATGATTTGGGTGTTGCATGTCTCTTTTGTGAGTGTTTGTAGGATTTCCTCGTGATCAAAGCTGTAGTTTAGTACTATTATACTTAAGGATTGCAATATTCCCATATTGAATATCGCGAAGCAACCCGAAGTGCGCAAATTGCTGTATCAAAAACATGTACCGGTAGTGATCTAATAATACCGTATTCTTATTGCAACAAGACTAACAATGAGCTCTAGGTTAGTTCACTCGTAGTCAGGGGGGGGGGGGGAGGCTGCAGCGCAGTAAGCATGTTAAAATAACCTGGGCAAATTGCAAGATCTCTGCAATACATGTAGCAATTGAATTTTGAGCTCTCCATTGCAGTAATACACCGCTAAAAAATATTTTTTACGTCGTGTTTTTTTCAATCACTGCTTCGGAGTACAGTACTTCAGCTATTCAGCTAAGTATCCTTGCAAAAAAATGAAAAATACTCATCGCAATTGTCTTAGTACAGGAAGGCTCGCAAGGTTTCGACTTCGACTTTCCTGCGTCTATGCTGTCCGATTTCGCTCTGTGTTTCGCCCAGATCATCACTATCTCCTTCACACACGGCGGCATCCAGTGCTGCTATGGCTGACAAATAGTGTGTGCGCATCCGCAGATAGTGCACCCGAGCTGCTCGCCCTGCCGCCACTCGACTGACTCGGTCCAGCGTCAACAATTGCTCAATCGTCTCTTCAATCTCACTGGAGGTTACGTGCACCGACGGCAGCTTCACTAGCGCTGTACTATCGCGCTGTTCATCTCCTTCTACAGCCCCTGTATCAGCCCCATCGTAGTCAAACGAACCGACGCGTAGTCCGCAGCTATCAGGCACCCATTCCTGCATGATCGGCGTGTTGTATGTCACGGTAACAGCACCGACGGCTAAGCTCTCAAGCACCGTTTCTTCATATTTTTCCAGCTCCGGAGGAACGGGGAATAGGTGCATCCCAATGCTGTTTTTCAGCCTGACAATCTCCTGAGGCGAATTGGCGTCTTCTTCGCACACCAAGTCCACGTTAAGTTGGCGTTTAGTTGGTCTCTTGGCTGGATTCTTTGGGCTATCCAGGCCTTCCAGCCACTCTTCCGCAGCCCGGTTCGGGTCTGCCGCTTCGGCTGCCTCTGCAGCTTCAGCATCAGCCTCATAGTCCTTGACCATACTGCTTAAAATACGCTGAAATGACCCACATAACACTAAAGACCGCTCGAAGCGAACATGGAGCATATGCCAGTCTGGATGAGCCACCCAAGCAGTCAGTAGTTCTTCAGTGAACTGCTGCTTCTTGTCCGCGTCATCCACCGCTACAACATGCAGAAATTCGTCCCATTTCTTCCGGATATGTCGATTATACACATCCGGCACGGTCGTTTTCAGCAAATAAACGCCGAAATGACTCGCGGCGAGGTCCGCGGTGCCCAGATCAACAGGCGATGTCCGTCCCACGCCTGCTCGTCCTCTATGGTCGCGTTCTTCCTGTCGTTCTTGACGGAATTTCAGCATTTGCTTTAGTGCAAACTCTGATTTGACCAGTACTAAATCTGGAAATCTAGAAGCAAATAAAACTGGACGCATCGCACTTAATGGGAACATGGCTGCAAACACCCCAACTTGTGTCTCTGCTGCTCTATCGAGTGGACTGGCGCCCACAGCGACGTGAACCCTACTTGCGATCTTAGAGTGAGCGTTTGCAGCCACCACTTGACTTCGAGGCCACAAGAATGCCAACTCGGTCGCTTGAGCCATGGCTCTGTCACTACCCGTAGGAATGACAGCCAGACATGTCCACGGTAGTCTGGCCTGGCCAGGTTGCCGTGCTCCTGGACTGTATTGTTGCTCGAAGCGACGTTCCAGGAACCTCAATGCTGCTGCGCGGGGCTGCATGTGGGTACTGGGCACTGCACTACGCTGCATCAGATCAGCTGAAGCTAACAGTCTCTCTCTGAATACACACTCGTGGACGCGTAGATCAAACGAGACAGTCTGGAACTTGCAGTAAATAAGGATCTGAAGCAGCACGAGGCTGATGGAGGCGTAAGTGAGCCAGTGGGTGGGATAAACCCAGTATTTAACTGGGGCATTGGGGTCTCCCTTCCACTTTTTGACCCAATCTTTGGGACCTTTTAAGATCCATGCGGTCTTTTGTCTCCATTCACCCACTTTAGATGCTGCGACTGGGAATCGGGCAGCCCATGCAACATACAGCAACTGTAGCCATGTCATAAGTTGTCTCCATAGATCTTGCAGCAACTTAAGCCCTCGTTCACCTCGACCTGCGTTATTAGATAGCTGCAGTAGCTCTTGGTCTTCCACCGACGTCTTGGGGCCGTTTTGTTTGGATGGAGCCACTTTGCCTGGTTTCGATGGCGCATTCGCTACGCCGTAGCTCTCGCTGTCGCCGAGCAAAGATGACGCCGATGCTGCGGACGCCAAGTCGCTCTCGTTGAGTGTAACGCTCTCGGTGGCCGAGATTTCGCTCTCCATGCCCTCGAAGAAGCTGCGCCGACGCAAGCGTGACGTCGGCGCTGCGTCCATTTCGCTCATTATGGTTGGGGAGTGAAACTGCTTGGAAAAATGCCACACAAATTTAACATGACATTTATGTTGACCACATATCAAATTTGCATGTACCCTGCTTTAAGAAAAATGGCTTTATTTTCATTAGGTGTTAAAAATAGGCTTAACTTCAATTGTGATTGAAACTCACAGTGAAAACAGCTTACCGCTCTTTTTAACAAAAAAATGTTTTTAAATCGGTAAAGTGCTTAAATTTACTACCGAATTGCAGTATCGTGCTGATCCAGCAACGATAACACTACGGTCACAGGTCGATGTCGCTTTTACTGTATTTATTCAGTAGCTTAGTCTTATTTGTGTCCGAAGATTGCGTGATGATCGACCACCCAGTGGAAACAGCTTGGGAGGCCTGATCATCACAAGGTTCGTGACGCTGAGTATAATGTTGGTTTCAATACATATCGTACATGCACTCACGAGTCGGAACTGTCGCCGACAATCTGTCGGTGCACTATTATAGGAACCCAGCTAGCCATGCCACCTTCAAGCCGCCGTCGCAAGCCAGTCCTGTGCAGTTTTCCAGGCTGCGAGAAGCAAGCACAGACACGCAGACTATGCAAAGCTCATGGAGGAGGTGTTCGATGTCGTGGATCGGGTTGCTACAAGCTAGCTCAGAGTCGTGGTCTGTGCGTCGCACATGGAGGTGGTCGACGGTGTGCCCACGACGGGTGCAGCAAGCTCGCGCAGTGCAAACGATTTTGTCTCTCGCATGGAGGAGCGAGCGCGTGCATCCTCTAACTTTGGTGAATACCGATTTACCCTCAGCACAATACCGATATCGCAGCAGTAAAGAGGTAAGCTTTGAGTAACTTTTCTTTAAAAAAAGGCAATCTATTCAAATTCCGAAAAGTTAGATCAATCCTGACTTGAGCATAAAATTTTGACAATTAATTGGTAAGCTTAGTTTGGTCCAAGTTGCTGACGAGTCTGGAATCAGTCGTTTTGTTGTGCCGCGACGACTTGCACTGGTTCGGTAACACACTGTAGGCCATGATGAGACTTTTTTGTCGGTGTACCGAGCTCGATGGGGGGGTCTCCTTCTGAGTTGGAAGTTCCAACTCAATCTAGCTGCATCACAGGAACTGTACTGGGAGTGTCAACACCTCTAAACATGCTAATCCGAGTAGTTGACTCCAGCAATCAACTTTGTATGTCATTCACTTTTGTACGGTATCAATTAAGCTACGAGTCTTTATCCATTTAAATCTAGTTTGCATTATTGTAGGGATTTTGATGACAAAATGCTACAGTGTCACAAGTCATTTGAGCATGCAATAATGTACTTTCTGCACGGAATATAACCTTTAGCGGCGGGTTGCAATCGCTTGAAGCCAAAGCTGCCGTCAGAATGACTTGCTAAAGGTAGATCATCCGGACTCATGGGGCTACTCGCGCTCTTGCGACGGAGCAGCGATATCGACGCGTGCGATAGCGGGGGGGGGGGGGGGTCATGCACTTCATCGCATGATATCCCCTCGATATCGACGAGAAGTGACATGATTATTGGTGCACATGCAACTATTCTTTCTTCGTTAGTGGATTACAGCAAGTTAGATTGGCAACTCGCGTGTGCTTTCAACGCGAATCATGTAAGTGACATCGTTTTTTTTGCGCTGCTTAATAATATTAGAGAACTTAAGTAGTTTGAATAGCGAAACAGCAATTTCTGGATAAAATCAGAATTAATGACTGATAGATTATCCATGCATGCTCCAATACTTAGTGATGTTACTAGAACAGTTTTTTGGACCTTAGGATTTGACCATTTTTCTGGCAATCGGTCGTCTCGAGTATTGAAAATCTACTCATGGCACCAATATTTACATTATCAACAACCATTTTGAGTGACTCATTTCTTGTGTCCTGCTTGTTGATGAAGAAACGATTGACTGCAAACTCGTTGTCGAAACATCTTCTCGAGAGCTCAGACTACAACTTAGTCCAATTTGCTAAAAACATGTTGTGTGTTTGTTCCAGGTAGTTGCATCGCTTACAGGTTAAAAATTTCAAGGCAGCTGTTTTAACGTGTAAATCTAGTATTATCACCGTCGTAGACTAGAATAAATACAAGTGCACCTGCATTCAAAACGCCTCCAGAATTTCGTATTAAACTATCATTTGGGCAATATCAAGTTTACTCTAAAATAATCCGTGTTTTTCTCTAAGTTTCGTGTAGCTATAAGCTAAACACATCTGTGATTTATATTCGTAATCGACAATAATCGTAATCGATATTCACTGCAAATAATATGGTCTGAGAGCCGGTCATTCGAGAATACTCCCACGAAGACCCACAGACCAAAATGCGCGGCATTTGCTCGCTGGCTGTCATGGTGCTTACTTTCTACGCAATCACCACGTGCACCAAAGCCGCCCTGATCGACAACGCCCGTGGTTTGTATTACGACAGTACCAGAGGTATCACCTCTAATATAAGCGCTCGCCGTCTTAGAAGGGAAGCGGTCGTATTGCCAGCTGCCGCGTTTCATCATCACCTAATGCAGAAACCGTCAGCACCTTCGACTCAATCGTCGCAAAATCGGCTCACTGAAAAGTGGTCGAAAGTTCTCGGTGTTCCACTGTTACTTGGTGCGGCAGTTGGCGTCGTTGTTGCTTCTGTCAAGATATTTCAAAAGCTGAACGAATCCGCCAAATAATGCTTACTGAAGCCACCTGAGAAAGTACAACCCCCTCGAGCCCAGCATCTTAAAGTGGACTTACCAGATTAACACTTAATTTTCATTTTACCGCTAATGAGAGGTTGAAAAAAAATATCAAAGAAAAAATTAAAAACATTGTATTTTTAACGGAATAACTGATTATTCATCCATCTTTCTTCCATAAATATGCATCATTTCCGGATACGTTTGAATACTTAGAGGATCTCCGACGGTAGTGCAAAATACAAAAGTGATAGAACAAAGTGAGTAGGCATAAAGAATACAATTACACGTGTAATACTTAGCAGTAGGATGCATCCCTAAACTGCGATGCTGGAGAAACCTTCTGGCAAATTAAAGTTTGGGTCCTTTAACCGCCTTCAATGTCTCGAGCCGCAGCTGACAAGTCAATAAACATCTCTGTACGAGTGTCGCTGTTCGCAACCCAGTAACATTCCTTGAGCCGGAGGTTGAAAAAAAATCAATAAAATAACTATTGCACTTTTATACGGAAAAACTTATTATAGCTCCTTCTTCCTTCCAATACTTTTTAAATTTGTAAAATAATCTGCATTACTTAATGACATACAAAAAAAAGATATACATCAAAACGGGTCTAATGTAATTATTGCAATAATTGGTCAAATACCATATTATTGATTAGTCCGGCGGTATTGCAATGTCTATCACAGAAGGAGCTTGAAAACGAAATTATAATAGCATATTTTATTTTCCAACCGCTGTTTTTGGACAAGACGATATTGTGCGCCACTTTGTTATTTAGCACAGTATCGTCCTCACCAAGTCGCACTAGCGTCTGCAGCTCAAGGTTCTTTAGTTCAACCTGCAATACAGCGACCTCCGCTTCCAACACCCGCTTCTCCTCTTTACGTAACGCGTGCGTAGACTTTTGCTTCTTGTAGGTGCGTTTCTTCTTCATTGACCCGCGCGCTGTCATTCGCGTCGGAACTATCATAGGATCCTAGGGCAAGCGTGGCGACGCTCCCGCGCGCTGTCACTCGCGTCGGAGTAATCATAGAATACTAGCACTGGCGTGACGACGCGAGTTGGAGCCGTGGCAGTCATGTCGGACTCCACGACGTTTATCAGGTCTGCGATGGTCGTGAAGTGGAAACAGACTCGTTCATCGTGCAGTATGAGCCAGTCGACCTTGGAATGATAGACGAAGCCAAGACAGGTGCCGATCAAGCGGAAGAGCAAGTGACAAGGACCATTGTGTTCCAGCGAAATACATAACATGGGTTAGCTGTTTTTGGGGTCGTGTACGGTTAGGGCCTGATAATTGGGTCTGGCGGGTTTCCTGACCAAAATGCCAGGCCCTACCAAACACAAGACCAATTGCTAAGCTATATATTTAAGTGAAAGATACGAAGCTAAGTAGTTGGGTAAAAAAGCTTAAACCACGATGGTCTGCGCGGCACGAAGTTGGTCGGCATTAGTGTCGCCATCATCGGCATCACTGTCATTGCTGATCACATCTGCGCCCAAATTGGTAGCAGCAGCGTCCTCTTCGCTGCTAGTACCAGAGACGCCATCGTTGTCATCATCACTGTCGACATCTACAGCCTCGTCATCTTCTTCACTGCTCGATTCTTCTTCTTCTGTAGGAAGATCCACAGGGCGAGGAAGCTGGATGGTCTCACGAGTTCTACCACGGGATCGGCGACTACGAATAGCGGCAATATCAGCGACATGGCCTCGCGCTAAAGCCTCAATAGTACCTACAAAGTTCGTAAGACTGGGGTGTGGTGTCGAGAAAGCGGCGTTCAACTCTCTGTTGAACCTCTCTAATGGATTATTCGTTCGAGCAACAAGCCGTTCATTTAGACCGTGGATATTCCATAGCCCAGTATCGTAGAGCTCCAGCCAGGTTCTCTTGAAATAGTTCCAAAAGCAACGCCACTTAGAGCGAGCGTAGGGAACACCGTCGCTGCGGCAGCGATCCTTGATTTGACGCTTGACCCACGTAATGCCTCCAACCTCGATCCGGTCCTCCGGCACGACGGTTAGCATATCTAGTACACCAGGGGTCATAGCGATTGATGCAGCTGTGTTCGTTATACCTAACTTGCGCATTTTACGGCGGACTGCCTGTTTAAAATGGAACAGGCAGCCGATCACTTGTGCGTTCGGGAATTGGACGCCAACTGCGTCGATCAGAGCACGTTCAAAGTCGCAGACGACCTCCGCCGGGTCGAGTTTTTGATCCGTAGCTTGCATGATGAAATGAAGGACGTCGAAATAGGTGTCATTAGTCCGATGGGATGTCAAGACGTAGAACACTGGGCAGTAGTATCCAGTGGACCGATCGAAAACCATGAGAACAACGCATTGCTTGAAGCCACGAGGCACACACCGGAAAGTACCGTCAATAAATATTGATGTACCAGCGTACTTAAGCAGCGAAATTAATTCCGGGTGCGCCCACCCGATCATTCGACAGGGGGTTTCGTTGTCATTAAACCCACTGATGTAGTGAAATTGAAAAAAGTTGAGCGGTTGATCTCGGACTCGAGAAAGAGGTGGAAGTTCAACACGACCATGTACATTTCCACCGGAATGACGGTCTCGTACACGATAGACTCGACTGAGAACTTGCTCACGAGACAAACCAACAAGTGCCTGGTTTTGACCGCCGCCGTAGAACTGTTCATCGACTCGACTCCAGATAGTAGCTGCCGGGAGCGACATTTCGGTACGTGCTAGGTTATCGACTGCGGCTTGCATGTCGGCCACAATGTCTAGAGGCTGGGCAAGAGGTATGCGATCCCTTCTGCAAGTATGCGGTGCAAAATTTCCATATTCCATGGACTCTGAAACCAGCTCCACCTTGCCGCTGCATTGTTGCCCTCGATAGTAACTGCAGCGATACACGACCTTACGACGTGAGGACCACGCTTTGGTGTACTGATAGCCACTGATGTTTATAATGGTTGAGTATCTACCATTGCGAGCTGCTGATGAGTGCGGGAGGGTCAACCCACCTGCCGGAACTGAAGAAGTGTCGTGTGTTACATTGCTATGTGGAGCAACCGTCGACCGAGTTGGCGCGACTAAGGATGCTGCGTCTGGGTCAGGGACGTTGGGGTCTACGTCGGTCATGGAAGAAGTTGTGTTCGTTCGACTTGTTGGAAAAGAAGAAAGAATGGAAATAGTGCACGGGCTCACATCAGAACAAAATGGTTGCTAAGAAACCCCTAAGTAGTGGTTTCTAGTGCTCGCGGGAGTTTTGAAACAGCCATGGAAGTTGGTAACCATACCTGGTTGCACTTGATCCAGGTAACTCTGAATGGCTGCCTTCTAGCATTGTTTTATATAGTTCAGACCGAAATAGCCGACCGCACTAGAGCTATTTCCGACGAGTGGAAATGGAACCTGACCCGATAATCAGGCCTGACCTGTATACGACCCCGTTAATATTCTACCATAACATGTAGTTACCACTCGGATAGCTTACCAGGTTGCCGAAAAATCAATGGATAGAACAAACAAAAAAACAAGCGTAATCACAAATTCTATTATGTAGGTAGACCTAGAGTCTCTCTGACGCAGTTAAGATACGTGCCCTGCGATCGAATCGACGTCTCTCGCATGTCCATCACGGCACCGTGCGAGATGTTGAGGTCCGTGTGACAGATTTTCGTGCAGGCCCAGCGCATGAGAACAACGACATGCTCGGCTTCGCCTTCAGCTTTCTGCTTCGGTGTGTCCAAGTACGACACCAACATGGCGGCCGTCGTGTCACGTCGAACGCGCTCCCGCGGTCTGTACGGATACAGCTCGTCCTCGTCTACGAAGTCTGTGGATGTGACCGCGTAGCAGTCTCTGCCACTCTTGCCACTCTCTGTGTTAGAGTACTCTGTAAAATGCACCAAATTGTTCTCTACAAGGACACCTCGACTGGTCTGGGACACGAGTCGCATCTGCGAGACCCTCTCGTCGTTCATATCGTCGTCCTCGCGCACTGTAATGTTGTCTGACGTCTCGGAAATGATGATCTCGACATTGAACGCAGCTTGCAGCACTGCGTCAAACACAGCGCGGACGCCTCCTTTCACACCGTGTAGCGGAGTGACCTCGAACCGGGCAATACAGAACCCCCCCATCCGCCGATTCGTATCGCTCTTCCTGGAAGTAGGGAGTGTTCGGTTTGATCCCACTGCTTCGTGCACGCAAGAACCTTCTGGCCTCTCGAAGTTTGACCCCTCGTAGAGCATGTAGCACGCGTCGTCTTTCCTCTCTATCTGCGCTGAGACAAATCGTGGTCTCCATGGGTCTCACTCCACTCATTTGGTGTTGCATCTGACCCGATAGAAATGCTCTCACCTGCGCCATCACCAAATGCTGTTCCTGAATCGATTCTTTAAGTACCGCGTTCTCTACTGCTCGGTCATGATAGGAGTTCGACACTTCGCCCTGCTGTACCAGCGCCCGGAACTTAACATCCTCAAGCTGGGCTTGTAGGTCCGCGATCTCCCTCTCCAGTACCGCCTTTTGCTCCTTTCGAATCGTGTGCGTCGCCTTGCGTTTCTTGTAAGCACGCTTCTTTTTCTCGGGTTCTTGTGGCACAGGAGAAGGCGAACCTGAGGCGGAGGATGCCGGAGATTCGTCTTTGACAACTTCTTTTTCGGGGTCGGTAACGAGATCCATCAATGAGCCGTCCTGAAGACTCGACGGCCAACAGGTAGATCTGTTCCAGACCTGCAACTGGCGGTTGGCCACGACCATAAGCGTATTATGTGGCTGACACTTCGCCTTGACAGTGGAGTTGGCGGTGGGGACTTGGAATGGATCCATGGACGTGGAGCAGGAGGCTTTGATGGTATTTATTAGTCAAGTCTTCCGAGCATCGACGACTGTGTCGGTAAATGCTCAAGTGATGACGTTGTGGATGAGTGTGTTGTTGGAATCGCCTCTGAAGTTGTGATATTATATTTAAAAGATTATGTTGAGCACGGAATATAAAAAACCTTTTGTCAAAAGTTTCGGTATAGTGATGAAGTGGATTTTATTCTTTATTAGATCCTCGGCTGTTCTCACCAAATTAATTACGGTGCCGTAATCTTCCAAGACCCCGACGTTGACGTTCTCGGCAGTCGAGTCGACTGGGCCGAGTGAAGATCCAAGTGTGCTTCGAAGTAGTAATACGAGAGGCGCTCCTGCATGCGTTATGTCACTGACAGCAAGACGAGGTGAAGAGGATACTGTCGGTCTGCAGGCTCGACATGAGATGGCGGGACGGCTCAACTTTGGCAATAAAGATGTATGACGGTCCGTCACGCCTGCAAGTTGGAGGCTGGGACACGCATCATGCGTCGCGTACGCAACATGGACATGCTTTATAGAGAGCCCTCTCTCTTTCTCGACAATTTGAATTTTCAATCTCGTCGACTTTTTTCACATTGTCAGAACAGAACTCGTGAGGGCCTTGCAGATGAAATGTCGCTCGGTTTTATGGCCTAGATAGGACAACGACATCATTGGCACCAATAATGATCGATTGCCACTTTTTGACCGACCAACGGCAACTAAAAAGTATCCACCGCCAGTCATTCTACTAGCTTATAAAAGCGCGCACACATCACCTATGCAACAACCATACAATTGCATCACGTAGACGTTACTATTTTAGCGAATGAGAGGTGCACTCATGTACATATCTAGGGTAAAGATCAAAGCTCACTTCAGTGTCTTCTACTCAAGTATCACCCTCGCTGCCAATAAGCCCCTTCCTGTGTCTCAATGCCTCGCTAAGATCGTCTGGACCCTTCTTACTACGGATATATCGTCCCACGACAGCAGCATGCTGGTGGAATCGCTCAAGACCTACGTTGTGAGCAAAAGCGCCTTCACTTCGTGTGTGTTGTGTACGGAGCCAGTCCCGCATAACCTGCGCACAAAGCTACTTCTGTGCAAGTGCAAAGCTAAGGATGTTGCTTCTACGCTCGTTGTCCATGGAAGGGCAAGGTTCAGATCTGCATCTTGTCCAACGTGGTGAACATCCTGGAGGCGGGTAAACACATGTCACCCACCTCGTCCGGCGAGACTAACGGAGGAGATGAAGGCCTTCGCCCGGGATATGTGCACCTACAATCACAAACCTATGAATATATTCAGCTGTATCGTCCGTCGTTTTGAAGTCGGAGGAGCGGAAATGTCATCGTTGGCAAGGTGCAGCCCTTTGTGCAGCACTACCGTTGCGCCCACCTTGGTGGAAGCGACTTTCATGACAGCGTAGCAGCCAAGGTGAGTGTGCATGCGTATTGTGGAGAGGAGGAAGCGTTGCAGCATTTCACGCTCACGTGGCGCTCATCTGCCGATGAAGAACCCATTGTTGGCCGCGGTTCGGACTCAGATCTGCTTGCGGTGGGCATTTTCATCAAAGCAATTTCATACGCGGCTAGACCGCGATCCGCGATCGTACGTCTTACACATCGATGCAACAAATAAGTTGAGCCAGGTGGAGTACCCGCACCTGGTGGCTGGGATCTCAGACTGTATGATCTCTTTTTACCTGGTTGGATTTGTGATTCTACCACATCAAACCGAAAAACACTTTTCGGAGGCCTTTGCAATGCTGCATCACATGTATACTCAAGTTACGAACAAGCAGATTAACAAGAGGTTCGCTCCAGTTGTGGTATGACCAGTTGACGCATACGACGTGAGACTCAAATTTCTAGTTTTCCTTTCTCAGATTGAAGTGTTGTTGTGGGCAGCCACACAGCATACATACTTAATATAACTTACTTCTTCTTTTGCCAAATAAGGCTCAGGTCCTCTGCAAGCCACGACCTACAGCTAACACCTTGCTGAGAGCCCCTCTGCGAGCCAAGGGTTGTCACTTTGAGATATCTTAAACCTTGTGGAGGCAAGGAAGGCAAGAAAGTAACAATGAGTGAAGAAGGTAACGAAGGTGCGGATGTGCCCAGAACAGTAACGTTCCAGGTTACGACACGAAAGAAGACTACGGGTCGCGAACGCGAGTTTATCAAGATCAGTATTCCGCGTTTTAGTGGAGGCTCGGCTCAAGAGTGGCTGCGGTGGATACAGCAGTTCGAACATCTGAGTATCATGAAGAAGTGGACGTCTGAAGAGAAGTCACAGCACTTGCATTTGGTGCTTGACGATGAAGCCTTGGATGCGTGGATTGACACAGCCGAAGATGTGGACATGACGGACAAGGATGCCTTTCAGAAGGCATACGAGTCGTGGGGTCACATGTTTGTACCTAATATGTACCACGAGCGGCTCGAAGAAGAGCTATTTCTATTTGCGAAGCGTCGCAATGAAACGGTCGCTGAATGTCATCAGCGAATGCGTCAGATTATTCGCATGCTTAAGAGCCTACCAACCAATGCTCTGGAAATAGACGAGCAGTCAATGATCCGTACGTTTAAGCGGGCCATGCCAAACGAGTGGAAGACCGCCTATGAGTTCAGCGGAGTTCACCTCACCACCATGCCAAAAGCCGTACAGTGCTTCGAGAGACTCGAGCAGTCCGAGCGACGTCAAGGTAAAGAGCGCCATGCTGGAGGGTGGAAACAGCATGCCAAGCATAATGGCAGTAAGCAGAATGGCGGTAAGCCGAATGGTGGGAAGGCCAATAGTGGGAAACACTTCGGGAAGAAGAACAAGAAGGAGTTTAACTCGTCCAAGCAGTTCCAGTCACGTGATAAGACCAACAGTGATAAGTGGTGTAGCTTAGACAAGACAAGTTCGCATAGTGACAGCGAGTGTTTTACGCAGCAGAAGAATGCGTCGAGAGGTGGTACTAGTCAGTGGTCAGCAGCAAAGAAAACGGAGGAGGTGAAAATGACAAACGTCGAAGAAATGGCCTCGGATTACTCGTTCAGCGATGAAAGTGAGTGTAAGGTCATCAGCAGCATACTGAAGGACAAAGAGTCAAACAGGAAGCCGCCAATGCGTCTCCGTTTCCGACTGTGTAAGACACTACAGGAGCGCGTGGCGTTAGTTGACACAGGTTGCGGAACAAGCTTCATCAATACCGATCTATTAGCAGCTAATCAAGAACTTGGGTTCGAAATGACTCCCTTGGATCTGACTTATGAGCAAGTCGATGGGTATGTCAAAGCTTCAGGGTCTACGCCAGTTCAATTCCGGTTTATGGATTTGAATTATGGATCTCGCATTACGCACACATTTTCAGTCATTAACAACACCAGAGACGAGATGGTGATCGGACGGGATCTGTTGAGTGCACTCGGAGTAATTGTCAACTTCCGGGACGGAATGGTGGAGTGGAAAGGCAACACTGTGGCAGTGAACACTGGAGACAAGTCCAGGGTGAACGATGAAAGAGGAGGCGAAGACGTGCAGGAGGAAGTGAAAGAAATCAACGACACGTCAGTGGAACCGAAGGATCTGGTGGGAACGGCAGATATTGACCAATCCACATACGAGCAGATTCTGGTGCTGTTAACGCAGTTTGAGAAGCTGTATAATGGACACTTAGGACGGATGACATTTCCAGATTATATTCTGCCTATGGCAGAACAGTACACGCCTGTTCAAGCTCGCCCATATTCGATTCCAAGGTCTGAAGAGAATGCAGCACGAAAAGAGATTCATCGACTCATGCAAGTCGATGTGTTGGAACAGATCTTTGGTAGCGAGTGGTCTTCCCCAGCGTTTTTCTTGAAGAAACCAGATGGACGTCTGAGATTACTAACTGACTTCAGAGCTTTAAACAAGTTCTTGAAGCGTAACCCATATTACGTACCCCTAATTAGGGATGTTTTCGTTCGACTTGGTGGTGCAAAGTTCTTCTCAACACTGGATGCTAACATGGGATATTACGCTAGACAACTGGCTGAGGAGAGCAGGCCGTTTACTGCATTCTGTACGCCGTTTGGTAAATTTCAGTATAAGAGACTGCCGATGGGAATCTCAACGGCGCCAGACGAATACCAAGCGTGTATGTCAAGAAGTTTAGGAGATTTGGACTTCGTTATCGTCTATCTAGATGATATTCTCATTTTCTCCAGAACGGCAGAAGACCATTTGGAACATCTACGAGTGGTGCTTTCACGTCTGCAGGAGTTCAACGTGACACTGAATGGTAAGAAATGCCGTATCTTCTGCTCTAGTGTGGAGTACTTGGACTTTACCATTAATGCAGACGGGATCAAGCCCCAAGAGAAAAAGATCCAAGCCATTCTCCAAATCCAACGGCCAAAGAATAAGAAAGAGCTACGTCGGTTTATCGGTATGATAAACTACTACCGGGAAATGATACCAAGTAAGACAGCGATGCTGAAGCCGCTGACGAGATTAACGTCACCGAAGGTTGTGTTTCAATGGACATCGAGCGAAGACGACGCTTTTGAAGGGATCAAGAAAGCTTTAGCAAGGGCCGTACTTCTGACCTTTCCAGATTTCTCGCAGCCGTTCGAGATTTATGCAGATGCGAGTGGAAAGCAGTTGGGTGGATTGATCGAGCAACAAGGGAAGCTGATAGCGTCATACTCTAGAAGCCTCACTACAGCGCAACAGAATTATACAACGACGGAACTGGAGTTGTTGTCTGTGGTTGAGATCTTGAAAAAGTACAGATCAATGCTACTTGGATTTCTAATTGTGGTCCATACAGACCATAAGAACCTCATTTATCCAACGGAAAATTCCTTGCGGGTCAAGCGCTGGAAATTACTTTTGTCGGAATACCATATCACGTGCAAGCACATTCCAGGGAAAGACAATATCGCTGCAGATGCGTTTTCTCGAATGACGTATGACATGAGTAAGAAGACAGGAAATGCTGAGCTAGAAGCCCTGTTAATCGATCCGGTTGAATGTGTGCTCGACGGAAATTACATCAAGCAACACCAGGATGAAGACTCGACCACACAAAACATAGTGCAAACATGTATGAACGGCACCAACAATCCCGATTATCAGATCGAGAACATAATGGGTGCACGTCTTCTTAGTTGCCAGCATCGTGTTGTGATTCCAAAGAAATTACGTCAAGAATTGGTGGAATGGTACCACACTCAGTTGGTTCATCCAGGTGCGAAACGCCAATATCATACGATGAAGTCGTTTTACTATTGGTCCGGTATGGAGCGTACAATCGTAGATTTCGTGAAGAAGTGCTTAACATGTAAGCGTGCCAAGCTACACGGTGGGCCACAAGCGTATGGCAAACTACCACCGCGTCAAATGCATAATGTCGATCCATTTGATGTAGTGCATGTGGACACCATGGGACCGTATGGTAGTGACCGATACTACGCCTTAACTGTGATTGATGAAGCCACGAGATGGTTAGAAGTATCGATCCAAGAGAACAACAAAGGAAAAACCACTGCAGAGAACTTCGACGTGACGTGGTTATGTCGTTATCCAAGACCAAAGGAAGTTGTATTCGATCGAGGTAATGAGTTCAACACAACAGAGTTCCGTGAGATGCTTGCGAGCTACGCAGTCAAGCCGAAACCAATATCCTCCAAGAATCCTCAAGCCAATGCAATTTGTGAACGAGTACATTTGGTACTAAACAACTGTATTCGC
This sequence comes from Phytophthora betacei, assembly GCA_011320135.1. Taxonomy (NCBI): domain Eukaryota; phylum Oomycota; class Peronosporomycetes; order Peronosporales; family Peronosporaceae; genus Phytophthora; species Phytophthora betacei. Next base: position 206,385 of record JAANHX010000245.1, read on the forward strand.
TGTTATTCGGAGGCAGACTGGCGTCAAGTTATTCAATACGCTGCATTCGCAGTACGTGCAAGTTTTCACACGATTCTGGATACAACACCTGCACATCTGGTCTTTGGGCAGGACTTGATTACACGACAACTTCATGAGACGAATTGGAGTTATCTCACTAAGCGCCGATTTGAAGCCATATTGAGAGACAACGAGCGCGAGAACACCAAGCGGCTGGAGCATTTCTATCACCCAGGAGATCAAGTAATGATTCGAGTAGCTGCAAAAGATCGCGGCAACAAACACCGTGAGGTGGCCAAAGGACCATACTCCATGGTGGAAGTGCACGGTAATGGCACCGTGACGCTGGATTATGGAGTGACGCAGGAGCGCGTCAACATTCGACGTCTCTTTCCGTGTTGAGCGGCAACTGGCATGGGGGTGAATAACAAGAGGTTCGCTCCAGTTGTGGTATGACCAGTTGACGCATACGACGTGAGACTCAAATTTCTAGTTTTCCTTTCTCAGATTGAAGTGTTGTTGTGGGCAGCCACACAGCATACATACTTAATATAACTTACTTCTTCTTTTGCCAAATAAGGCTCAAGTCCTCTGCAAGCCACGACCTACAGCTAACACCTTGCTGAGAGCCCCTCTGCGAGCCAAGGGTTGTCAAGATCTCTGTCCGCTACGTAATGGTCGATGCGGACAAGGGACAGAGAAAAGCTGTCAACGGGGTGCTCGGTGACGGCAATGAGCTCGTTAATCTAATGTGCTACTATTAAGTAGGTGCCAAGGTATACAAGAAGACTGACTAGATATTGCTGCGATGCACTACTCTACTTCGGAGGCTGAGCTCGAGCGCATTCGCATACGCAGCTCAGAAGCCTAGCAGATGTTACCGCATCGCATCTCTCTGCCTTCGCCTTCGCAAGCTGCTTCTCCAGCGCTTGGATTGGCTTCCCGCTCAGACGCTGGCAAGCGCACCACACACCTCGTGGATTCGCTGCCACTAATAATCCTGTCGAGCAATCCAATCGCGCAATCATTCAAGCGTGATTACACGCTCCGATCACGGATAAAAATGGGTACTCTCATTGATCAGCTACTGCTTTGCGTCCACACTGATGCCATCCTAAGCAAGACATTCGCTACAACTGCTCAAACCCGTCCAGATGTACCTCGTCGTGCTCGTGAAATGGTGAAAGCAGGCACAATTCGCGAGGTATCCCCGGTGAAACACACCATCGGCTTCTTAATCGGCACGGCAACTCCACCGGCGCCAAAGGACATTGTCTACGTCTTGTCTGACACAATGGAGCGGGTTTATGACCCGCAGGACAGACGAACAAAGGAAGCTCTTCCTGCTACTGCTTCCATCTCAGCGCAAAAAGCTCGGGTGGAGACTACTGATATGCCTGGAGCTGGCTGGGAGGCTAATGTGGAGAAGCAGACGTACGGGTGTCGCGTATTTGTCAAGGCTGGGTGCTGCATCCACCTCGTTTACGGTCTTTCAGTGAGGGATAGACTCGATCTCTTGTTTACCGAGGCAGAAACAAATCTCGTCGACTCGAAAGCGAGTCGCAAGGGGCTGGCAGGCCTGTAGGTAACAGTAGCGCACTGCAGTTAGACTAGAGCGTTTGAAGCATCTAACGCATTCACTCATTCATTCTGTCATTCACTCGTAACAGCTAGAAGTGGAGCGGTCCCCACCAATTCACCCTCCGACCGCCACCAACATGTGCCTATTGATCATGACACACAATGCCGCACCTCCACAATGCTCCACCACTGCTTTGCACGGCTCGCACCGCGCGATTTTCTCCAGATTGCCGGCGCTGTTACACTCTCCCTCAGAGTTCACTGGTGTCTTCAGCTTCTACTGTCTACACAGGAAGCGCATGTTTCTTAGCGGGCCTCTTACAGCGCCTCAACCACCTTCATATAGACGGAGAGCATCTTCTCTGCCCTTTCGGGCTCGCTGTACTTCAAAAACGTAGCGTTGGTCCGAATACTGGGTATGTGCGGCTAGCTACGGGTACGAGGGTGCTAATGAGGCTTTCTGGGGTTCAGGAATACCCCTGTAGCGTTCTGCAGTGCCACGATAACGTTGCCACTGCTTATCGGTCTGGCGGAGCTTGTGCCGGGACGATATCAAGTGCCCGTAGTGTGGCACACACGATGACACAAGCACTGCATGTACCCATAGACAGCGGTGTATTTTATGTGCAGCTTTTGGCGCTCTACATAGTAATGTCCCAATCAAATCTAAGTGGAACAGATGAATTGTGGATGCAAACAATCAATTTGGAAGGTGTTTTTGCTATTTTGTCCCTAGATAGAGCACGGTTGGCGCATAAAAACAGGGGCAAAACTGCTCAAGGAAAGGCATGTCTGGTATAATTATATCTGCACTCGATTTGCGTTTCAAAAGCGCAAAAAGGGTAGCTTTAAATGACATCGATGTCGATTTGTCGTAAATCGACGACGAGCGCTTGATTTGGCTTGTCGTAGCTAGATTTTTAGCCATTATAACTCGAACGATCTATCCCTTTTTATAACCTCGATCTTTGAAATGACCCCGGTTTATTATAAATCGAGCACCCACCCTAGTGGTAAACGACAAAAGCTTTGCAAAGCACAATACTTGTACCAGTGTATGGTGATACATGCATTATAACGCTATTTGTTTCCAGTTACGCGGTTAAGTGCGAAAAGCAAAGTTTGCTCATTAGACAGGTTTCGAAACGCGTTTGCACTTCCCTCACCTTCACATTTGTGTTTGTAAACACGAGCAAACCTAGCCCTCCCAGTCAAATACTGATGGAGCTCGCAAATGTGCGGATAGAGCACCTCTACCCTCACACCAATCATTCGCTCATCGAGCACTGTACTATATGGTTGGCTTCACAATCGCACTGTTAGAATTTCAATGGCGGAGACACCGAAACGCAAGAATTTCTCGGAAGCTGAGAGCGTGATGCTGCTCAAGCTAGCTCTTGCAGATGAGCCCTACTCTCAAGAGCATGGCAAGGTAACGGAGAAGTGAAACATTCTTGCTGCAACACTAGTGGCCTTTTCAGACTATTTCGGATGAATCTGACCGGCAAGACCGCTTAGAATCGCGTCAATGCACTTCTAGGTTGGCAACTAAATTATACTTAATGTGCTTCTATTATCCTGTATCCTAATTATATTTTCATTGTAATTTTTCGTTAAGCGGTGGCCCAAAAGAAAAACCGAAATACATCTAAGCTGTCAGGTGTGACTGGGTCTCACACTGAAAAAGATACCCTTTTAAACGAGATGTTGGCTAAAATCGATGATAGTAAGATCGACAAAGCTGCTAAGAAAGAAATCAAGGCTAAATAGAATGCTACAAATGTGACAGCAGGCGAGACGATTCGCAAAGTTGCGGCTGGCCGTCTCAAGTGGCAGCATGGCGATGAAGATGAAGGCACTACTGACAGCCCATCGAAAGGGGCCAAGTTCGCTAAGCTGGTTGAACTCCTGCGGGGCCAGAAGGAGAAGGAACTGCAGGCTCGTTGAAACAAATGGAGGAAAGAGAGGTTGGACAGTCAAGCAAGTGAGAGCCGCTTTATGCAGCTACTGGAGCTCCTAGCTAAGCGTGGCTAGCGATTATAGAATCTAATATTTTGAAATGTCTTCGCAATTGGCACTAGCCTTACCTTCACATTTAGGCGACTGAGGGGAAAATGAAGGTAACGCCCGCCTCGAAACCTTACTAATATAGGTCTGGTGTTTCAAAGGTACGAGGGAAATGGCGTAGTGCACTCTGCGAAAGCAGTCCTCTACAAGGCAACAATGAACATGTTTGCCGATGAATGCCATTTTCCGATATATATGGCTCCCTGAGGGTGGGTGGGCACTCATTGAGTACCCATTGCAGCTCCACCGTGCGGTTCAAACTGCGAAGATAATGCAATATATATATGGAGCATATGCATGATTTCAAGGTCTACACAAGCTATTTTGAGGTCGGGCCGTTAAGGAAACGACCTACGAGACCAGTTATGGTAGTTGCACTACTTGTGCACTACGGGAGGCTCGTAGTGAATAATTGACCTATATTTAATACGACTCTCCCGTAGTGCACAACCACTTTGCAGTGCTACTTTAGGGCTTTTTTATCCCTAACACTACACCGTTGGAGATCGATGTTTTGTACTTGCGTAATTCTAGTCATTTTTTGCGTTTTTTGCACTACTGCTGGAGATACTCTTAAATTTTCTAGTGGTTTACAAAATGTAAGTATAACTCAAGTTTGAGCTAATACATTTATTGCAATGTAATTGATCGGTCCTGTGTTGCAATGTATTTTACTGAGCCTGAAAACGAAAATACAATAACTTTTTATAGTTTCCAGCCCCTGCAGCGGCTACCGATACTACATGTACTTTAATTTGGAGACCAGAGGACGACATGCTTTCGGTTAGGGCGTTAGACTCTGCAGTTCTCTATAGCTAGGCAATAGCGGACCAGCGCCTCCACCTGAAGCGCGCCATCGCTATCGCTAAAGTGACGCTTGGCACGTCTAAGCAAATAAATTGCTAGAGTTAGGCTACTACGCACCGAGGACTCGCTAAATTGGCTCTCCAACCTGAACACTATTCAGCGAATTCGAATTGTTGCATAAATTGTTTGCATGTAGCAAGGATGACGGATTGGAGACAGCGCATCCAGCCGCTCGCCGGAGTGAGATCAACGGTGCTGTAGGGGACGCAAGACTGCAGCGGTAGTCGATATTGGCGCTGCAGCCGCCGCAGGGACGGAACCGGAGGCGAAGATCGTGGTGCAGCAGAACCATCGATTTGAGATCAAGATTACGATCTACGATCGTCTTACCGGCATGACGGAGCTTGGTAGACAGATGCAAACCTGTGAGGTCGTATAGGACAGACTAACCACTTTTTTGCGGCCGTCCACGACGCACGCTGTGCACAAAGTGAGCGATTCGACGGTGAAGAAACTAGAGGGAGATCACGACCCGGAAAAAGACCGAGATCTGGTCGATGACGCGCTGCAGTAGACCAGCTACTTTACACACATTACTTCGCTCCAAGACCTATTTTACGGAATCACTATTCAGACATCGATTTCGTATGTCTTGTCTATGCCTCCAAAACGTCGCTATGGTGATGCAAGCAGGCAGCTATTTCACGAAGCGCCCATATGCTCTTGGGTAGATTGAGCCGTTTGGAGATCGTATGGTCAAAGTGAGGGTACCCTACACTGGCACAAGCGATAAACTGTGCCAAATAGCTGCGTCGTTCTTCACGGCCTTTAGATCTGAATTCACATTGTCCGTCGGTTAATTCGCCAGAACGGGTTTAATTTAGCCGTCGATCTAAGTCGCGCGTTTTGGTTTGTACGCGATGAAAATGGAAATGGACACGCGTACGTTGGCAAAAGCACATATTACGGCTCTCTTGCTGCAAGAGTTTCCAGCCTCGCGATCTTCAATGCATGTGAAGACTACTTCTCTCTAGGCTGTTTTACGCTTCGCAACGCAGATGCTACGTTTTAACTAAGGAATCCGGGTTTCCACTCAAATAGGGGGTCAACGACGCTTCCATATTAGGGATTTACAGTGCCTACCAGCTCAGTCCAAATGGGGGCGAGGAGAGACGGGTCTAAAGAAATGGGCGTTTGTTGTTTAATCTAAGCGTACTGCAAGTCTACGCCCTTTGCTCAAACGGGTGTGTAAAGCATCATTTTCATTTTGCCTGCTTCGCTTGGTTTTGCTGAAATGTAGCTTTCCACACATTTATGGTGTCAACGACCCTTCAGTATTAGGAAAATGGAATGACCACCAGCTCAGTTCAAATAGGGACGAGGGGGTGAGCTCCCAATATTGTCGAGCAGAAGATCCGTTGTAGCGTAGAGTCAAGTCCTCCTTGAAACCGGATACTAGCTTCGCCGAAAGTGAAGCAATGTACAGTATTCTAGGCGCAGTCTCGTGTACGACTTGCCGCACCAAGTTCTTTTCGCGCACACCCGCCTTGTCATACACCTGTTCCATCTTCAGCATCAGAGGATGCGTGAGCTTGGACCCAGGAGCATCTTAATGTGCTACTCTAAGAATTTCCTATGCTTCGGTGAGTATCGCCTGGCATGGCACATTAAGGGAAGAGCTCCAGGTTTCAGTGTGACCTCCATTGGCGGCATGTCGACCGGAGGATCTCGGCCTAAATTTAGTCTAAATGCATTCTTTCGCTCGATAAGAATACGTCGCAACTGCTCCACATATAATCGCGAGGCTCCTTCCTTTGGAGCTTCCTCCTGTCTTTCGTGCAATACCTCCATCACTGTATTCAGTTGTGGGTCATCGCACAGTGAAAAACATGCACACTCCTCTTCTTCGAGCAAAATTTCTTCCTCTGCTGCCAACGGAAGCGCCTCAGCTGAGCCAGCGAGCGCCAGAACGCTTTGCACACCGCCCTATGCAGTGTCATCAATGTCCGACAAGTCATACTCAGGCTGCACCTGCTGCGCATCGGCCATTAGCTGCTTCAGACTCTACCCCAGCCTTGTCATCCCCAGTCGCGACAGCAAAAGGTCGCCCACACCGGCCGGCAACTTTCCGTCCGTAACCCAACAAACTACATTTCTAAGGAATAGCGGGCCCCCTGGTGTTCCAAACCTCAAATCCATCTTCACCTTAGCGTTAGCTGCCACCGACTTATCGCTTGTTCCCGACACAGCAGAGTTTCTAACTCGCCAGCCGAACACCGCGGTCCTCCAGCCTTTTCAGAAGCTCTGGAGTAACCACATAGACTTCTGCGCCACTTTCGGGCGTGATGTTTGTCTCGATAATGTCCGTAGCCCCGCACGGGATTGTCAGCAAACGTTTACTCGATTTAGCTGTCACTGATAGCGATAGAACAGTAAAGCACTCCGTGAGATAGGTCTTCATACCTGAAGTCTTCTTGTCATTAATCATATCACGCTTTCTCGCATCCTGTTTCGGCTTTAACTCCCTGCCTCGTTGTCCTGCAGTACTTGCCGCATTTGTAGTTGTTTTTAGAGAATCCAGGTTTCTTGCCGTCCTGTCCGAACCGACCACCATTTGGCTTGGTAGTTTGCTGGAAGGCTTAGCTGTTTGTGTTAGCCTGTGCTGAAGCCTCAATGTGCACTTCGAATCGCATAAATGCTTCCATTTCTGGCCGCAGCCACTTTAGAAACGCCTGGACACTCGACTTGGCAGTGACATTTGATCGCTCACTACCGCCTTGAAGACAGGAGGACAACTCGCATCGATTAGATAGCTCATCACCTTCTTAGGATCCTGCTGCACGATATTCCTCCACGTTGAGCTTGTTGAGGATTGTGTAGAGCTCAGCCATCAAACGCGAAAGCCGCGACTCAGAGTCTTGTAGATCCATGTCCATTCACAGCTCCTTACCTCACTCTCCAACTTCGTATAAGCTGTGAAATCAGGTTCATGGGCTGTAAAAAAAACGCTTTCCACTTGGCCTCAGACACGTCTGTCTTAAATAATTCAAATTCACAAATTCGAACTTAAGTGCTTTGCACGATGTAAGCGCTTAAGGGCATCACAAAGAACCTTGCGTGTGTAGGTTGGTTGAGTTCTTGAAGCCGTCTCTTGTAGATCATGGAACTGTCCACGAGCTCCTTTTTCTCTCTTTTTGAGCTGCCTCTGTAGATAGGAGGTACATGCAGGTTGGTTCCTGCCGCGACGGTGACGGCTGGAACCTCTGTCGGCTTGCTTTCGGACTCGCTTGTGTCGTTCTGTGCAAACACTCCCCACCTAGCAGTGCTTTGGGGCCTCACTGACTTAGCTAGGCTCTCTATTCGTTTCGTTGTAGCCCCACAGCCTCCTGTGCAGTTTTCAGGAGACGGTACTGGTCTTCTTTGTAGCGTCGGTGCTCCTCAATCTAACGACACATTTTCACCTGCCTCTCGACCTAGCGTGACCGCTGGTCGTGCTGAGCTTGATGGAATTCAGCAGTTTGCGTCGCGAGGAGCTCTTGTCGTCGATGCACTTCTCCAAACTGCTCAGCTGTCGTTTGCTGAACGGCGTCGGTGTGTTAAGCCAATGCCTCAACTTGTCGCCTTGTTTTTTCACCCTGCCCTTTTTGCTGCACGGACATCTGCGTTCGCGTCTCCTGTAGCACCATCAAGTCGCTATCAGGAGGTAGAGGGCATTTCCGGAGCGGTAAGGGCCACCATGGACTTATCGTCTCTTTTTATTCTGTTGGGCGCTCGTCGTTGTGCGACCTCTCAGCCTAAATTTTTTTTGATCGATGTCGCAGCTCCTAATCTAAAATGTATAAATGAAATTTATTTAACGGTTAGTTTTCGCGCTTTCTCTACAGCCGTTATCCGTTATGCAACGCTCACCCAGGTCTGAAACTACTGCGGATTGGTTTCGTGGTGCCTGATCTGCTTGGCTGCAACCCCTGCGGCTACAGCACCTTTGTCGTCAACTGCTACAACACCTGCCACCACTACTACTGTTTGAGAACCTGACCGAAAGAGTTCTTTGGTAGGCTCTTAGCTCACTCAGCAGATAAGGTGGCAAGAAACGTACTTAAGTGGGGAAATTTCATAAAATACCATCTAGTATCTGCTTTATATTAAATATCTGAGCTAGCACTAAAATATTAAGCTAATTTTTGAAAAACTGAGTTACATTTTATATTTAGTCTCGAAAATAGTACTACGTTTTAAAAGTACTGTTACTATCAAAAATATATCATATGATATTTGGCTACCATTAGTCCGCGGTACAGTACCGGTACGGTAAAAGTAAAAGCCAGACAAATTTTGCAGTGGAAATCACAATACCGGTAGCAGCATGGACCATAGCCTCCCTCAACGACTCCAGCACGACTCCGATTCCTGATCGGACTCCTGCTTATGGGTTCCTCTTTCCGACAGCAGGTGCTGACATAACGGTCTATGTGGCTCTCTCCACACCTTCGCGTACAGATTCTGTGCGCGACAGCGTTGATCAGCACACAGAACAAAGTATTGATGAAGCTACACGGTGCTCGCTCCCTCTTGCGCAGCAAGTTCCTGTAGCAGCTGTAGCTGAAACGACTACAAAGACCATTCAACCGAACACGCGCTGGACTACGGCTCTGACGCAGACATCGTTGTTCACCTTCAGCAGTTTTGTTGTGATTATTGCGCAGAAAAAAATAATAGTGAACCGGGACGTTCATTATCGACAACGGATACATGAGGATGACATCAGATAATAATATAAATGTTCCAACTCGAAATAATGATATTCTTTTTAATCAGCACTCCTGTGCCGCGTTACCTTCCGACAGGTAACATCTACTCATACGTATAGCGGTAACGATTAATTAAACTCTCACTGCAGTTGCTGCTGAGATTGCTTGCCCTTGACGAACGCCGTGTAACCCTTGGCAAGATTATTATAAGTCTCCTTGAGCTCACGGTTCTCGCTCTGATTCAGCTCCTTGGCAACTTTCTTGGTGGAAAACCCACTCTTATACCAATCTTCGTACAGTCGATTAACCTTCTTTGAGTTTGACAAAGCCTTCTTGAGTCGAACCTCAATAAACGGTTTTCTCTCGCCTTTCTTGGCAGGGTAATAGTAGACGTGTCCATTCTCGCCCGTAGCCACGTCGGTGTTGCGTAGCATTCGCGAGTTCTTGGCTTCTGTCTGGACGGTGTTGAAGGAGTTGATCGAAGATGTTGCTTTCGCTTTGCGGAGGTTGGAGCCACCGGCTGCAGAGACGCTTCCGTTTACGATGGCAAGAGTCGCCACGACCATCATCAGGACACTGTGCATACGCATGTTCTCTCTTGGATAAATATTTTGAAGTGGGGGATACGCCGCTTGGCAGATTGAAGAGTGGATGACCGCCATTCATGTATCGAACAGCACAAAAGGCACGTACAGACTGATGTCACAGGCGAACCAGTCATGAGCGTCAACACGGGATGGCGCCATAGGATCGGCTGGCCTCCAGCCGTCGGAACGTGAGGTAGTAATTTCCCGTTTAGAGAGTCCAACGCGTTCGATTCGCTCTCGTGCGTCGCACGATACAAGGCAGTTCTGAATTGAAAAGCGTACAGTTGAGTCAAAGAAAGATTTGAAAACCTTCCATATATCATTCCCGTGTAAAGTTAGATCGATTTTCTTAAGATACCTTACAAAAGCCTTGTAATTTGGTGTAGTTCTTAATAAAACCTTGGATAAAGCATTTGGTCCCACCTTTCGTCGTGTATAAGCATGAATATGTGACGAGGAGACAATGCACAGCATTACTGTGCCGTAGACGCGTCAGGATAGGGTAATCCCACTCCCAATCAGGATAAAGTAATCCGACTCGCTCGGAATCCGTGTGGGTGGTGGGTGCTCGTCACCTCTCATTTAGTACATGTATTCATACATTAATGCATGAAGCGTCAAAAATCTTTAGCTGCATTTAGTATTCCACCTATTCGACGCATCTGGTTCAAATGTGTGTTCACTTTTGTACAGTAGTACAGAGGGTACCCCCGACGTCTCGCAATTATGCGTACCGGTACCTAGTCTACCGCGAAGGAGTGGTTCCTCTTTGTAGCAATAAAAAGAAGCTCCATTTGCTATTATTTTGGAGAGGGGGTTCTGAATGATTGTTTTTAAGCAAGCAAAAATGTGCTCCGTACGACATATACCGTATTCCGGAAAGCTTTACTTAATGTTTATGAGATGACTGATTATTTACTGGCATGATAGGCCGAGTGGGATACTTGAAGAGCTAATTAACAGTCAAGGATTCGACTCGGTAAGCGAGCCAGCCTTCTCCTCATCCTATATTAGCAAATAAAACCTCCAGGTTGTGCTAAAAACCATTTCTGTTTAGGTAATATTTTACTAAGTTTTTTAATACAAACATGGTACTAGCCTACATTATTATCCGGCCTTTACTAAAAGCTGCAAATCAAAAATGCAATGCTTTCCGTTATTCCAAACCGGTAAGTCTAAATTTAACCGTAAAGATCATTTGAAAATGTCTTTATCTAGTAAACGACAGTTTTTATAAGTATGTAAAAGTTCACACCGCGAGCAGTATTGCTCAAATATGCCTCAAAAATGACCGCAATCATTTCGTTCAAATTCATGCCACAGCTTGTCCGCAATCACATTTCGTGTACATGTACAGTACCCGGTTCTAATCACAAGTACATGTTCTGTACAGTGCTGCACATGTACTGTTCACGCTAATAAGCAGCTGTAGCTGTAGAACGCCGGAGGAAACACAGGAAATACTCTGCACTCCCTCGACATGTATAATACCTCGTTTACCTCGTTTGAGTCTACAGAGAAAGAGTACACAAGATATGACATATTGTACATTGTGCCTCGTAAAACATAACCTTCGGATTTTACTTGTTAATTTCCTCAGAGTCTTACGCCTCTAACACCAGCATTCGTAGCGCGAATGACAATTTAACCCTTTTAAGTTTGTGCTCATGTACCGGCACTGTACAATGGGAAGCTATCACGTCCAACCGTCGGTAAAGTGTACGCGGCTGTACAGCACCGATACCTTCGCCAACACCACGGAGATTATATACCCTTTTAGATCGGGTCACAGGTACTTGATGTACTCTTGACAAATCATCAAATTGCTTTGATTTACCTTTGCAAATGTATTTTACGAACTTCTACGGGGCTTCTGCACTTGTTGACCCCACTGATTACGCAACCTGCGTCAACAATTAAAGGGTTCAGCAAAATGATTAGATGCCACCTTCTGAATGGACGATTTATTAATACAGAAGTCCCTCAAAGTAAGCGTCACCTACTTACGTAATACCCCGCCATATCTGCTACGGTACATACAGGTTCAACTGGCTAATCACAAAAATGCACTGATTTTAGATGAACTGCAGTCGGCGGGAAAGATCTCCATCATTTCCGCTAACTAAACCATTGAAAGACTGAGAATGGAGATTAAATGTACGAGGTAACTCATGCTCCCGCTACGTACGCCTCCCTCCATGCACACTATCACTCTTCCAAGCGACCATGACTGCCAGCCCCATGCCGCGCCGGATCCACCTTAATATGGAGCAGAAGATCGCCATGTGCAAGTATGCGAAGGATATGCGCGCCAAAGGCAAACTATCAACACACAGCTCGCAGCGTCTTTGTTGGAGTAAGGTGGCCTACGACGAGATCTCGCCCAAAACCATTCAGAACTGCTAGCGGCACGCAGGCATTCTGTCGGACAGGAGCAAGATCGCCTCGTGTCCCGTACCCGGGAACGGAGGGGTCATTCCAGGAGCTCTGCCTCCCGTCGGGATGACTCGAGACCCTGGAATCACTCCTCGCCCCGCCGTCCCGTCAGGGTGGTTCCCGTTGAACTCAACCACGCACGTTCCCCTGACCGAGCCCGTTAGGGTGGTCCTATAAGGGGGCCCCTGAACGCCGGAGTCTTGGCGTCGTGGGACCAAAATCACCTCGCGACATCAAGCCCCTTCCCAGAAGCTCTCCGTTGTCCCACGAAGGCCGACAACAAACGAAGTGAATCCTTCCTTTTTTAATATGTAGTGTAGTGTATGTAAGGTCGAGAAGGTGTTAGGCCTCTCTTCCGGTTAGCTCTCAGTCTTATATTTCCCTCCTTCTACTCAAGAGGAAGCCAAGCCAATCAACAAACTTTTATTTTTAACTCTCTAGTGCTCCTACCTACCGTTCCTGCAGCCACTGAACAAGACCGTACTCCCTGAACAGCCGCGGACTACCCGACCCTTGAAGGAAGTGGAGGTATACGACATCTGGTGGAGAAGCAGGGTAGTCTGCTAGCTGGAGAAGGTCTTGCTCCTAGTGAAGTCTCGCGGAGAACGTCGAAAGGAAGGACAAGATGTCGGCTACTAGCAACAGAGAAGATGAGAACGCCACTGTCCGGGAAGAAGAAGGCCCGACTGAGAGTCTGCCTTCGAGAATGCGACCCAGTCTGTCGACTACGCAAGGCCTCCAAAACGTGCAGAATATCATAGACCAAGCGGCTAACCGACTTGGGGGGAACAACTCTAGTACTGGTGTCGAGCCACCCGCGGACGCTTTGGGCTCCGGGGTCCCTGCGACCTTCACTTCGGAAGAGTTGGACTCGATGCTGACCCTGAACGGCGGAGGCGGCCGAGGTACGGTGCAAGGCTGGCTTAACTCCCTCAACTGGTTGAGATCCATGGCCCCTCCTGAGATTGCCGCCGCTATGGAGAGAACAGGTGGGAACGGTCTCGTGGGGACTCCCCCTCCTACGACTCGAGTAAGGACCGCAATCCCGTCGTACCAAGGTTTCACAATCCGAACCCCGAATACGTCATATGGGCAGGACTTCAACCCGTTCTTCTCCCTACCAACTGTCCCTGAAAACGGTGGACGTGCTTCCCCGGCAAGTATTCCTCCGAGGACCTCTAACGCTCCTCCTTGGGGTCTCCAGCCCTCTGGTAACTTGCGAGGAGGCGGAGAGAACGCTCCAGCAGTTCCCGTTCCCGTTCCTCAGAGGGTTCCTTTCCAGACCTCGTCGCCTACCGTTCAAATTCCTACCCAAGACCCGGGGTCTCGAACTTCGATTACCAGTGGAGTCGCGTACGGAGTCGACCCTACGAGAACAACCCGAGCTTCACAAGGAAACGGAGGAACTACGGCTTCTGCCGGAACCCATCAGGGTCTTGCGTATGGGGAATATGGAGGTAACTCCTACTACTACTCGCCTACGTATGGTAACACGCCTTCGACTACTAGTGGCCAGTATGGTATGCCCACTAACATCCGAAACGCTATTCGCATGCTCCAACCCTTTTACTCGGAAGGAGCGTCGGTGGAGAAAGCTAGATCCTTCTGGGAGGCCTTCGAGAACGCCACTATCGGGCTGGACGAACCCCTGCGTCTTAGCGCTTTCAGGGAGTGCTTGAAAGGCAAGGTCGGCGAGGATTGGTGGATGTACTCGCGCATCAACAGCTTTGAGGCTCTGAGAACTCGGTTCCACAACCAGTTCATCAGTCAGACCCCTTTGCAACTGATTGAGAACCTGAAGAACACTAAACGACCCAGGGGAATGTCCGCCGAAGTGTGGGGCGACATGATTTCAAGTCTCTGCGATGATGCTCAGTGCTACGACACTCAGATGCGTTACCAGTACTTCTTGTCTGGACTTCGGAACCGAGATTGGAGGAACGCTCTCATCACGACAATGATTGACTCCATCCCTGCGGCTGTGGCCATGCTGCTCCTTAAGAATATGCACCGTCCGGTTGAAGACGACTCTGAGTTCGACAATGTGCCGTCCCCTAAAGCTTCCCAAGAGAACGCTGTCCTCGAACGCATGATGAACATGATGCAGCAGACGCAGAATCTACTCGCTCAGCAGCAACAGCAACAACTTCAACAGCAACAGCAGTTGATGGAGCGTCCTCTAACGACCGCCTATGCTTCCCCAGCGATGAATGTAGCTGCTGTCTACTCTCCTCCTGATCCGAACCCCTCTCTGCACTATCCGCCTACCGAAACGCTTCCTATTACGCCTATCAGGGGCGTTCGTGTGGGTCCGGACTTGCGAACCCAAGATGGTCTTCTCGTGTGCGGTCGGTGTCACACTCTGGGGTGTAGTCGAATTCACTGTCGCCGCGGCAAAGCCACCTGTCCTCACTGTAAGGAAGTGGGCCACATCGGTCCTGAATGTGAGCGTGACCCTCCTAGCGGATTTCGGAACACCCAGTCGAGGAACGGACGCAAGTGCTTCCTGTGTGATGAATCGGGTCATATGTTGGCGGAGTGCCCTCTAAAGACGTCACTGAAGAGACTTGGCGGTCCGACAGGAGCGACGGTGGGATCTGTCCTAGGACAAGCGCCCAGCCAGCAATGATGGGGGCGAGAGGGAGGGGAAGGGAGTGTCGCTCCTTCCTCTTGTCTATGGATCGACACAAATGGGAACACTTTGAACTCCGCGGAGGAGTCGACCAAGTGGTATGAAGTGTGTCCTGTTGGAGGTGGGATGAGTTCCGCCTTACCGGAAAGAAATGAAACGAACGTAAGCAATGAACATATGACGAGAACTGAAGAAATACTGCCGTTTGAGCATGAAGGACGTACGGCGCCCGTGTGGAACGGGGTATCGGTAGTCTCAAACCCCAACGACTGTTGGAAGACGGAGAGAGAAGCGTTTGTAAAAGAGGTAGGCTCGGGACCCGTATGGGACGGTTCCGCAATAGCTGCGCACGTCGACGAACGCTCCAATACGAACCTAAGAGTGGTTACGAGGGATGACCAAGAGAGCGAAATCGAAACAACGAACGAAAAACTAAGCAAGGAAGGAGAGACGGAAGAGCCGCAACTTCAGGCGTCCTCGACGGAACGAGACTACCCGTCGACGTTAACGAACCACAAGAGTGTGGTTTCGAGCGTGCTCGATCAAGACGAGGAAAAAGGTGAGTCCAATGACGGCCCTATAAATGGAGGAGTTGCCCCCAGACGTGACGGAGGTACTCGAAAGCCCAACCCGAGAAGAATATGGAGCTACCGAAGCTAGTGCTCCAGTACCAAAGGCGGACCCACGCGAGCAGGAGAAAGGCGTGACCCCTCCTGAGAGAGACGACGCCTCCGAAAAAGACTCTGAGGACGTCGCCAGTGCTAAGTCTCCAAAGGATGAACCGGAGAAGGAACCTTCCCTCGCGAGGGTGTTCACCAAAGAGGAACTAGATACGTTGGAAGAAGGCAAACCATCCGAGCTGGCTGAAGAGAAAGAAGAATATGACAAAGAGCTCGAAGACCGACTGTTTCCTCTCGATGAAGTCGAACTGAAGCGCCGGTTAGTCGAGAATGCGGAACAATCGAAGGAATTGTCTCTTGCCGAGTTGAGTGACTTACTAGGCATTCCCGAAGAACAACTAGCGAGGACCCGAGATTCTTCCCCCGGTCGGCTATCAACTCCTGAGTACTGGTTGGAATGGTTCCAAAAGACACTAGCCTCGTCCGGAGAAGCGAAGCGAGCCAACCGTAATTTCCAAGAGGAAAAGCCAGTACGGATCAACTCTGTGACGTCGGACGACTCCGATTACCGCGACGAGGGGGGAGGGACCGCGACGAAGAGAATCTCGTGGCAGGACGCGCCGAAGACGATAGTGCACTTCCCGGAGCTGAGAGTTCCTCCTCTACCAGGAGAAGAGTGTCCCGCGGACCCCTCTGTAGTGGAAGACAATATCGCGCTAACCCTGGGAAGTTTCCCCAAAAGGCCCTCCGACCTCGGTGAAACCGAGTACGAGTTGCTGGACTCTCGCGGTATCGTGCCGGACCCTTGGCGAGCCATAGTGCGACGAGCCGTATACTTCCTCGTAAAGGCTGAAGCTTCAAGTAGAGGTGACTGGTGTGAAGGGTGTATTGGCGAAGGATCGCTAGATGAAGAAAAAAAAAGATGACTCCCCGCCCCCCACTAGGCTCCAAGATCTCCTAAGCCGGATCGAGGACTGGATCAATAGCCTCGCTGTTCCCACTGACTCGCGATCGAAAGAGTTACTGACTAAAAGAATTGCGGACCTTTACGAGGAGGAGGCTGACCAACTCCGCTTGAAGATCCTCGAGAGGAGTTCACCCTGCCGACTCTGTCGTTGGAAAGATCCTGCTCCTAGGGGCTCTCCAGCGCCGAAGATAGTCAGCTTCGACTGCTCCTCTCTATTCGGTAACCGTACCGAAGCCCTCGGACCGGACTGTTCTTCCCAAGATAAGGAAAACGGGTTGTACGGCTATGTGAACGTCGTCTCTGACGCTCCAGACCCTCGCCCCAAGCCAGGCCTGGTAGAAGTACCGAGCGCTACTAATAACGGGTCCGCTGACGAGGAAGAAGGAATCGTTCCCCTCGGCAAGCGAGTGATCGGATCGGTAGGGGGCGTGAAAGCTCTATCGTGGGGGTTTATCGAGAACCTCCCGGCCGAACTTCTCATCGACTCCGGAGCCGTAGCGTGCCTAGTGCATAGGCGGGTATTGAAGCGTCTCGGCTTAACTAACTCTCCTCTAATGCCCTACGTTGGCAGTCTGAACGGTGTGTCCGGGTCTGCGCTCGCTATAGAAGGAGTAATCTACTTGCCGGTGACATTGGGCTCTGTCGAGAAGAGAATACCGTTTGCCGTTGTACCTCAACTACATGTCGACGCCATCCTGGGCACCAACGCTCTCAAGGACTTTCGCGCCGTGAAGACTTGGACGAGAATACAGTCACGCTAAAGGACACGAGAGAGGTGTTCCCTCTGGGGTCTCCTCGGGTGGAAGAGTCTTACCTGTCCCGCATCTCATCTACCATTCGACTCTGCCCTGGTGGACAAGCTCTAGTAGTTGCGGAGGTGCAAGGTCAACTGAGCGACGGGACCACCGTCCTCATAGAGGGGGTTTCCGCGCAGGATGACTCCATTAAAGTTGCTAGGACCCTGTGCACTGTGTATAACGACCTAGTGATCGTGGAAGTATGCAACCTCTCTATCGAGAACACCGTCATCAAGAGAAGCACCCGATTGGCGAGTGTTACGGTAATCCCAGCGACGGCACTTCAGCAAGGAATCGCTGCGAGTGTAAAGCACGAAACCGCCCTGCCCGGCGAGGCCCAGACTAGGAACCAAAGAGCTCAAAACCTGTGGATCCACTCGGTCATTAGCGCCTCTAATTCGACGACCGAAGTCGTTCAAGAATCCATACCAGGGGTGGACAAAGTACTCAAGGAGGAGCTCTACGTCGACCTGGACGAGTCTAAATTGGGGAGCGAACAGAAGAGAACATTCACGGAGTTCCTCCAACCGTTCAAGGACATGTTCGTCGAAACATCGATGCGCCCCGGACGGACAAACCTGCTCGAGTTTTCTATTGATACTGGGGAGCACTCGCCTATAAAGCAACCCCCTTACCGAGTGTCCAAGGCGGAATGAGACGTGATGGAGTCCGAGATACAAGAATACTTAAGGCAAGAACTCATACGACCCTCTTCTAGCCCTTGGGCGAGCCCGGTGCTTATGATCCGCAAACCCGACGGCGGGATACGGTTCTGCATTGACTATCGAAGACTGAGCGCTGTGACTATCAAGGGCTGCTACCCGATGCCGCTCATCGATGACATTCTAGATGTACTAGGCAACGCTAAGCTGTTCTCTACGATGGACATCGCATCCGGCTACTGGAATGTCCCGATGGCTGCTGATAGCGTGGAGAAGACTGCCTTCACCTGCAAATATGGTCTCTTCGAGTGGCTCGTAATGCCGTTCGGACTGTGTAATGCCGTACCGGCCTTCGAACGACTGATGGAGACTGTGCTTGTTGACCTTAAGTGGCGGACTTGTCTAGTGTACCTCGACGACTGCGTGGTCTTCAGTGAAGACTTTCCTACCCACCTAGTACAACTAAAACAAGTCTCGGAACGGTTCCGGTCGGCGGGATTCAAGCTCAAGATGAAAAAGTGCAAGTGGGCACGCGACCAGGTAGCGTTTTTGGGTCACATCGTCACTCCGTCTGGCATATTGCCCAACCCCGAGAAGGTCAAGTCGGTGATGAACGTGCTCAGACCGCACGACTTGCACACTGTGAGGGCGTTCCTGGGTTTGACTAGTTACTTCAGGCGGTACATCCCGGGATACGCAGCCATATCGGCCCCAATCGAACGGCTTAAGATGAAAGGGGCCCGATTCTTCTGGAGCGACGACTGCGAGGCCGCTTTCCTGCAACTAAAGCGTAAGCTGGTGGAACCTCCCATCCTGGTGTATCCCGACTTTTCGAAGCGCTTCCTTCTATATGTGGACTCGTCGAAGCTCGCTGTAGGGGCGTGCTTGATGCAAACCGTGGAGGGGCGCGAGAGAGTCGTGGCCTATGCGAGCAAGCTACTAGTTGGCTCCGAGAAGAACTGGGTCCATAAGGAGGACGGTACGTCGGAGATCGAGTGCTGGGGTATCGTTTGGGCCACGCGCAAGTTCCGCTGCTACCTGGACCGTTGCGAGTTCGACCTATACACGGACCACAAAGCTTTGACGTGGGTATTCAACGAAATTAATCGTACGAGCAACGCTAAGCTGGCTAGGTGGGCCATGGAGTTGTCTCAATTACGTTTCAAGGTGTTCCACAAGCCTGGTACTTCGATGGGTCATGTGGATGGTCTGTCCAGGCTGCATACCCAAACCATCAATGCTATCTCTATGGCGGAGCTACTCAACGATGCTGACGAGTCCCCTCCTAGTACTGTCGAAGTCGGGGAGACTACGACTCTCGACTCGACTCTGCTCCCTTCAGGGACCTTGCCCGAGGACGCTGGCGAAACTAGACCCGAGTCGTTCCCCGACGAAGAAGAGGTTACCGACCAACTCCTAGTGTCCCCCGTTGATGTGTTCGGGTTACAACAAACTCGCTTCGTGGAAGAACAGAAGAGGACACCCTGGATCCAAGCTATGATAGCGTTCCTTAGCGACGGAGCTCTAGCTCTGGACCCTCAAATGCGCACCAAAATCCTGCTGATGGCCCCTAACTACTCGGTAAAGAACGGAGTACTCATGCGTCGCGTACACCTGAAGGCTCGCGCTGGACCAGCGTCTACTCTTGAAGTTCCTGTGATTCCCCTGCCTTGCATATCGACGGTACTACATCACTGTCATATAGATGTACTTGCCGCTCATGTCGGAGTTACTAAGACGCTCGACAAAGTGCGCAAGCACGCTTACTGGCACGGATGGAAGAAGGATGTGGCCGAATATGTTCGGGAATGCACCGTGTGCGGCAGTGGTAAAGGCTATCGCCCTTGGAGAAATGGCCGAATGCAGAGGATGCCCGTACAAGAACTATCGGGACCTTTCTCGCTATTAGTGGTGGACGCCATAGGTCCCTTAGTGGCTACTCCTCGAGGCAACAAGTTCATACTCGTCTTCGCCGACTATTTCACTCGATGGGTCGAAGTGTTCCCAGTGGCCCGCTTGGACACTGTAACGTTCGTGGAAGTTATGGTGAACGAAGTGATCTCGCGGCATGGAGTCCCCGAGAAACTACTGAGCGACCAAGGATCCAACTTCATCTCGAACCTGGCACGATCCTTCTACGAAACACTTGGGATCAAGAAGTCGTTTGGAGCTGCTTACCACCCTCAGACTCAGGGGCTAGTCGAACGCTTCAACGGCACGCTGTTCGGGATGCTTAAGATGTATGTCAACGAAGCTCAAAACGACTGGGACTTATATCTTCCCCGAGTACTGTTCGCATACCGTTCGTCGTATCACGAGGCCCTTAAGGACTCACCATTCTTCAGCCTGTATGGCCGGGACCCGGTGTTACCTCTGGACCTCGCGTTTCTCGACACGAACAACGGATGGAAGAGTAACGAAGTCGCTAGCTACAGACAAAAGCTATTCTTATCTCTACGAGATACGAGACGATTAGTAGAGCGCCAGCTCTTGAAGGCCCAGGGCAGACACGAGCAACGACTGAGCAAACAAGTGCCGGTTAAGTTCAAGGAGGGAGACCCGGTGTGGGTCTACCAGTACTTCCGAGCTCGTCGCGGGGAAAAGACCACGAAGAAGCTCGCTTTCGCGTGGCATGGTCCGTACCGTGTGGTCGGGATCGTGGGAGAGAACTCCTATCGAGTAGCCATCCCTTCACACCCCAACCGGGTCGTGACCATTAACGTCAATAGGTTGAAACGTTTCCAAGGGCGGTGGAGCCGACCGTTCCCTTCTGAAGTACCCGAGGGAGTCCAGTCGAGTCCGGGTGTAGACGACGACGGACCTCTATCAGAAGAGGACCTCCCCTCTACTAGCTTCGTAGAGAGACTCCTGATTGGAGGGGAAGAGATGGCCCTGACCGGAGTTCCTTGCTCTGTGATCGACATGATCGCCCGACGCAAAAAGAACCGTGAAGAGCAGTTCCTGGTGTTGTTAGCTACCTACGAGACTCTTTGGAGACCACGAAACACACTATTGCCCACCTACGCTGCTCTGATCAAGGCGTTCGAAGAAACCCGTCGTCGGGAGGGAGACCTACCAGAGCTACGTCGCAGCGCGCGGTTGGAAGACGCTAACGCCGCCGTTGACGAAGAAGAACTACTCTTCTAGGGAGAGGGAATCGTGGCGGGTCGATCCAAAGAGCCAGAGTAAGCTCACGATCCCGCCTCCCTCGAAAGTGTCCTGAAGAACACTTCTTACGACTTTGTATATTTTTGGATTCTACTTCACAAGTGGCTGATCTCCTACATACCAAAAAGAAAAACAATCTTACCGCGATCTCAAGAAGAAAAACGAAAACAACAAGTGGGGACGAATCGTGGTGAAAAACAAAAAGAAACTTAAAAAGGAAGACGATACCAGTACTCTTACTCTCATCCAGTGAGGAACGGTTCTGGAATGGTTCGAATCGATAACTTCTCGACGGCCTCTCGTTAGGCTGTTTTGTCGGACTTTTTAGCCGGCGAACTAGGAGCTGAATGCTCACCCGGCGAACTCGACTTCCGAGGTGCTGACGGGGACCGCGAGGCCGAGCGTCCCTTTGGGGGCACTGCCTTCTTCAAGGAAGACACCGAACGCGACCGCTTACGCGTGCCGTCCCGCGACGCTGGAGCTGACGGAGGAGTCGGCGTTTTGCCTTCGGTCGGTTTGTCGGAAGTAACTTTACTCCCCTTCGCGTGCGAAGGTGATCTTGCTTTGTCCCGCCGGGACTCCCTACTCGTCTTGGTGGCTGAGGACTTCGTCGAAGACTTCGACCGAGCGTGCGAAGGTGATCTTGCTTTGTCCCGCCGAGACTCCCTACTCGTCTTGGTGGCTGAGGACTTCGTCGGAGACTTCGACCGAGACGCAGGACGCTCCTCCGAACGTGACCGACGGGACTTCTTGCGCACTGGGGACTTCGATCGTGACCGTAAAGGAGAAACAGAACGTTCTGGCGAAGCAGCGCGCGCTTTGAGTTTGCCTTTAGCGCGTGAAGATGAAGAGGACCGCTTGCGCGACGAACTTAATCGAGGCTTCTTCAGGGAGGTAGAACTGCGAGACGGGTAACGGGAACGCTTCGCGCGCTCTTTCACCCTATGAGACTTGTGAGAGAGCTGTAGACGCTTGTTGGGAGGCTCGTCGTCCTCCGAACTCTCGTCGGAACTAGAAGAAAGGCGCAGCGTCTTCTTAACGGGACGGAGTTCTTCAGAGTCGCTCTCGGCTTCATCCTCCTCGTAAGCCGACTCTTCCTCACTCGCTTCCTCCCAAATCGCCGTGTAAGTGCCGTCCGTACGCTCATACGCCGCGTATCCCGCCGAGTCAGCTTCAGACGCATCTAAAGGGGTTACCTTGGGTGTTCGAAGAGCTCCTTTCTCCCGTTCGTGCGAAAGCTTGGCCGTCATCTTCTGAAGACGCGAACAGTGACTAAGCGCATACCAGACTCCCTTCGAACGATCCCCTACCCAATGAGGTTCATGATCCTCCTTCGACTTAATGTCCAGCAGAACGAGGGCCAACGCCCGATCCGTGAGCTGACTGTCGGGCTTCGAGCTATTTGGGTCCAGGGCTCCGGTATGCTCCAACAACTCCGGGATGGTCGTGAAACCTCCCTCGTCGATCCGGAACGGCTTGAGAGCGTTCTTCACTTTTCGCGAGTACGCTCCTGAGTCGCGCGAGTACAGCTTAGACAAGTTGTCGATGACGGGGCCATTGTAGGACTTGGCGTCTGGGGCGTCCCGACAAGGCTGTCCTCCCATCCACATAAGGCGACGACGGTGCGCGCAGCTCTCGAATAGACGAAGGAAGCCGAAGTAGCCCCAGGTCTCGATACAAATGCTCAGGAACCAGACGCGTGCGACTACTGCCGCCATCTTAGCCTTGCGCCGCTGGGTCTGCGCGTTGGAGGTCCTCAACGGGACGTTCGCCTGCCAATCCCAGAACTTGGAACGGTTCTCGTTCCAGAAGCGCCAGTGAGAAGCGTGCACATGCGGGTACTCTTGCGGGTTGTACCACAAGTGCGAGCCCGGCCACGGATACGCCAGCTGGTACGGTTCCTGACCTAACTCGGCCGCCTCGTAATAAACCCGTTTCAGATCATCGACCACGGGAGAAGGAGTCGTGTCGGATAACTTGAAGGGTAACGCGAACGAAGACCACGGGTGACTCGGACGCTTCTTGCCGGATCGAGGCCTCTCCGTGATCGTCTTCTTCTTAGTCGAGCCAGTGCTGACACTCTTGAGCGGAAAGCGACCATCTTGCGTGAAGCGGGGGTGCCGAGGCGGCCTGGGCATGATAACTACCGGCCCCGTCAGAGCGTCCGAAGCCTTCCCCGTGTCGTCCAAGATCGCGGCGGCGATGTCGTCCAGAAGCTCGAGGCCGATGGAGCTAGCGTTTACGGCCAGGACGTCTCGCATGAGGATCCAGAAGCGCTCGTCGGCCGGAGTGTCATCTGAACAAGAACCGTCGGAGTCCGAAGACTCCACGTTCCAGACGGCCTTGAGACGACGCGTGGCCGTTCCGCGCGAGGTGCCCATACTGGGGTGGTGAAAAGAGAGGGCTCCGAGGGTGTGTCGGAAGTCGAGGCAAAATTGCCAAATGAGCAGGAAAACTGCCCGTCGGTGCCTGGACCTCCGGCCCTGTCTCTCTCGAGGTTCCTGTGATAACTGTATATTGGGTGCAAGAGAGGCTCCTGAAAAGGGCGAGGAATCGGAGTTCTCCTTTCCCAGCTACTGGACTTGACAGATGGGTGGCGACTAAGACGGATGGAGGTCGAATGACGTCGAGAAAGGTCGCCAGGGGAGTACTCAGTATCTTATTTGCCGAGTGTACTCTCGTCTAAATGGAGCCTCATACTAGTGTCTTCTACGAGTACGCCCGCTGGGAGCTGTGGCCCGTGTACGTAGGGGCTGTAACGGTCTGAGTCCTAACGACTCCTCTACGTAACGTTACCTGGGAGTTCATGGTCCAAGTGTGGCGTGTGATCAAGTTGAACTGCGATATTTGGGGCGACTGTGCGTCGTTATACAGAGACGTACTTCAGGAAAACGAACTTCGTCAACTTCGGGGTGCTACCTACGCGTATGGAGTATGGAGCGCGCTATTTGCTGTGCCTCCTATTGTCCTACTCAAAGGAGAAGAGAAGTATGGTCGTTATGGACGGATGTTGCGGAGTTGGTGGATCGCCAGCAAGGTGACATTCTCCGACTACATCCCCGAAGTCCTCCTCCGTACAAGAGATTCGAGCATACGCTATTGGTACGCTTTCTGGGACGCTCTCAAGGCCACGTGGATGCGCCTGTACGCGGTGGGAGAAGCCACCTGCTGGCTAGTACTACTATGCATGTCTCTACTGCTGTACATCCCGGTCAACGCCTTCGATCTGGTGGAGTTCGTACTCCTGGGACCAGTGGGTGTTGGGACTGTACTATTGCTCCTACTAGCTACCAACTACTGCCTCGAGTGGACCGGCTGGAGTCTCGCCGACACTCTTGTCGTGGTGGTCGCTGGTGTGGTATCTCACGCTTGTCGTCAATACGACGAGGGGAGCCCCCTCCGATCTGTCTCCACTAAGGTGCTGGTCGAACTAGCATTGACGAGTACCCGCCGCAACGCTTCTCAACGTAGTATGGCCGAGGCTCGGAACATCGAACGTCTGCGGGTCGACGACGATGTCGAGGTGCTATATGACTTTCAAGCCGCCGACCCTAACTACGTTGAGGACCGCTCCGAGGACTACCACGAAGCGTTCCAACCTCCCCTGTCTGAAGAAGTTGCTAACGACGGAGTCTATAGTACTAACGTGAGAGATGTACGCAGAGGAACCGTTCGCCGAGGACGACGAACGACAAGTCGGGGAGGATGTCCCGTACCCGGGAACGGAGGGGTCAATTCAGGAGCTCTGCCTCCCGTCGGGATGACTCGAGACCCTGGAATCACTCCTCGCCCCGCCGTCCCGTCAGGGTGGTTCCCGTTGAACTCAACCACGCACGTTCCCCTGACCGAGCTTGTTAGGGTGGTCCTATAAGGGGCCCCCTGAAAGCCGGAGTCTTGGCGTCGTGGGACCAAAATCACCTCGCGACATCAAGCCCCTTCCCAGAAGCTCTCCGTTGTCCCACGAAGGCCGACAACAAACGAAGTGAATCCTTCCTTTTTTAATATGTAGTGTAGTGTATGTAAGGTCGAGAAGGTGTTAGGCCTCTCTTCCGGTTAGCTCTCAGTCTTATATTTCCCTCCTTCTACTCAAGAGGAAGCCAAGCCAATCAACAAACTTTTATTTTTAACTCTCTAGTGCTCCTACCTACCGTTCCTGCAGCCACTGAACAAGACCGTACTCCCTGAACAGCCGCGGACTACCCGACCCTTGAAGGAAGTGGAGGTATACGACACTCGCTTCTTAACTAAATAGCAGTACTTTTTAAACATCTGTTTTATCACCCTCTAAGATCGTGTCTCGGTCCCCCCTACGCTTACTTTGAGGGACTTCTGTACAGTGCACCGTGCCTCACTTGTTGACTTTTGCCATGGACGATTCAATTCATGCCAATGTTTGCCGTTTAAAACCCTTGTGATACATGTTCCTTTAAGTTCGCCGAGTGTACAACATGCGCACCGCGTTCTGTCTACACCAATTCAGTGACATGTACCGTATTTATTGTGTGCTTTCGTCGGTCACACTATCATTAATAATCAGATCGTCTTCGAAAATGTTCTTATCTTTTTATCGATTATTTTAGAATTATTTATTTCAGTTTTTGGGGGTCTGACGCTGTCTATATAAAAGCATATATCCAATCCTTGTTATGTTCGCGTTTCCAGTTCAATTGCCATATTATTGCCTAGCGGATGGCGACGATATAGTTCTGTGAGCCAAGTCGACATGTTGGGTTGTAATACAGGTGCTGTCAAGTTTATTAAGCTGTAAGTGCTTGGGGGGGGGATATTCCATTTGAAAAATTAAAGCGGATGATAGAGTAAAACAGAGACTTCGATTGTCATGCAAAGTACACTGCTCCTGACAGAGGACTCAAAATAATGACATTTTGTGTTTAATCAACCGGCAAATGGGCTGTACCGGTACTAGTAATCTCTAAGCGACATCAAAACTTAAGCTGTCTCAAAGAAGATGCTGCTGAGTTTTCTTTCTCTTGACGAACGTCGCGTAGCCCTTGGCAAGATTATAATACGTGTCGCCGAGCTCACTGTTTACACTCTGATTTAACTCCTTGGCAACTTTCTTGGCGGAAAACCCACTCTTGTACCAGTTTGCATACAGTCGGTTAACCTTCTTTGGGTTTGCAAGAGCCTTCTTCAATTTAGCCTCGATGAACGGTTTCCTCTCGCCTTTCCTGGCAGGGTAATGGTAGACGTGTCCATTGTCACCCGTAGTCAAGTCGGCACTGCGTAGCATTCGCGAGCTCGTCAATTCTGTCTTGACGGTGTTGATGGCGTTGATTGGAGATGTTGATTTCACTTTACGGAGGTTGAAACTATCGGCTGCAGAGACACTGCCGTTTACGATGATAAGAGTCGCCACGACCATCATCAGGAAGCTCTGCAGATGCATCGTCGTTTGATAATTATTGTAAGTTTGGAAGATACGCCGCTTGGCAAATTGAAGAGTGAACGATCGCATCGAGCAGCACAGTAGGCGCGCAACCGATGCCACGGGCGGGACAATCATGATCGTCAACACTGGGATCCTGTCCGACAGGCTGTCGGGAGTGCTCTGTAGGATGCGCAAGCCTCCAACCGTCGGAACGTGAAGGTAGTAATTTCCCGTTTGGAGAGTCCATCACTTTCGATTCGAAGTTCACTGAACTTAGTTCAGACAGACATCCGAAAGCCCAATACAGTACTGTACAAGTAATATCCACGAATAACGTTTTATGTTCGTGGGAATATAAAATATACCTGGATTAATTTATTCGGAGTGTACAAGGTTTATAAGGTTCAACGGGTTCTTTTCCATATAAGTACCCTCTCCGAATACAGACTACTACACCCTAATAAAAGTTTCGTATTAGCTTTTGTATTTGCTAAAATATTTACGGAAACCCAAAATTAACGAATTCCGAATGCCTGAAAAAAATAATTGAGCAAACCTCAAAATAGCGCCGCAGCCCTCCCAATTATCATCTTTTTAAGGAGCAGTTTGAGCATGAGTATTATCACACCGCTTAATATCTAGATTCTTTGTGATATTGAAATTTGTAAGGGAGGGCTGGCGCTCTTTTATTATGTGCACAATCAGTTTATTTTGTATGGGAGCTACTCTACATGTACAGTGCAATGCACCGTATGAAAGCCGTGCAAGGGTCTCGTGCCAAAGCCGCACCTTAGAGCGAAAATAATAAAGCGTCTTTTTGGATGAAGCTTATATTTTTGGCCGGGAGTGTAGCACCCATTTCGAGGGAGCTTTCATTTTGTGTACCGGTATTATAACATTGGCTCAGCTGTAATAATACATGTATTTATAAGTATTAAATAGGAAGCCGTTAGCCCCTGAATCAAATGTGACGAGGAGACAATCTAACAACATTACTTCACGTACATGTGCCGGATTTTAGCGGGTACAGTACAGTACATGTGCCGTAATACATGTTTACAAAAACAATATTGTGCTTTAAAATCGGCCTCGCATTTTGTGTGGATGAGAGTGGCATGGGAGTTACTTAGGATTTTTGTATGCAGGGCAAAGCCTTCCGATTATGTGCGATACAGGCAGGAGGGGGTGAATGCTATCTTTCAAGCAATACATGTGATGAAAGATCCGTGTGCGAAGCACAACAAGCACGGCTAAAGCCTCGCTTGGTCTTATACGATTAACGCTCAGGAAGGTATGGTTTTGGTTTTGGAGGGTGATAGAATTCGCGCCAACTTCTTGACTTTTAGAGGTTTGCAGTACCATGACATCCGCTCTCCAGATGGTGCCCATATGCTCTGCCTTGTGTGGATGTTGGGCGCCAACACCCAAGCGTCAACTTGGCGCTCGTCACTGATTGTGGAATTTGATTTGTTCTGGAGAGCGATTGCCACAATCGTTGTGGGATTCGCCTTCAAGAGAATTCCAGCGATTCATCTGGGAGATCTTGGGGAATAATCATGAGCATTTTTGCCTGCAGCGCCAAAGATCCATGGGTAGTACAGAAGTCCCTCAAAGTAAGCGTAGGGGGGGACCGAGAAACGATCTTAGAGGGTGATAAAACAGATGTTTTAAATGTACTGATATTTAATTAAGAAGCGAGGCGATCTTGCTCCTGTCCGACAGAATGCCTGCGTGCCGCCAGCAGTTCTGAATGGTTTTGGGCGAGATCTCGTCGTAGGCCATCTTACTCCAACAAAGAGCGGTGTAGATATCAACTTTCTCTTGGTCCCGCCCTTCTAAAAAGCGGTCGACACAATCAAGTACCTTTAAATCCCTGTACTTACTCTTTAAGACTCGAATAATGCCTTGATCCCGCTTCTTGGAGCCAGCCCTTAGAGAGCTTCAACGTGGTGTTCTCGCCATACGCGTTCACGCGAAGAGCGATGGCTTTTATCACCTTGCCTGTGATAGCCTCCACCTTGCCGTCCATGGCCTTAAAGACCTTCATAATGCGAGCGTCCGTCTCCTGGATTTGGGGGCTGACAAGTATGCGAAGGATATGCGCGCCAAAGCAAACTGTCCAACACACAGCTCGCAGCGTGGGCAACACGTGCGTTCAAGCTGGAAAAATCTCTTTCACGCGATGCCGCTTGCAATGTTATCGCTGGGGAGTCTAAGTGGGCCGCTATGGAGCCCTGTCAGCTAGAGCGCAAGCAGCTCGTCAGCCCCCAAATCCAGGAGACGGACGCTCGCATTATGAAGGTCTTTAAGGCCATGGACGGCAAGGTGGAGGCTATCACAGGCAAGGTGATAAAAGCCATCGCTCTTCGCGTGAACGCGTATGGCGAGAACACCACGTTGAAGCTCTCTAAGGGCTGGCTCCAAGAAGCGGGATCAAGGCATTATTCGAGTCTTAAAGAGTAAGTACAGGGATTTAAAGGTACTTGATTGTGTCGACCGCTTTTTAGAAGGGCGGGACCAAGAGAAAGTTGATATCTACACCGCTCTTTGTTGGAGTAAGATGGCCTACGACGAGATCTCGCCCAAAACCATTCAGAACTGCTGGCGTCACGCAGGCATTCTGTCGGACAGGAGCAAGATCGCCTCGCTTCTTAACTAAATATCAGTACATTTAAAACATCTGTTTTATCACCCTCTAAGATCGTTTCTCGGTCCCCCCTACGCTTACTTTGAGGGACTTCTGTACTGTACTATTCCACAAAAACTGTTTAATTACTATAATAGCGCCTGTATAAGTTCGGTACAGATACGCTCTTTCGTAGTTCCATAATTCTTTTTTAGCACGAATTACATGCTCCCATACAGAAATTACCTTAAGTGTTTTCGATCGACTTAACTCGTCGTTTTAAAATCGAATTATACATATTTGGGGAAATTATGAGTCTTTTTGATCAATAAGGACAGCTCGTTAAAGTTCGGTTGTGTGGCTACTTCTATATGATTGGACAAAAATTAATAAATAGATATATTAAAAGTTATTAATATTTTTATTTAATTATTATAGTGAGGAGTAAACATATTTTTAACTGTGGAACATGGCTGTCATTTAGCAACAAAATCAAAGAATTCGATGACCTTGCTGACAGCCGTCTCAGTCCATCTCCCCCCACCTTGTGTCTTGAGAACTTAAGGTTGCCCACTCTTATTGTGATGGGGTCATACAGCACCTTGCTCAGAGGAAGTGCTTAAGGGTATTTGCCACCCGAGTAAGCGTTAGTCCACGTGCTCCCGGCCTCAGTGGGAACGGTTTGCTACTTGATAGAGTAGATGTAAGACGGATGAAAATATAAGTAAGCTTAGCTTGGGTTCCATACAAACTAGAGGTTACCTTTAGTGGAGCTAAGTAGTCATACCCTGACTGGCTCACCTGGTACCGTGTACCGTGTACCAGGTGTCCACAAGAGTGACGGGTCACTCTTTATGTAACCTGGGGGTACACTGGATTGTATCCCGTTAGTTTCTCCCCCACTTATCTGAGACTCTCCAATCAGAGATGAGAGAATTAAAACACAAAAAGGTGAGCTACACACTGAGCAGCCACGAGACTGTAGTAGCGTTCAGTCAAATTCACAGTGACCTGTGCTCTCAAAGGACACTTGGACTTGCATTCCTATGCTCACAACTGTGTTGGCCGCAAAGCCTACGCTCAGAAGACCCTGCGCTAGCGCGTACAGTGCTTTGGCACAGGGTGCAACAGCATCCGAACGTGTGGCATTCGCCCACAGTTCGCACCAGAGAACACGACAGACCTCGTGAACGCGTCCGGAGCATGATGCAAAAAGGATGTGAGGGACGACACCGACAAGGGCAACACCTGCCCCAGCACTAGAGGGAGCTCCCAGCTGACCGTAGGCCATGCCTTTGGCTCCAGCAAGGATCCATCCTTGCGGGCGGAGCTTCTGCCATGCCTTTCTTTCGACTTGGTCGTCATACCAACGGCGCGTAGGTGTCCTTCATCGCCACGTGTACCGTGATGGTACTCAGTTGTGGTGCCGGTTTCTCCCATACACCATGTACCTTCCGGTACTAACCTTTGGTGCGGCACGCCCACCACAAGGCTACCATGATCAGCGGCAACAGCTTCTACCGTGCTGTCACCTGAGCTGACCAGAGCTCGCAACATGCACGACGCATGTGCAAGCACGGTGTACATGTCCATGGGCTCGTAGACCAGGTACGCTGTGTTCGACACGTACCACAGCTACCATAAGTGCTCCGTGTACTTCATGTGTGTCATGCACGACAAGTTCATTACGCGAAACGCCCGGCAGGCTGCTCGAAAACAGCTAGTGCTGATGCACAGAACGTACATTGCATCACTGCGTATACGCCTAGAGCAGCATCGGGTCGTGGTATGGTGCACATCCTTTACCCATACTAGTGTCTGTCAGGCACTTATAACTTAATGGTACTCGACCGTGGTGGGGTTTATCTCACCACCATGCCACTGTGGCGTTGGTGTCTGTCATTGACACCGCGTACGCAGGCGGTACCAAACAATGATGAGGCAATCGGCCGTCTCTACGGTGCCATGCTCGGCGCGGCACCAGTTAAGGCTACGTGCGTTGCCTCGACCACCATCTGGTCCGCTGTGTGGGGACTCGTGCACCACACGGCCCATTATACCCGGCGCGTTGCGTACATCACGTATCTCAATCGCTTGGTCGACGAGTGAGACGCTCCATTAACCCTACTCGACAGGTCGTTCATGGCCAAGGAACCTGTGCAGTGATTAAATCAGGTCCCCGCTTTGCCTCGTGTGTGGCTGGATGCAGACACTGCCGATTCGCTCAGCGATTCCGAGGCACCTAGCGTCAGTGGCTTCCGTCGCCACTCTGGCTTGTTTGGCTAGAGCTACCGCGGCTTTAGCCCGGCTGTTCGCCTCCAGTCTGCAGTCGATGTGCATCGACGCCTGGTTCCATAAGAAACTCAGTCTCACTTCAACACCAGGAAGGAAAGGTACTTCCGAACCTCTCCCCCACTTAAACTTGAGACCATAAAGTCTCTCGTGCCTTGTGATAGCCACTGGCAGCACGACGGCTACTTGCCTCATGCAAAGCCAGGGAAGAAAGGTATTTCTGGTCCTACTCTTCCACTTAATATTGAGACTCCTGAGTCGCTCGTGGCTTGTGATAGCCACTGGTAGGCACGACGGCTATCCGCCTCGTGTACTGCGCCGGCATGGACGGCCGCGGCGGATGTGCCGACCGAAGGCATCCAGCCCGGTGCGAAACCATGTTATCCGCCTTGGTTGTGGAGCTCTGATACTTACCTTGTCTGCGGAGCTGTGTTACCCGCGTTGATGCGTGGAACTATGTTATCCACACCGGAAGCACATACAGCGACTTCCTTATCGGTTATGGTCGGAGTGACCATGCGTGGAGCTCTATTACCCACGCTCGGTGTACCGAATGTCGGTCTATTGAAGCAGCTTCGCTGCTTCAGGAACTTGTAACTCACAATGTGAGCATATGTTACCCACCTGGCGAATGCCCCTTGGTAACACCACTGTCGGAGCTCGTGCGGCGCGACGACCTTCGGTGTTAAAATCGGTGGTGTGGCAGACTCGCGCACACACCGGACAGAGTTGGTGTTCACCGACGGAATGAGATGAGTCCGGGCCCTGAGCTCCGAGTCGCTTGAAGCGACGTTGGTCTGAACAAGGCTCAAACCCGACTTGCGGCGGCCAACGTGACGTGGGACTTCGTTACCCACGTCGTGATGTCTCGTTGACGACATCAGAGGCACTCGATACTTAGTGAGGTACTGTGTTACCCACACTGGAAGCACTTTCGGCGTCTTCCTCTTCAGTCAAGGCCTGAGCGACCGTGTGAGCCTAAGTTACCCTCCTGGTTAGCGCTACTAGGTATAACCACTGTCGAATCCGTACGGCGCGACGACCTTTGGCGCTGGACGCTGCTGGTGTAGCACGTTCACACGCCGGGCAAAATACCCATGTCCATGGCACATCTGCAGCGGAGCATTGCCTTGCTGTACGTAGAGCCGTCGGCACGTTGACAGATCCGTGACGTTTCTGCGTCCTGATGGTCTGTTTCAAACGTTCAAGGCATGATGGAGGTGTGAGCATGAGTCACCAATGCTCCGCCATAGGCCTGACAGGTAGGCACCGCGACACCGTGGTGCACGAGTTCATCGAGCCCAACCGTTCAGGTCCGTTAAGGACCATTGGTACTTATTTCACCGTACCAAAGTCTAGTTCACCAAGGACCAGCTCACGTCCGCCACGCTGACGTAGCGTGCAGTCGGTTATCGCTATACCAAGCGACGTTCCGGCTTCGTATCAACGTCCCTTAACTTATCAAACGTTTAAGGGGTACCGTACCCTTGTACACCGAGTGTACTATCAGCAGCCCAACACTGCCCTTCACGGGTTGAAAAAACCACGTCTCTCTGGGCTAAGTTCCGTGGTGCGCACAACCGGCACACTCATCACGAAGCCTTAGCGATCTTCAGTAGGGCATACCGCCTCTACTGGTGGGTGGGGAGCCTTCGTCCATCTGGCCGTTGCCTGCATCACCGGAGATGGGGTCCACGGGTTGTCTTTTTCCCGAGGACTGGCAATGGGACATACACGCTGGTAGTGTCTATAACCGCTGTCCATGTCCGCCGCATCCGTAGCAGCGGACCCAGCTCTCGATCGAGCTTAAATCCATGGATTCGGGCTCGCTGTACGCACCGGTATCATCAGGCTGCGTGACAGCAGGAGCAACAGCGTCGCTGCTGCGATATTCCTTTTCTGAGGAGTATCAGCCTGCTTGTGGCTGTACTCTTCTTGAAGGGCGATTTGAATCGCCTCCTCCATAGCTGTCACTTGTACCCGGAATAACAGGGTGCGAGCAGGACCGACCATCAGGCCGCCCATGAAGACTGCTGTCTTGATGTCTTCAGTAAAAGTTTTCCTTGTCACAGATGCCACCAACGTGCGCATCTCTTGCACCTCACGTTTATCTTGCTTAAACGTGAGAAAGCGTGGGCGCTGGCGGATCTCGTTGTTCGCCGGTAGGAATGCGGCTCAAAGCTGTTCACACAGCTGATCCCAGGATGCAAAGCATCCAGGAGATGAGTTGTCGTCTCCCTAATGTATGCCCAGTGCTTGGCACATCCACCCAGGTTGGACAGGGCAACAACCACCCGAAGTGGCTCGTCCGAGATGAGACCCGCCTTCATGGTGATCTCCACCTCGCTGACCCAGAAGTGGAGGTTCTCTTCTTCCTTCCTCTCTAACGCGGGGACTTTCAGCCATACCGGCTTAGGCCTGGCTGCCTGGGGAGCGGCCATCGAGGCCTCCAAGCTCCCGCGGTCGCGAGCGATGAGACCACGCTCGTAGGTCAAAAACGCGGCCACCCGTTCGTTTTGCTCGGCAGGCGTCAAGCTGCGGAGGACATCTTGTCCAAAGATGCCTCCCATCTTCCGAATAGACTCGTACTGTGAGTCGTTCAAGCGAGCAAACATACTTCGGTCCATCGTGGCTCGATCGTAGAGCGCACAGCGGATTCCGGTAGTTCAAGCTACCCGCTAAGGCGTAGAATTGACTACGAGTGCTACCAAGTGTGACGGGGTCACACAGCACCTTGCACACGGGGAGTGCTTAAGGGCATTTACAACCCGAGTGAACGTTAGTCCACGTCCTCCCGGCCTCAGTGGGAACGGTTTGCTACTTGATAAAGTAGATGTAAGACTGATTTATTTATAAGTAAGCTTGGCATGGGTTTCATACAAACTAGAGGTTACCTATCGTGAAGCTAAGTAGTCATTCCCTGACTGGCTCACCTGGTACCGTGTACCAGGTGTCCACAAGAGTGACGGGTCAGTCTTTATGTAACACGGGGCACACTGGATTGTACCTCGTTACACTTACGTTGGGGAGGCCACGAAACTCAAGAGGTCTTCATCCGCTACCAATGACCCACGTCATTAACTGTGTGATCAAAAACCGACGCCCATCGCAAACTGGAACTACTGTCCTGCTATATGCTGAGCTGGATAGTACATCATGTCTCCATCGTTATAGTGGCCAAGGCATCCGCCAATTTGTTGTACTGTTTTGCTAGGGTGTCAACTTCAACCGGTTATTCACCTGTTGACATGGAAAATACACACTTTTTTGTGCTTTAGCGGGGATGCTTAGTCGGTGATGACACGGAATCAGGTGGTTATCACCGACGGCATGGAATAGTGCCCATTTAGCACGTAATCAGACTCGAAGCACAGAACAAATACCATCAACTCGGCTTGATTGTTGGTTTTACGAGGGGAGCCCCAGGCTATACTATATAGCGGGGGGGGGGGGGGGGGGGGGGGGGGTAGCTAGCAGCGTCTGAGCCCACTTGTTGCGTCACAGCCCGCTATCTTCGGAACCGGTGTGTCGGCGGCAAACCTGAGCCGCTTTGCAGGTCATTGTAATATCCCGATCCAAGCGTATGATTCTAGTGGTCCTGTCGTACGACGTATTATGCATCCCTCCCTTTACGGTAGATGATAGTCTATCGTCTCGTGTCCTTACGCCAAACCCACTATTAGAAGCCGCTGGGTGGTGGTCATAGGTAAAAATTATAAGAAGCATTATTGGGGGGCATCACACTGCATTAGCGATGCTGATGATATCTTCAACAGCTCTCGGCCACCTCCGTGCTGATCGGGGTGGGGATGTCTAACGCCGCCGCCATGTGAGTGGGGTATATTAGAGAACAAAAGCTGCGTGCGAGCACGGAAAGAAAGCCCGGATGAGTCCAGTCTTGCTCGACCCGTCACAGCTTTAAGAGTGTAGCATAGCACGACGTAAGCACACCGACCCCCCCCCCCCCAAGATGCAAAAGCGATCGCCGCGCTGAAGGCTAAGACCAGCCTGATTGAGACAACCTGAAAAGTCACAGGTCGGGCTGTATAGTAAGCTTGCGTAGTGCTTGACCTTGAACAGAAATTGTTGCCAAGATATACTAAGCCAACGATGTGTCGGAGACGCCGCCGCTCAAGATGAGCCGATCTCTCTGCAGCGAAGCGCTAGCCTTCTACTGTCGTGTCCGTTGCCTTACAGAGCTAAATTGGTGCTTAGCCCTGAACAATGCAGCTGCAGCCCCTTTGAAGTGGCCATTAGGGGAACTATCCAAGCGCATGCAGACCATCATACTAATCCGTAAATGATTAGGGGTCGTGGTCACTCCGACACACAACCCGGGAATGGCCGCTCTGGGCTGGACATTCGGTCGGAGCCGCGGCAGCATAGTCCACACAATTTAGTACATACCAAGCTCGTTCTTGGTCTGTTAGAGCCCTCACCGTCACAAGACTCCAGAGCGCACGGCCACGCCACTCGCGCCGCCTTTTAAACACCCACGATAGCTCACTCCGTGAGCCCTGGTGAGGCTCGACTGGATAACCAAAAACGAACTGCATGCCCCCAATATACTCTAAAATGTACGAAGAAAATCTCTACATAATTCTATCTGGTACCTTAAAAGATGTGTCGGTAGCCCACAACCGCTTTTTGGGCTTCTAATATTCTCATGGCGCTCGTTTCTATTCGACGTTGCTTATCCGAAGCAGTCAGCATCTGCGATCACATCATGAGCTACAAAGTGAAGCTTAGTCAGCAACAAAGGCATTCCGTCTACAGATATTATTTTTGCTGCAAAATCTGTTGAGACGAATGCAAGCGGATAAGTTGTGATTCCCACTAGAGAGCAGCTGCCCAAATTGCACACCGAATTGCACAGTATTTCATATTACATCTCAGCTATTGTGACGGGTGTCAATACATATAAAACATTTTTACATATTAAAAAAGAAGAGCATATATAATAAAACAGAGGCCTATTTCATCAGATCGGCTATGGTGGCTAGTGCCCCTAGCGTTCAACTGATTCTACTATTTTTGCTGCACAAACTGGCGCATGCAGAATATTTTATCATGCACGGTTTCATTAAACCAAACAAAACAGCAGCAACGACCAGGAATTGTTTCACAACACCGCACCTTTTCCTCAAAATCATCTTTAAACAAACTGAACGTGAAATAATTTTTTGCAGTGACACGAATGTTGATCAAGGTTCGTGACGCTTTTCGATTTACGCGATACCGTGGAATTATTTATGTCCATGCCTCTACATTGTAAAAAGTGGTATTTTAGCTGTTTTCTTAGGCTTCTTTCTATGTCTTATGGTCTACTTTCTAGGTTGTTGTTACGCTCTACGTAGTAATCCGCGTTAAAGCAGTACTATTAGATGCTCCTAACCCTATCGTGATACGATGTAATTTTAAAAAAAATGTGAAATATCCACAGCCAAAAATATAAAACATGCCTAAAGGCTTAGTTTAGCCTGCTACCCGCAACCTACAATTTGTCACTACGCACGTTTGAGTTAATATTTTATGATTAGGTTATCCAAATTCTAGCATCTGTGCATGTTTTACATATATTTTTGCATTACGTATAAATGTTAATCTTACAATTTATCCCTTTAAATTGAGCAAAACCTGACAAAAAAACAAGATGCTTGGTTTTTACAAGGGTCTGTCACAACAAGCCTTAACGGCTCGTCTGGGCTATTGTGTGTGAGTTGGGCAGTGAATGTTGTATTCAACAAGACCACGCTATCGATTCCACCAACATGCATCTACCACTCGACGCTGTAGAAGTAAAACGTCGTGTATACGCGCGCGCGAGTAAACATGAACGCTACTGATTAATAGTTTGGTCGATACATGCTTGGCATCGCGAAACGCATAGCGAGAGAAAAAAGCGTACACCTCCAAAATTGAATTAATATGCTTCATTCTGTACACGCTCTTTCGAGCACTAGTCAAGGAAACACTTGCTTAGGAGCAGCTTGAAAAGTTTTAGCTGAACTTGAATATGACTCCAACAGACACGTCATCAATTTCCAGATGGTCTGTTAACTGTCCAAAACAAGAAGTTCATACTGAAAGTTGAACAACTGTTGACAAACCGCAATGCATCCGTGTCACAGTTAATTAAAATCCGATTGTGCCTCAGTGCATTGCGTTCTCTCATCAATGTTCTAACCTCCTCAATAGTCGGGACACGCATGGGATGCACCATGATAGCCAAATTGCTTTCGTCTTGCTGTTGCTGAGCCACCATACATCCACGTCGATCTGGTGATGCACGTTGAGCGTTTTTCGTGACCACCGTACGTATTCACAATCCTCATCGTAGTATTAATGGAGGGGTGGGAGGGGGGGGGGGGTATTTTCGCCTGGTGAAAAGCTATTACCACTGTCGAAAATTTGCTTACAACTGGGGTCCGTCACCAACTTACTCCTCCTTGCTTTCAGAACTTTGGCGACGTCGTACTCTATTTGGCTGGTGTCGAGTTATTTCGCCAGGAAGTTTCTCACTGTCGCTTATCAAATGGGTAATCGAGATTGAAGACGGTGCCCCTGGGACACGACTGTTACCATCGCTCTCTATGTCAGACGCTGTCGCGGAGGCTAACGGTTCCAAAGCTACGTCGATCATCTAGGAGCTACACCTGTCGGAAGTGTGTGTAGGCGAAGGATTTGCTTGTAGAACCAGCTGCCAGTATGTTTAAAAGGTATGCACTTAGATGCTGTGGTTGCTGTTCGTGTAGTTTAGAAAAATGAGAAGTGAGCTAGAGAGTGCGGGTTGCAAATATAATCTTCACATTCATACCCAAAAAGGCGACACGATAAAACAGACACGCTTAGCTCAATAACGATTAAGCGGGCAGGTGCTTACGTACGACCAAAATGCTGCGCATTTGGATGTGAAAACATATAGTGAATAATCATTATAAAATAAAAAGCTAGATGTATTCTGATTTTACGAGAGCAGCCACTATTAGTTATAGTCACTATGTCCCGTCAAATACAATGGGTTGCTAGAATATTAATCCGTAGCCATGGAAAAGTCTTCCTCGTCCGATTCGTAAAACAAAAACACCATGCGACTGTCTGATTTATCCAAATTTTACCCAAACTCTTCGGGCTCGTAAAACGTATCGTACAAATGGTCGTTAACCCCTTAAGCGCGGCCTGCTGGCAAGAACAGCTTACGCGCTTTCTTATTCCACAATGAAGTTTGTACTGTTCTCCCGTTTTTCGGCTTTCTTAATATCTAACGTGACTAACCTTCATCCTTGCTCCAAGCTACATGCCAGATCTGACGGCAAGTTCGATGTTGGCTCATTGGGTAGTCGTGTGCCTTGTTACACTGAGTCACCAGTCCTTGTTTACCTTCTGAGCATTACGGACAGGAATAGGAAGCCGCACCACCCTA
Organism: Phytophthora betacei; assembly: GCA_011320135.1. Classification (NCBI taxonomy): domain Eukaryota; phylum Oomycota; class Peronosporomycetes; order Peronosporales; family Peronosporaceae; genus Phytophthora; species Phytophthora betacei. Next base: position 245,193 of record JAANHX010000245.1, read on the forward strand.
TACTTGTACCTCGGTTTGTAAATCGAGCATACCGTGCAATACCGCTGGCGAGCACGCTCTACACCACTATTCACCCTCCGACAGCGCCAATGCGTGACCGGCAGCTCCAGAGATTGCCCGGTTGGCGATGTCTGTCCCACTTCTTGCGCATTCACTCTCTGCTGGATCAAAATATCGTGCGACAACGCGATGTACGCATAGTGACTGTGATGATCCTCTGCAGCTTCTCAGCGTTGTACTTGTGCGTAATGTGGTCATCGGTTAAGGTCATGTCGATGAGTCCGAGTAGGAGTACTTGCAAAATGTGGTCATGTAAAGATCAGCTACAGTAATTTGCAGCAATAGAGGCGGTAGCGCTATTTTCAGTACGATATACCTCATAACATTTAAAACTTAGACATTTCGAATCTGATGCGTCATGCGTATTCAGCTAAGCCCTCTCTCTTCAGCATACATTTCATTCAGTCTCCAAAGTGCCGGCTCAAACGCTCCCGGGTCTCAATCTACCGAGTGGTCCACGTCGACCGGCTGAGGACACGTTCGCTAATGAAGCATCGGGACGTCCAGACGGTCACCGGTCGGCTGTTTCCGACCGCTTTTTCTTCGGAATATGAGCCCGAGTCCAAACGCTTCATTGATCCCGAATTTTCTATCGAGGGCTATGACATGTTTAGGGAATCAGGTCCGAGCTTCCCGTCTCGGCCAATATCTTTATACTGTACAAAACTAGCAGCTGATCAGGCCCGGCTCTATCACTGTGCTTGTAATAGCTGGTAACGGCAGCGTCTATCTTCTGTGTAGCCGACGCGAGACAGACATAGCGATGACACACACTCCATGTACGCGACTAGCGTATCGTTCCTGTCCTAGGCAATCTTCAGTGCTCACATTATACACTAGGGTTTTGGAGCTGCATAGGGAAGACAAATAATTAGTAAATAGCTGTGACGAATAATGTAAATCATAACTATTATTTTTAGCCATTCAAAATTATGGACAGGACGGCATTTGAGCGCGTGACTATCCGCTAAAACTGCGGTGCTCTAATCATTTGAGCCAGGTGAACAGACTAGCTTGGATACCTACGAAAAAAAAATTGTTTCAAATTATCTAAAAGTATTCTTCATCTGAGCTATACCTTGAGCGCCGTCTTGATCTTCGGCAATTCCAGAGCTTCGCGTATCTCCCAAAAACCGGCTTTTGCGAATTCACAAGCTTTAACGGTTGTAATAGCTTGGCGCTTAGAAGCTACAACCTCGAATGACGTACTTTCAATTTTCCTTTGGGTCTTCGCGATCTTTTCTCAGGCCATGTCCTGAATCTTTTTTTCTTGTCACATCTGCTATTTGATTGTGTACTTTGCGTTATTTGTCATTATGTATTTTCTCTTGATGGTGAGCAATGCCCAGCGAGTACGCAAGAGGGACTTGAACGAGGGGGGGGGGGGGAAGCTATGTCGGCAAGTTGACAAGCAAACGTATAGCGCGTCGATGCCTTAAGTAGCACGACATTAATGGACGCCTTCCAAAAATGGAGAAATCACCCGACATAACTGCAGCAGGTATGTCGGGGCTTAACGACCTCTATGCCAACATATCTATTTCTTGGCTCACCAAAAATAGAGTTAGAGAGGTTGCTCTGGTCGATGTAGAGTGTCCCCTACGTGCGATTGCACTTGAGTTAGTTATTCATTTTACGTGTTGGGGCTTTTAGGACAGGACAAAAACTCAACAAATCTTTTTGGATTCCGCTTGAGGTTCGCCACTTTCCCTTTGGAAGCTATCGTGGGCAAGATGCGCGAGGAAGACGAAGACAGTGACGTTCTACTGCTATTGTGTGATGAGTACTTGAGGCGCGAGACAAACCTGGGCAGTGTCCGCCGTGACGTACACGAGGCCATGATGGAGAGCACATGGCGAGCTGCAATGCGCACTCGTCATTACTTGACGGTGGGCTGTTTGGATGCGCCCTGTGTTGCCGCGTGGATGGCTCTCTGCAGGAACGGCGTCGACTCAAACTTTCTGAATGCTACTAGTCTGACCAGGTACGTTACGGATGTCCGGTGTGTTATCGGGGGGGGGGATCTAATTATATACCGTCACGTACTACTCAGAGCTGCATTCGAGCACTTACTGCGCCGGTTTGCGCGCTACTACTACATCCCTCCAGCGAGAAGCAGAGGACGGCCGCCAAAATTGCGCTACCATCATCAGGCTCTAGATCTCGTTCTATGCTTCTACGTCGGGTCGATGGAAAACGGAACGCTGAGCATGTTGTTTGGGGTGCCTCCGAGCACTTTATCTCGGACGCTGCGCAAAGCCGAAGAGGCGCTGTCGTGTGCACTTCGGGATTTCTCCCCAGCGCGGATTTCATGGCCGTCACCTTCTCGCCAGAGAGAGCTTGCCAGCTTGGTGAACGCACGCGAGCCGTTGCTGGAGCATACGTTCGGGTTTATCGATGGAAAGAACTTCCGTGTAAGTACGACGTTGGATGCCTTGTAATATCTCTTGACTGGTAACGTGATGCTGTTACTATTTACGTTTGCAGGTGCAGCAGCCTTCTAACTCCGACCTTCAAAACGCAATGTACAATGGATGGCTACACTCGGTTCTAGTCACGGGTACTATTTGTTTTGCCGCAGACGGCTGCATTATCTGGGCCAAGCATAATTGCCCTGGATCCTGGAACGATTCCGATACGTCTCTCGGGTTCCGCATGAAACTTCTGGATCCTGTGTATTGCCCTGACGAACGCATGAACGTTGTGTCAGACTCCGCCTTCCCGTGCTCAACGGCAATGACAGGCAGGATCCTGACTCCGCTGAAAGACGGAGACCTCGAGAGAATTGAGCCGTCGCTTCGGAGTTCAGCGCGGACGCTGCACAACGCCATCACTTCGGTGAGGCAGGCTGCAGAGTGGGGAATGGGCAGCGTGCAGAAGGTCTATAGTCGCCTAAATGTGCCGCTGCCCTACGATCCGAATCTCCGTGGTCTAAGGCTCAACAACATATTCCGTATGGCGAATTACCGCGTGCGGACGGTGGGTATCTCGGAGATACGAACGACTTTTATGGGAGCGATGGAGATGACGTTGTAGCTCCAGCTCGCTATGGAGGGCTTGTTTCAAAATGCAACGCTACAAAATACACTTCCTCCCTCTCGGTCCACTCACGACGGGTGCTTTCGGTTCTGCGACTCTGATCTCTTCACTCCTTCTTCACCAGAGCACTGATGAAGATCATCAGTTCCTGGGAGCGCGCACGGGCCTCCTCTTTATCGCGGCGAGCTCGTTCCTCCGTCTCCAGCTTCTCTTGCCGACGGCGTTCTTCGGCCTCCAGCTTCTCGGCGTGGTAACGCGCCTCGCGCGCCATGACTTCATCGCGGCGACGCTGCTCTTCTTCCGCCCGGCGAGCTTCACCCCTGCGTTCGCTATCCTCACGCATGAGGGTCATCATCTCGACAATATTTGTACCCATGGCCCCGGACGAGCTTTCTAGGTCACTCAAGCGCTTCTTCAGCTGTGTGGCCGCCTTGATAGCCTTCGCCCGCTTCACCTTGGCGTAGCTCGCCTCGTGAAGGTCTTCGTCGTCGTCGGCATCTCGCTTGCGGCCAATGGTTCCACGAAACTCGGCAAGATTGCCCCCTCCAAGGCGGTTGGAGGAGCTGAGATAGCGCTTCGATTCCGCAGCACGGCGCGAACGATTGGCTGAGCTCTGCTCTTCGAGGTCCGCAGTTGAGGTTGTGTTTTGCGATTGACTGGGCTTCGGTAGACCAGCAGAGCGAAGTTGGCGTTGAGTGGATCGGTAGGGCCCAGATGATGGCCTCGGAGTGCTGGCGAATGCCTCCAACCCGTCATGAACAGCGGCAGACTCGAGGAGCTCGGCGAAGCTACTGGCTGCGTCCGTGATGTTGATACCCAGTTCGTTGGGCAAACTGGGCAAACTGCTGGATCCCTCACCGTGAGGAGTATCGGTGTTGGAGAGGCTTCCACGGGCAGAGTCAGTCGTGTTGCTCACTGAGCTGGAGTCGTTGCCGATCCCGTCGTCTCCATCAAAGTTAAAAGAGAAATCTGGGTGCTGCTCACCCTCTTCCTCCTCTTGGTCATCTACGTCGGCTCCGTCATCCATCTCCTCAACACTCGCCTTATCGTCGATACTTTGCTTGAGTTGTTTAGCTTCCTTCACGTGGGGAGGCATGTCAGCGACTCCCGTGGGCTTACGGATACTGTACAGCATCTTGAACTTGCGCCGGAGCCTCTCGTAGTCGCGCTCTCCGATGCCCCGACCGCGGTTCGAGTTGTACATGCTGGCAAGACGCTCCCATTCGTCCTTACCAAGCGGCAAGAACTTAGCAACAAGACTCAGCAGGCGTTGCACCTCCGTGAACTTGTAGTTGGCGGATCCAGTTAGTTTAGCCATCGATAATGAAATAAACAGCAATTGATGAGACGTCAGTACGAAGTAGAGGAAGCAATGAAGAATTTGGCAGCGTACCGGGACGAAGTGAGCGCAAGAGGCGATCGAAGACAAAGACTTAGTCGGGAACGGGGCTTGGACTTGCTTGGATGGGAGTAAAACCAAAAATGAGACTTCGGGGACGTCGTTCGCTGTGTCTGGAAGCCGCACGGTGGCAGCGCGCCTTTGGACGTGTGAGTAGCTAGCTATCACAAGGGTTCGCGCCGAAACGAGCGCGCGCTAACAAAAATCTACGAGTTCACGTACCATACAGTATGGAGTCGCGTTTTGGCGCGAAACCCATGCTTGCACAGCTTGAACGTTGACGCTAAGCTTCGATAAGTGAAGGAACCAGCTTTACTTCAACGTCCAAGTAGCATATCAAAGATGAGCATGTGTCTTTACAGTAGGTTTGTATGCACGGGCTACCTACACTCATCACGTCTCCTGACTGCACGTCGGCTACGGATCGCTCTGGTCCTGGATCTCACGATGACGACAGGAGGCGAGACCACAGCGGCACACGAACCAAAGATCACCGCCATAGTCAACGGTGATCTCCTCTCCTTCACGTACGATCTCTGTAGTGGCGACAATAACCGTGGCGCGGCGTCCGTTCGCGACCTCGACGAACTGAGCGACCGGTGAACACGAGTGGTTCACAAAACGCATCAATCCACCCATTTCAGCTGCGTTGATGGCGACACGAATCGGGTGGCTTGGCCTTTTCGGTCGTTAGGTCATCACCAACCGGAATCCTTCGTTCCGTGGGCGACGTGCTGGATCCATGCTGACGTGCTCGAACTCGCCTAAGTACTGACCCAACACCTCGCCCGCATCAATGTCCTCAGCAGCGACTACAGATAGCTGGAGCGTACGCGTGTTTCTCGCCAAGTACACCTTGGTTGATTCCTCCAGACTGTTCCCGCACTTGGCGTCGTATGGACAGCAGCTTGGGGTACAGTACAGCTGCACCAGCGAGTTCCTGCACGCCCCGACACGGCATGGCTCCGGACAGTCACACCAGCCGTAATGGGGCACTCTTGGGAATACCAACCCGGTCGGGTTGTACTGAGTACGGAGGTGAACAACACGTACCGGCCAGTCCGCTGGTACGAAGCGGTCCCGAGAGCGCTTTTCACGCGCACATGGTGGTGGTTGTGACGACTTAGGACTGGTCCTCATCAGCCCTCGAGGGTTCAGCGACGGAGAGGCAGCTTCACGACGGTGATCCTGACGTCGGTGATAGGGTTGAGCAGCTTCTCGACGCTCTCTCCGGGAACTACGACGATCACGCAGGGGGATCCGTGGCAGAGAGCGAGGAAGCGGTGCTGGCGGTGTCTCCAGTAGCACTGGAGATGACGTCGTCGGACTGTGCGGCGGCCGCGAGTATGGCGGTGACGCTAGGGCCACCACTTCATTCGCACGCGGTGGAGTCACGTCAGGCTTCGGTTTTCGTGGCGGTGATAGCGTCCCTGTAGAGCTGTAGCCATACTGCTCGCTAATAGTGCTCGATTGCGACAGGTTTGGAGGAGTGTTTTCATCCTCGGTCGACGAGTCGGCGATGCGCCGCTCGCTCCAGTATGAAGCCGAGTGAGCCATGCTCTGAAAGTACAAAGATCGTCAGCAAAGAACGTACCTTCTCAACAGCAGAGGCGCTTTGCTCCCAGCGGCCGAATTTCCAAAGTGAATGCTTCTTCAACTTGGCGCAAAAAATGAGATATGCCAGATACATGCAGTAGGAGTGATTGTGGATTGGGTCAGAGCGATGGTCAGCATTTTCAATACAAAATCAAAGATCTAGCCTTAAGATGGCTACAGAGATTAAATTTAGGGGTAGGGAAGGTTATGGAGACGACTTTTACGCCTCCGCCAGTTTATTCGACGATATGCACTGACATACCTGCTGCAGTTATGTCGGGTGATTTTTCCATTTTTGGAAGGCGTCCAATCGATGCTGCGTACTCAATGCCTGGTTGGGTCTAGTGATCAGAAAGGTCATCCCGCAAGCGAAGCGCCTTGTCGTACATGATGCGTATATGACCAAAACGATACCTTAGAAATGTTATGGGGAATGTTGGAGCCCCGCTAAAGCAGCTTTAAGCTAAGCATGTATTGTGTTAAAACGACTTTAACTGAAGCTTCGGCAACTTTAATGACCCTAATTTGTCAAAAATATGACACCCTAAAATAGTAATGTTAATTGAGTTGCTGGTTCTTATCTGGCCTGCTTCTTAAGCTGCGAGCACGTGGACGGATGTCAAGGCCCTCAAATCTTTGAAAGAGAGCTTTCAACGAGAGCAAATATGCGTCGTTATGTCAATTGTAAGTCTTTTAAACCATATTTGGGCTCCGTGAAACTCTCTACTTCATATGTAGTTGCCATAACATAAAATTGCCGACACCTGGCCGACTGTGCCGACAAGACATGATTGGTCGAAAATGTAAGAACGTGCCCATGACCCCGCTCAAGCCCACACAGCTACGCATCAAGATCCACAGCGCGGCACTCAACCCTGCCGACCAGAAGATCATGCAAGACTTCGGACTCGCCGTCACCGGTCGTCAACCCTCATCTGACAAACCTTTCGGTATGGGATTCGATGTCGCCGGTATTATCGTCGAGTCTGGTACCGACACGCACCAGTTCAAGGTGGGCGACGCCATTTTCGCTATGGCGCCGTTCACAAGCTTCGGCACCTTCGCCGAGTTTGTGGCCATCGACGAGAAGTTCGTTGCTCTCAAACCCAACAACATCACCTTCGAGGAGGCAGCTAGCATCCCGTACGCCCCGCTCACCAGCTATCAGGCGTTGCATGAACACGTCAACCTTAAGACGGGCGAGCGTGTCCTCATCTTGGGTGGCTCCACCGCGACGGGCTTGGCGGCCGTCCAGTTGGCGCGCGCAATGGGTGCGCACGTGATCGCCACGGTCAAAAGCTGTCAGGACCACCTTCTCGTACAGTCACTGGGCGCTGAGATGGTCATCGACTCGTCCAAGCAAAGCTGGGCTGATGTCGTGGACGAGCACTCCATCGATGTAGTGTACGACTGTGGTGTAGAGCGCAAGGCGTGGAGCCGCGATGCCCAGACTGTGCTCAAGAAGGATACAGGTCGTTTCGTGACCATCAACCCCATGATGCAGCCGCGTCCGGCAAAGTTCGGCGCCAAGTGCATTGGCGAGATCATGGTACACGCAAGCGGTGCGCAGTTGAAGGAGCTGTCAGACTTGGTGTCGTCTGGCTCGCTGAAACCTGTGATCGACTCGGTGTATTCATTCGACCAGCTTCTGCCGGCGTTGAAGAAACTGGAGTCGAAAACTGTGCGCGGCAAGATGGTGCTGCGTACGGCCATCTTGAGTTGATGCCTGTACAAATTTTATTTTACTTGTGTTAGTGTATTGTATTTTTCTAATAAACATACAAATAGGGGGCAAATGTGGTTCATTTACATGTTAATTAGGCCATGAAGGCAGGTGACATGAAAAATAGCTTTGTAATCCTATAATGGTTATAGTTGCACCAAACAGTCTCCTCACTAGCTACTCCTTCGCCACCTCAGTGATGATCTTTCCTTTCGCACGGTGCGACATACAGATCTTCATGGCCTCCACCAGGTTCTCCAACGGGTGCACCGAGTCGATGATGGTCTTCACCTGGCCGGCTTCAATCAACTTCTTCAGCTCCAGTAGATACTCCGTGCATGGCGCGTCGAAGATCTGGTTCTGCGTGGCGCCAATGGGAGACTCGATCGGCTTGCGATCATGCCGATGGTCACAAAGATACCGGTCTGCTCTTTGAGCACCTTCTGTGCCGCGTCATTCCACGACTGAGACTCCACGCCGCAGTCGTAGATGAGGTCCACCGAGTGCTCGGCTCGTACCTCACTCCACTTGGCATTCGTGTAGTCGATGACCTGGTCAGCACCCAGTGATTTGACCAGCTCCACGTTGCGATGACTGCACGTAGCAACGACCTCAGCACCAAGTGCCTTGATTATCTGGATGGCGAACAGACCCGTGCCGCTGCCGCCGCCCAAGATGAGCACACGCTGACCCTTCTGGAGTTTGCCGTACGTCACCAGTCCCTGCCAGCTCGTCTGACCGGCAAGAGGCACACCCGCGGCCTCGTTGAACGTCATGTTGCTCGGCTTGTGTGCCACACGCTTTGTGGCCACGTTGATATACTCGGCGAATGTGCCGGCGGCGTCGAACCACGGCATGGCAAACACCTCGTCGCCCACCTTGTAGTCCTTCACGTCACTGCCGACTTCCACCACCTTACCAGACAGGTGCGAGGTCTTGAAGGCTCATACTCGTTTCTAGTGTTTTGTCGGTAAGAGCGCAAATATGCCAGTGATGTGGACTGTACTAGTGGCTCGTATTGAGCCGCTGCATATTCTGCCCTCCGTGCCTACATTATACGTCGGCACAATGTCGGTAGCCTGTAAACCTACCCCTAGTGGATATTATTGGTAGATTAGATACATAGATGAATGTCATTGGTCAACAGGCGCACACTGCTGCCATTTTCCTATACTTAAATGATGATAAAATTATGTGTCGGCACCTTGATGATATTCATCCATATCAGCATGAGCGGTTTTAACATTGAGCTTCCAGGCATAGAATGCAACAGCGCTTGCTAGAATCATAAGGGATGCTCTCACCCCCTCTTCTATTTAAAGAGTGATGGTAACCACATTAACGTCGCTTTAACTACTTTGTCCTGCTGGTGTAGAGATATACTAGTTTTAAAAACAAAGAAAGACGCGATCTTGTTACCATGCCCAATTGATAGAAGCATGCGGTCGCTCTCTCTTTGCTTTACCGCCGCACTTTACCCATAATCTCTTCTCATCTCGCGTTGTGACAGTCTTGTGCGGCAAGTATTCGAAATTGACGGCTGGGCATATATCACGGCGCATTCTTATTACTGAAACAAACACGAGCCATCTGAGTTCTTACCTGTCTGGTCGTATTATGGACCTTACACATTCTACTCTCGACGATAGCTGTTCAGACATCACCTCGAAACTTTGCCTTAGCATCTCTTCTTCTTCTGGTATGGTTTTAGGCCTGTGAGTCCGCGCGCGTATCACCACTTAGTGTCTTCGCGTAAAGCGGCGACTCCATGAAAGGGCAGTCTGAAGGCGTCAGGCGATATCTCCGTCTTCTCCTGTCTTGAGTGTCTTAAGCTCAAGCATTTTGGCGGCTACTGGGCAATCTTTCTTTCTTCCCACATCGCAATCTATTGCTCTGCTGTAAAGTTGAGGATTATTGCTTGTCCAGCACTACGGTAAGTTTCTAAGTGTCATTTGCCCTCCTCACAGACAGCCTTGACGAATCCTAGCTTCTTCCATTTTGGTCCTTTTTCTGCTTTCTTTTCTATTCAGCTTCGATGATGTTTGGGTAGAATTATTTGATGGTTTGGCCGACCTTGTGCTCCTGTTCTAGACGCTCGAGAACTTCTTCGTTGTGGACGTAGTGCTCGCATATGCACGTAAATGCCTTCTTCTTTCTTGGAGTTCCAGTGGTCCGAGGTCGCGTCGTCGCCAACAAAGATGAACAGTGAAGACAGCATTCTTTTCACACCAGCCAAGAGTCGTTCTTTTTTAGTTTTCTCTTGCAGCAAGCTATCTGGAAGGCATATAAATAAAAACACTCTACTTCTAAAATCTATATTAGGAGAGGAGCGACGCGGTACAGTCTACATGTATGAGAGAGCTCAACCCAGAATATCGAGCTGTAGTAGGATCAGGGAACTAGTTGTGGACACAAAACTCTACGAATTAATTGCGATGGGCAGTGCATGTCTCCTAGCGTGTGAAGCGGTCTTGACGCCATGGTCGAGATACTGCAGCGCTGGTGGTCGTCTAGCTTAAATCTTATCTTAGTGCTCTAGAGCGAAACACGTCTTTTTTTTTTAATATTGTCAATTCCGCCCCAATTTGCCGAAGCGGGACGATTCGGAGAAAGGCGCGAAGCGAACGGCGAATCGACGCTGCGTTGTTAGAGGTCAAAATTAAGAAAACCTTTTTTATTATCAAATAAGATACCAGAAACACGTTGAAGTTAAAGTGACAGCGCATCTCGCACTGAAGACTCCGCGCACTTGTCATGAATGAAGATGGCGAGTCAGAGGATTATTCTGTATTAGCGCCAAAACGCATTCTGTATGCTAGGCTACACGATTGGGTGCGCGATTGGGCTGGTCGTGTCTCTCAGACGCCCGCGGAAATTTCGAATAGAACGCACAATATTTATTGTTATTGCTTATGCAATGTCGTGGTACGATAAGGTCTTGCCAAATCTACAAATTTTTTGTGTCATACCAGATATATTTACACGTCTTTTAAATTTTTTGTAGCATGGTGAGTTTCATAAGCCAATTTAATACTTCCTCCGTCCGAGAAGATAAGACCAGCGCCACACATAACATTGTCCGAAAATATAGGACTAAGTTCGGTTCGTATCACCCGAACTTAGCAGATTTATTGCCTTCTGATAGATTCTTTCACTACAAGCTAGAGACCGCAGAGGCAGACCCCGGCTATCCGTCAACGCGGCTTTCGAAAGATGGGGGGGGGGCGTACTTGTTGCCTCCATCAACGTCAATAGAAGCCATCAGCACAGACGGTGGGGAACCGAAAACGCTATCTAGAGCGCTGTAATGAAGCTGCTTGAAGGCTTCGTCGACATTGTTGACCAGGTCTTCGATAGTTTTAGCCTTCTTCTTGTGCTGGAGCGACTGTATGGAGTTAAAAAAAAACGAAGTCGAGAGCACTTAAATCCGGTGAATTAGCAGGTTGTGGCTGAAGGCGCATCCTCCACAAGCCCTCCACGCATGCCGCGGGTACAGCATGATCATCCGCAGCCACACGGGGTTTTGCGTTGTAGTGCTGCAAGACGACTTGTTTGCCCGAATGCCAAAGGGCCTTAATGCTGGGAATGACCGATCGGCAAAGACACTGGCGATCGATGTCACGATCCGCTGCGTATGTCTTCAATTCCAACGTTCCCGCAGGCCGATTCTTGCTAGACTGCTCGGCCGTTTCGTAGATAGCAAATGACCACACGCCAATTTTCCCATCCCACACTTTATGCTGCCTTGGATCCCAACGTGGGCGAGCCACAGCAGCTAGAAACATCACTTTAACAATATATTTTTTGTTCTTGACCGTCAAATGGGGACCCTCCTCGTATCAGCCAAATAGAAGCGTTGCTAATCCTTAGCTAGGTAGAACCACTTTTCATCCAGGTGCACATACTCCATCTTATTTTCGAGCTGCAGCCCATTTCTCCCCGTCTTCTGGACGAATCCAGAGGCAAAACGAACTCGAGCAATTTTCTGCTCGTAACTTAGCATGAGTTTCAGGCATGATGTGTGGCATCTGAATACCCCCGAGAGAAAGTCATCCTGCAGAGTATATTTAGGTATACCGAGGGGGTCAGCTAAAGTACGAATGTTGGGTCTGCCCTCAAACGGGGTAAGTGCGATGGCGTGGTTAAGGTCGAGGTGGAACTCCTCCGATAGCCTTGACTTGTGGTCGCTTCCCCCCTTCCTGCCGCTGACGTAGTTGGTAGGTTTGCCTTCACAAGCATCCTGGGCCACTCGCTGCCACAGCCGCGCGATCTGGCACTCACTATAGCCAAAACGGACTGCACAGGCCACGATCTCTGCTTTGGGCGGCTGCAACCTCACGCACGAGCGCAGAAGAGATGCCATGACTTCAGCACGCTCTTCTGACGTGAGGTTCTTCCTTTTACAGCGCGCGCCGTCGGCGTAGGGGCTCATCCGGGCTTGTTGCAAAGAATAAAAGCAAAAATGAGGAATGACGCCGTATTGGGACGGCCATGTACTGTAGTACAGCTGCGGCTCGCAGGGTAAAACAAGTGACAGTCTTCTTATACGCAGCAAATAAAAATCGCCCCCCCCAACGCCGCATAACGTGCTGCATCATGAGCTGCAACGTCACAAACGTCTTGTTTATGTGGTGGAAGTGGTCGCGACAAAGGCCTTGTGTACCTCTTCAATGAGTTCGTGTAAGAGCACGTCGTAGATATCCCTCCTTGGTGAGTTATTGAATGAGATAACTATTGGATGTGGTAGCAGCACGAATTAGTAGCTAGTTGAAGAGTCCGTTAACTCTTCCGGGCAACTACGGGGACTTCTGAGTCGCGCTGACGAAGGGCTCGACGATCTACTTTCTTGAGCCCACGAGCGGTCGCCCTGGAATGCACTACAGCGGCTTTGTGTGGTCCCACGGACTCGAGTCCTCGATGCCAAAATGCGTGAGGCGACCTTGCGACCTAGCTGAAACTGGTCCACCATCCTGGTCAGATCGCTGAACAGTGATGGTAAAGGCGCGCCTTTTCGCCTTTTGAAAAGTTTAGGCGGGGACCTTTCGCCCAAACCCCTCGCCTTTTCGCCTTTTCGCCCAAAGGCCTTGGTTTTAATTTCTACTATTTAGTTAACTTTCTACTATTTAGTTGCAGCATGTTAACCCACAACAAAAGAAAGCCTTCATCAGAAATGCAGATTTTCTATTCGTGCATCGGCCCCGCTATCAGAGCGACTCGAGCTAAGTATTCTCGTCGACGTCCGAGTTGGTGTACGTGCTCCGGCCTTGACCAAGCCGCCGCAGCGTCCGCATTCTCGTACGTGTTCTCTTCAGCGTCCGTGCTAGTGTGCGTGCTGCTGCCACAGCCCAAAGCCGCCGCATTATCGTACGTGCTCTGGTCGGCGTCCGATTTAGCGTACGTGCTCCGGTCTTGACCAAGCCGCCGCGGCGTTCGCATTCTCGTATGTGTTCTCTTCGACATCCGTATTAGTGTGCAGGCCGCTGCCACTGCCCGATGCCGTCGCAGCGTCCGCATTATCGTACGTACTCTCTTAAGTGTTCTCGCCGACGTCCGAGTTAATGTACGAGCCCCGGTCTTGCCCGAATCCACCGCAGCGTCCGCATTCTCGTACGTGGACGTGTCGACGTCGGTGTTGGTGTACGCGCTCATGTCTTGCCCGAAGCCGTCGTAGCGTCTGCATCCTCGTACGTGTTCTCTTCAGCGTCCGTGTTGGTGTGCGTGCCGCTGCCACTGCCCGATGCCGTCGCAGCGTCCGCATTCTCGTACGTGTTTTCTTGAATGCTCTCGCCGACGTCCGAGTTAATGTACAAGCTCCGGTCTTGCCCGAATCCACCGCAGCGTCCGCATTCTCGTACGTGGACGTGTCGACGTCGGTGTTGGTGTACGCGCTCATGTCTTGCCCGAAGCCGTCGCAGCGTCTGCATCCTCGTACGTGTTCTCTTCAGCGTCCGTGTTGGTGTGCGTGCCGCTGCCACTGCCCGATGCCGTCGCAGCGTCCGCATTCTCGTACGTGTTTTCTTGAATGCTCTCGCCGACGTCCGAGTTAATGTACAAGCTCCGGTCTTGCCCGAATCCACCGCAGCGTCCGCATTCTCGTACGTGGACGTGTCGACGTCGGTGTTGGTGTACGCGCTCATGTCTTGCCCGAAGCCGTCGCAGCGTCTGCATCCTCGTACGTGTTCTCTTCAGCGTCCGTGTTGGTGTGCGTGCCGCTGCCACTGCCCGATGCCGTCGCAGCGTCCGCATTCTCGTACGTGTTTTCTTGAATGCTCTCGCCGACGTCCGAGTTAATGTACAAGCTCCGGTCTTGCCCGAATCCACCGCAGCGTCCGCATTCTCGTACGTGGACGTGTCGACGTCGGTGTTGGTGTACGCGCTCATGTCTTGCCCGAAGCCGTCGCAGCGTCTGCATCCTCGTACGTGTTCTCTTCAGCGTCCGTGTTGGTGTGCGTGCCGCTGCCACTGCCCGATGCCGTCGCAGCGTCCGCATTCTCGTACGTGTTTTCTTGAATGCTCTCGCCGACGTCCGAGTTAATGTACAAGCTCCGGTCTTGCCCGAATCCACCGCAGCGTCCGCATTCTCGTACATGGACGTGTCGACGTCGGTGTTGGTGTACGCGCTCATGTCTTGCCCGAAGCCGTCGCAGCGTCTGCATCCTCGTACGTGTTCTCTTCAGCGTCCGTGTTGGTGTGCGTGCCGCTGCCACTGCCCGATGCCGTCGCAGCGTCCGCATTCTCGTACGTGTTTTCTTGAATGCTCTCGCCGACGTCCGAGTTAATGTACAAGCTCCGGTCTTGCCCGAATCCACCGCAGCGTCCGCATTCTCGTACGTGGACGTGTCGACGTCGGTGTTGGTGTACGCGCTCATGTCTTGCCCGAAGCCGTCGCAGCGTCTGCATCCTCGTACGTGTTCTCTTCAGCGTCCGTGTTGGTGTGCGTGCCGCTGCCACTGCCCGATGCCGTCGCAGCGTCCGCATTCTCGTACGTGTTTTCTTGAATGCTCTCGCCGACGTCCGAGTTAATGTACAAGCTCCGGTCTTGCCCGAATCCACCGCAGCGTCCGCATTCTCGTACGTGGACGTGTCGACGTCGGTGTTGGTGTACGCGCTCATGTCTTGCCCGAAGCCGTCGCAGCGTCTGCATCCTCGTACGTGTTCTCTTCAGCGTCCGTGTTGGTGTGCGTGCCGCTGCCACTGCCCGATGCCGTCGCAGCGTCCGCATTCTCGTACGTGTTTTCTTGAATGCTCTCGCCGACGTCCGAGTTAATGTACAAGCTCCGGTCTTGCCCGAATCCACCGCAGCGTCCGCATTCTCGTACGTGGACGTGTCGACGTCGGTGTTGGTGTACGCGCTCATGTCTTGCCCGAAGCCGTCGCAGCGTCTGCATCCTCGTACGTGTTCTCTTCAGCGTCCGTGTTGGTGTGCGTGCCGCTGCCACTGCCCGATGCCGTCGCAGCGTCCGCATTCTCGTACGTGTTTTCTTGAATGCTCTCGCCGACGTCCGAGTTAATGTACAAGCTCCGGTCTTGCCCGAATCCACCGCAGCGTCCGCATTCTCGTACGTGGACGTGTCGACGTCGGTGTTGGTGTACGCGCTCATGTCTTGCCCGAAGCCGTCGCAGCGTCTGCATCCTCGTACGTGTTCTCTTCAGCGTCCGTGTTGGTGTGCGTGCCGCTGCCACTGCCCGATGCCGTCGCAGCGTCCGCATTCTCGTACGTGTTTTCTTGAATGCTCTCGCCGACGTCCGAGTTAATGTACAAGCTCCGGTCTTGCCCGAATCCACCGCAGCGTCCGCATTCTCGTACGTGGACGTGTCGACGTCGGTGTTGGTGTACGCGCTCATGTCTTGCCCGAAGCCGTCGCAGCGTCTGCATCCTCGTACGTGTTCTCTTCAGCGTCCGTGTTGGTGTGCGTGCCGCTGCCACTGCCCGATGCCGTCGCAGCGTCCGCATTCTCGTACGTGTTTTCTTGAATGCTCTCGCCGACGTCCGAGTTAATGTACAAGCTCCGGTCTTGCCCGAATCCACCGCAGCGTCCGCATTCTCGTACGTGGACGTGTCGACGTCGGTGTTGGTGTACGCGCTCATGTCTTGCCCGAAGCCGTCGCAGCGTCTGCATCCTCGTACGTGTTCTCTTCAGCGTCCGTGTTGGTGTGCGTGCCGCTGCCACTGCCCGATGCCGTCGCAGCGTCCGCATTCTCGTACGTGTTTTCTTGAATGCTCTCGCCGACGTCCGAGTTAATGTACAAGCTCCGGTCTTGCCCGAATCCACCGCAGCGTCCGCATTCTCGTACGTGGACGTGTCGACGTCGGTGTTGGTGTACGCGCTCATGTCTTGCCCGAAGCCGTCGCAGCGTCTGCATCCTCGTACGTGTTCTCTTCAGCGTCCGTGTTGGTGTGCGTGCCGCTGCCACTGCCCGATGCCGTCGCAGCGTCCGCATTCTCGTACGTGTTTTCTTGAATGCTCTCGCCGACGTCCGAGTTAATGTACAAGCTCCGGTCTTGCCCGAATCCACCGCAGCGTCCGCATTCTCGTACGTGGACGTGTCGACGTCGGTGTTGGTGTACGCGCTCATGTCTTGCCCGAAGCCGTCGCAGCGTCTGCATCCTCGTACGTGTTCTCTTCAGCGTCCGTGTTGGTGTGCGTGCCGCTGCCACTGCCCGATGCCGTCGCAGCGTCCGCATTCTCGTACGTGTTTTCTTGAATGCTCTCGCCGACGTCCGAGTTAATGTACAAGCTCCGGTCTTGCCCGAATCCACCGCAGCGTCCGCATTCTCGTACGTGGACGTGTCGACGTCGGTGTTGGTGTACGCGCTCATGTCTTGCCCGAAGCCGTCGCAGCGTCTGCATCCTCGTACGTGTTCTCTTCAGCGTCCGTGTTGGTGTGCGTGCCGCTGCCACTGCCCGATGCCGTCGCAGCGTCCGCATTCTCGTACGTGTTTTCTTGAATGCTCTCGCCGACGTCCGAGTTAATGTACAAGCTCCGGTCTTGCCCGAATCCACCGCAGCGTCCGCATTCTCGTACGTGGACGTGTCGACGTCGGTGTTGGTGTACGCGCTCATGTCTTGCCCGAAGCCGTCGCAGCGTCTGCATCCTCGTACGTGTTCTCTTCAGCGTCCGTGTTGGTGTGCGTGCCGCTGCCACTGCCCGATGCCGTCGCAGCGTCCGCATTCTCGTACGTGTTTTCTTGAATGCTCTCGCCGACGTCCGAGTTAATGTACAAGCTCCGGTCTTGCCCGAATCCACCGCAGCGTCCGCATTCTCGTACGTGGACGTGTCGACGTCGGTGTTGGTGTACGCGCTCATGTCTTGCCCGAAGCCGTCGCAGCGTCTGCATCCTCGTACGTGTTCTCTTCAGCGTCCGTGTTGGTGTGCGTGCCGCTGCCACTGCCCGATGCCGTCGCAGCGTCCGCATTCTCGTACGTGTTTTCTTGAATGCTCTCGCCGACGTCCGAGTTAATGTACAAGCTCCGGTCTTGCCCGAATCCACCGCAGCGTCCGCATTCTCGTACATGGACGTGTCGACGTCGGTGTTGGTGTACGCGCTCATGTCTTGCCCGAAGCCGTCGCAGCGTCTGCATCCTCGTACGTGTTCTCTTCAGCGTCCGTGTTGGTGTGCGTGCCGCTGCCACTGCCCGATGCCGTCGCAGCGTCCGCATTCTCGTACGTGTTTTCTTGAATGCTCTCGCCGACGTCCGAGTTAATGTACAAGCTCCGGTCTTGCCCGAATCCACCGCAGCGTCCGCATTCTCGTACGTGGACGTGTCGACGTCGGTGTTGGTGTACGCGCTCATGTCTTGCCCGAAGCCGTCGCAGCGTCTGCATCCTCGTACGTGTTCTCTTCAGCGTCCGTGTTGGTGTGCGTGCCGCTGCCACTGCCCGATGCCGTCGCAGCGTCCGCATTCTCGTACGTGTTTTCTTGAATGCTCTCGCCGACGTCCGAGTTAATGTACAAGCTCCGGTCTTGCCCGAATCCACCGCAGCGTCCGCATTCTCGTACATGGACGTGTCGACGTCGGTGTTGGTGTACGCGCTCATGTCTTGCCCGAAGCCGTCGCAGCGTCTGCATCCTCGTACGTGTTCTCTTCAGCGTCCGTGTTGGTGTGCGTGCCGCTGCCACTGCCCGATGCCGTCGCAGCGTCCGCATTCTCGTACGTGTTTTCTTGAATGCTCTCGCCGACGTCCGAGTTAATGTACAAGCTCCGGTCTTGCCCGAATCCACCGCAGCGTCCGCATTCTCGTACGTGGACGTGTCGACGTCGGTGTTGGTGTACGCGCTCATGTCTTGCCCGAAGCCGTCGCAGCGTCTGCATCCTCGTACGTGTTCTCTTCAGCGTCCGTGTTGGTGTGCGTGCCGCTGCCACTG
The DNA here is from genome assembly GCA_011320135.1 of Phytophthora betacei. Lineage (NCBI taxonomy): Eukaryota > Oomycota > Peronosporomycetes > Peronosporales > Peronosporaceae > Phytophthora > Phytophthora betacei. Next base: position 263,379 of record JAANHX010000245.1, read on the forward strand.
CCCGATGCCGTCGCAGCGTCCGCATTCTCGTACGTGTTTTCTTGAATGCTCTCGCCGACGTCCGAGTTAATGTACAAGCTCCGGTCTTGCCCGAATCCACCGCAGCGTCCGCATTCTCGTACGTGGACGTGTCGACGTCGGTGTTGGTGTACGTGGTGCTGTTACTTCCCGAAGCCACCTCCACCACTGCACCCACAGCCCCGTTGCCGTCGGTGTTGGCGAAGCAAATGATAGTGCGTATGGTAATAACAGAGGCTTGTCGATTACGAATTCGACTTAATTCTCGGCAGTCGATACGCAAACAAAGGTGGTGATGAAAACATATTTAGTTACACGCTCAACTAGCTCGGTGGGCTATGAGAATTTGACCGTGCAAAGAGAGCAGCGAGTGGTGACTTCAGAGCTCGAATACCTCGGATGTTCCTCTCTTGCAGAAACATGGGGTCATCGGTGTCTGGAAACGGAGTGTTATCGGGTGTGGGTATCTCCTCGAGCTCCCAATTGCGGAAAAGGCTGTCTTCGTAGGAATCAGTGAAATTACTACCAAGCTCCGCATCCTCAAATACTTCTTCAAGATACTCTACCCAGTGTGGAAAGGTTTCTTCTGCATCGACGCCGTCGCCTATATCGTCCAAGTCGTCCTCGTCTGGTGCCTGCTCGTCTCCTTGATCGGCTTGCGACCGCATTGGAGTGGGGGTATTCTGACGGGCGGATTGGCGCTGATGTGATTGTGGAGTGGGGGTTCGTAAACGAGGAGAACGTCGTATTGGGGTTCGCAATGTACGACGTGGCGTACGTTGAGCTGGGGTGTGCAGCGTAGGCGTTCTAGATGGTGCAGCTTCAGGGAGGGCGTCAGTCGAGATGGGTGTTGCTAATACGGCGGTGCTAACGGACCCGCTGTCGGGTGATTCATGCCCCTCGACCCCCCCCCCCCTTCATCTTGCACGAATCTGTCAACCAGCGGACCCTCTGTTGAATCTAAAATACGGGAAATTGTTGGCCCGCTTTCGGTTGATGTTTGTTCGCGCTCGCGCATGTATTGGCGTATACACTGTGTGTCTAGAGCTTTCGATGGTTTCATCTTATTGCGTCTTGGAGTATGAATCATCCCAATCTCGCTGAATAACCTTTCCGTAGTTGCAGTATTTACTGCGATCGAGAGTACTCTAATTGCCAGGTCAGGTAAAACACTTGTTGGGGTTTCCTTTTTAACGTGCTGCCAATACTTAACCTTGTTAAATCGAAACTCTCTCGGGTGCGCGGAAGACAGCGAATTATCTATCCACTCAATCATATCACTGCGAATAAAGTCGTAGTCATCACCAATTAGACGACGGTAGTAATAGACAGCAAGTTTTGCGAGCTGTGTCGAAGATGCGATTCTGGCTGCTTTTTTGCTATCTTGAAACTGTTGTCGATGCTCTTGTTCAGTGCTCTCGTCTAGCATATCTCTACCAATAAGGCGTTCCTCCATCTCCACGACACGCTTTCTGTCGTCGGTTCTTTCCACAAGTTTTCTTCCTTCGTCGGCCGTCATCGAGTTCAATAGAAAGGTCAACATGAACAGTGGCTGTTCACATTATTCCCAGCGTGATTCTACACATTGAATTAGTCCACTTCGGTAATCCAAATATAAGTTGTCGAAACCCACAAAAATATCACGAAATGATAAAACGACATCTGCCAATGTGTTCTCGTCGCGTTGGAGCCGATATGATGACTCCGATAATGGCGCAATAACTTGTTCCGCCTCAGTCAGCTTCCTCCAGAATGATGGATCGTTGAACACCTTCAGCGAGCTAGGGTAATCTTTATATCCACGGTACTTGCTGCTTAGCATCTCCAGCGCAGTACGAACTCTCAATAATGAGGCAAAACAACTCTGCATACTATTCCATCGTGTCTCACAAAGTGTAAACAACGCTAGCGGCTTGTCGTAGCATTCCTCCATCATGGCTCTAGCTCGGACAAGCCACTTAGCTGATGACGCATTGAGGCACTTAACGGCTGCCGTTGCCTCCTTGGCAATCCCAGAAAAAGATGACTTTAACACTGCTTTGACAATGTTGTTGATACAATGTGCAAAGCAGAAAAGAAACGTAACGTTAGGCCATCGTAAAGCCAAGATGCGCCGAGCTCTACCACATTGACCGGCGTTATCGGTGATTACTGCACCAATGTTCCACCCTTCATTTTGCGCCTGCTTCAGAATAATCTCCATCTCTTGAGCCATCGCCACACCGTCGTGCCGAGCGCCCGCCTTGGGCAATGCATACGTAAGGCTATGTCCAAACAGTAACAGCTGACAACCCAATACATGCTCACGAGAAATGTTCTGAAACACGTCCGATAAAAAGTTGACAAATCCCCCCGAACTAATTTGTATCTGCTTCAGCTTTTGTGTTTGGATGGAACGGCAATGCCCAGCATGACTCCCGGTAATGCGTCCGCCAAGCGATCGCCTTCCTGGTATGTAGGCCGTTATTCCAGGGCACAAGTATTCCAACAGTGCTTTCGTACATGACCGCTCGATGAACAAATCGGGTAAAAAATTTCCGACCTGGAACTCAACCACTAGTCTTTCCGTTTCTTGCTTCTGTTGCATTGAAAATCTTCGGTGGGATTTTGCCCTCGGGGACGCTCGTTTCGAGGCGTTGCGCTTAGGAGATGCCTTCGAAAAAAGAAGACGCTTGTTTGCAGAACGCTTTTGCCGGCGAGGTGATCCCATGCTCGAGCTACCACCGTCGCTTGACTGCCCTCGACAGTTCTCCATGACGGCTCGATATGCTTCACATTTGCGCAAATGTCCAACGTAGTTATACGAGCGTCCTAGGAGTAGCTCAGGTGGGTCAAGGTCGGGATCCTTGTTGTAAGCCAGCGTGCAATGCTTGCACGTGTAGTACGAATACTTCGCTTTGCTTTTCGGAACGTCCTTCATCAGCGTAAAGTGGTCTCGCTCTGATACATGGGGTCGCACCATGTTCTACTCCAATTACCACCTGATAGCTCGCTAGCCACAAACGCCGATTGACGGCCACTCCAACGGATTCAAACAAGTAGACCAACACGGACGCCGATGAGAGCACGTACGAGAATGCGGACGCAGCAGCGGCTTCGGACAGTGGCAGCAGAAACGTTATTCAACACGGACGCCGTCGAGACCGCGCTCAAGAATGCGATTGATGCAGCGGCTTCTAGCCAGACGGAAGGACGTACAACCAATACAGACGCCGACCAGTACACGTACGAGAATACGGACGCTGCAGCGGCTTCGGGCAAGACTGGAGCACGTACAGTCAACGCAACCGACGAACAGAACGCGTACGAGAATGCGGACGCTGCGGCGGCTTCGGACAAGACTGGAGCACGTAGAACCAACACGGACGCCGACCAGAACACCTACGAGAATGCGGACGCTGCGGCGGATCGGGCAAGACTGGGGCAACGTTATTCAAAGTGGATGCCGAGATTGCGTACGAGAATACGGACGCTGTAGCGACTTCGGGCGGCAGGAGCACGTACACGAGCACGGACGTGGTCTATGTGGGTGTCGGGGAAGGCCTAGCGGTGGTGATCGTCGGGGAAGCGACGACTGAACGCGAGGGTAGTAACGCGTTCTTGTATGCGAACTTCTAAATAGGTGCGGGAGCTATTGTGAAGGGCTCAGTTTTAGATTGCCAGCTGCAATGTATACTATACTAAAGCAAAGTTATTGTGAAAAGGCGCCTAAACGATAAGGCGAAGCGTCCGCCGTATCGCCTAAACCCTCCGCCTAAACCGGTTTAGGCGCCTTTTGAAAAGGCGGTAAAGGCGGGCTGTGACAACACTGCGCTGAAGTCGAACCTCTCGCCGTTGCTGTGAAGGAGAAGGGCCTTCCACACAGCCTCCGCTTCTCGTCGTTTTCCTGCCGCATTCCCGGTGAGGCCCACTGGTATCTTGGATTCTGGGATTTGAAAGGGGGCGCGAAGCTGGATTCCTTAACTGACTTGATTGGTAAATGAGGTATGAACCGGTATCCGATTATGAGGTATCATTATTGATACTTTTGTCAATTTAAATCAAACTGTCGTTTATTTCCGTATAGAGGTCGTATAGTACTAACGGGTTATACCAAATAATATACCTCTGGATAAAGCACCCTTGCACATATTCACGGTTTACAATTTCGATAATATTTTTCAAAACAGAATACACACTCCAAGTAGAGTACCTTAACTTTCTGTTAGTCAATATATTGCGATGCTTATTTCTCTCAAATACACTACAGTGTGGCTCCCAAACGCCTTTCGAGCACTTACGCAGAGAAACGAGCACTAAGACGTGTTTTAGGAGAAACGAGCACTAAGACGTGTTTTAGGAGAAACAGAAGGACTCTTTACAGTACTTGAGGTACATCAAATTTTAATTTAGCCAGTATACTCTTATATATTTGATTTAACGAAAACCTCTTCAAAGACGCTAGTTTTTTTTAGCGGTATCTTGGTTGGCCAGAACCGCCTCAAATTTACAACCCTAGTGCAATTTTAGGGGATACTAATGAAATAGTATACTGTATATTATTTAGTAGAACTCGCTACGTAGTTAGTAATCTAGGAAACTTAGTAGGTGCCATGGTGCAAATCGAACAGTCTACAGTCTCACAATACCGTTTAGCCTCTGTAAATTTGGGCTGTTTAATTACCGAGCAATTTCAGTAGGACATGCAACAAGCGCTACCAAAAATGGTCGCTATCGCCTTCGTTTTTGTAGGAAAAATATCTACCGGTTTTGAAAACAATTATTATGTTTGTGAATCGAGAACAACAGATAGAACACTCGTAATAGCTCCAACCAGTCTACATCATTGAGTCTCCTAGAAAACACTCTTGAACCAACCGACGGCTTTTTGAGTCAACTTGTACTGGGCGAGGTGCGTCGCTGCAAAAGCGAATAGCCCTCGGTCCTCGCCTTCAGACGCCGGTGTATTCTTCTCCAGCTCGCTGAAGTCGAAGACCTGCGATTGCTCGCTTGAAGACATGTCGCCCGAGATCTTTTTGAGGCTGGCCTTGTCGATTGTAATAACCATCGTTCCAGTGATATTGTTGTACTTGAAAGGCATTTTGTAGGCGAAAATGTCGTTGTTGTCCTTGCCATCGCCCCCTAAGACAGTTGCAGCCAAGGAGTCGGGGCCGGTGGTAGTCGTGGCTGAACTTTTCCCTTGGTACCGTCCTCCACGGCTAAAGCAATACCGTTGTTGCACGCAACGAGAGCTACTGATGTGGCCAACAAGACTTGAGCAACGCGCATCTTGTAGAGACTTGGTTCGGTGGTGTCTTCGTCGGTGAAAGTAAATCGAAAAATGAATCGGAACTTAGTACCGGTAACAGGACTAACGAAATGATGAACTGGAAGTAACGCTCCCGCGTGAAAATTGTGCACACGTTCGCACAAAGGGAGCTTAAGATGGGGCCGCGTAGAAACGGTGTTGACACTCGTGGACGGTTGCAGTCACGTACTGTTATTACATGTATGTGCTGCAGTTCTTGCACCCTTCCTTAGTGAAAATGTTGGGCAATGAGGTGGAAACAATTATTTTATTTACGCCCATATTAGACTGATTGCCTTATGAAAGGAAGGGGGGGAGCTTACTCGCGAGTACAAAAAGGATGATCTCCGAGTACACACACAAAAAGGATGACTTGCGAGTACAATTTGGGAAAAAGGTGGATTGGCGAGTATGGCATCATAAAAGGTGGATCACCGAGTACATTCGCAAGAACCGACAAGTTTGGTCAGTGTCACCGGAGACTATGGGATGACTCGCATACCTAGTGCGTGACTGTAGGCGACAGCAGCTGCGAGCTGTTCCACGTCCATAAGCTCCACTTTTCCGGTTGAGAACTTGACCTTCCACTGATAGCGACCGCCATTTTCGAGCCAACGGTCGACATGTCCAGGCACATGCTCACGTAGCACTTGCCCCCTGTTCTTCACACTAAACTCCTTGGTCACGTGCCAGTGTGTTGGCGCGGCGGGGCTTTCCATGAAAAGCTGCTCCAGGTGCGAGACACCGAAGAACCGCGCGTCGCTTTTGTTGAACCGCGTGCGGGCAAGCGCGCCGCGGGATTTGAACTGACCTCCCGGGCGTCGTCGAACTGGCAGCACACTCAACAACGCGTCGATGCTGATCTTCTCGAGGAGCGCCATCGTCGCGACAATGTGCTCGCACATCCATCCTGACTGGCGTGACTCAGAGCAATCGCTTACATAGCACTGACGCACCATTCGGATCTAGAGTAAGAACAGTCAGAACCGTCGCTGCCATGTGGGATTGAGATGAGATCAAGTACGTACATCGTCTGCACTCCATTTTGGAGACACCTCGAACGGGTCATGCTCGCTGTTGAGTACTTGAACGCGGTAGAGTGACTGGTAGAGCAGTTGGGCCTCCGAAGCGCGTCCTCGTGGGATTGATGCACCGACAGTCGGGTAAAGCTGGGCTCGTCGGCTGGAGGCGGGGAACCCGCGCCATCGTCGATGACTGCGAACGCCTCCGACATGGCGACTTTGAGAGTACAACTGAACACCAAGGCAGCAACAGGAAACCCACTACTCGCCCCAACAAGCCTCTACCAACCACCGGCAGCCTCTACCAGCCACCGGTAGCCACAGCCAACCATCGCTAGCCACAGCCAGCCACCAGCAGTCACAGGCAGCCATTGGTTGCGACAGGCATCAACTGGGGTGCACCACATATCCGTAAATAGCGTTTCCTAGTGAGCCATAAATAGTGTTCTCCGTGTAATCGGGAACTCGCAACTCATCCTTTTCGAGCCATGGACTCGCCAATCCACCCTTTTTCCCATTTGTACTCGCAAACCATCCTTTTTGAGCATGTACTCGAAGATCATCCTTTTTGTACTCCGATATAATCCGCACCCGAAAGGAAGACTCCGTAATGCATTCGTTGTGAGCCTTGCTCACTATAGTTTTTTTTTACCATACATGTACATGGTAATCATTTTTGATGTTTAACATGCAGGATGATCAGATGCGTTTAAGAAAAAACATGTATTGTATCGGTATTGGACAGACCTCCAATTACGCTCCATTTTTCTCTATACAGTAGATACAATTTAGTACATTATTAGAGAAGTAGTGTGAACGCGATAAAATTTGTCTGATCGATAGGTCCACCAAAAATTTCCATAAAAGTGCAATATTTATCGCAGAGAGAGAAGGTAGTCTATTTAGCTGTTAATTGAAATGTAAATTATATAGCAGCCACAAGGCGTCAAATTACTTTTCTGACCCACTTCAAAATGACGATTGGGGTTAAATCATTTACGAATAAACTAGTGCTATTGGATAAAAAGCATCCGTGATTACGCCTGTCGCAGAAAACTTCGTTTTGGCCTAGTGAACCCCAATCTGTCGCTCCTACTGTAGATCAATTATATCTCACTCAGCATCGGTACAGTATACTTAAGTATGAGACCAACACGACTCCAGAGCCAGCAAACATTTGACGAAACTACACTTGACAGCCTTCGCCTTTTTCTTTAAAAAAAATCTCCACCATCGACATTCTTTAGTTGATTAAGTTTATATTTTTATAAAGAATCTTGAAATGTGTCTGATGATTTGGTCAGTGGTTTTTGCTAATGCATCGGCTTTCGGAGACCTCGCTCTTGTTCCTTGAGAGAGAATCCATTTAAGTACGAATTACGACCCGATCTGAAATAACAGGAAATTTGTAAGCGAGTGACTCACTGAATAGAAAATGGAAAATTTGGTCGGGCCCCTGAGCTCTGGTTGCAGAGTGCAGTACGTCCGCGAGACAAGCATGTTTAACGGCTAACACAGTGTTAGGGAAGCTGACACTTCCGTAAGGTGTTCCTTGCCGATTGCATTTCTCAGTGGCAAAAGCCAATTTTTATTAAACTAAGACCGTCGCTTCACGAGCGGCTCGCCAACTACCGGTAGGCAATCTCATGATAGCTTAATGTGCTGCAACTGCAACTATAACTTGTACCAGCTGGGCATGAATGCAGCATTCAATGCCCAATGTGCAATAAGGGCAAGGCTTTCGACCTCAGCCCCACACTACACAGATATATCAGTCAAAATATGAAATCGTCATTTTGGACTGGGCCAGAGAAGTAGATAATTCACAAACCTCGGTGAAAACCAACATGTAGAGTTTAGTCACCTAAAGGAATCTGCGAGGCGGCGATGATCCGGGACCCGGCAATTCACAGGTTCACCCAATATGCTTACAGTTTGAGAATTTGAAGCTCCGGCCAACACGTGCAAGAATGAGAGTCCTCCTCGCTCGTTTGCAGAAGTTCATCAATAGACGCGCGGTAGTGGAGCAGCCCCAGATCCCTGTGCCGGTCCCAACTGGTCCGAGAGCCGAGAAGAGCTTCATCATGGTGTCATCGCGTGACGCTGAAATCTATCCATTGGTGTTCTGTGTGTCGGTTGGCTTCGCTATTGGCGCTTTCAGTCTCGTTCGTCACCTGCTGCTTAATCCTGACGTCAACTTGAGTCGTGAACGTCGCGAAACGCCAGCGTGGGAGCGCTACCAACCCGAGGACGGAGAATCTTTCTCGAGGAACCGTCACCACCTCGCCAATCTCAAGCCGAACCCGGTCAACACATTCCCAGAAGCTCTCACGCTTCAAGAAAGAACCGATGAACCCTTCTCCAAGCATCTGTAAGGAATCGGCAGACGGAAGACGCGTCGAAGAACACGGTTTTTTTATTTGGTAACATGGTGCTTGGATAAAAAAATTAAGGAAAAAGTTTTTTTGCAATATTTCAGGTAATCTCAAGGTAAAAAGCCATTGCACAACACTTGAAAATCCCCTCTCAGCAGTCAAATTCATAGCTTGGCACGTTGCATCCCTCAGTACATGTGCGTTCTAGCTACTTCAACATATTTTAGCCTACCACTAAATGCAACTCCAACCATCGCAGCAGTAGTGCATCCTTCTGAGCGATCAGAGTGTAGCCATTGACAGCCTCGAGATGCCCACGTCGAGCTGCAACATCCATAGCTCTAGTGGTGCAGCTCTCCGTCCACAGCAGGGTCGTCGCTGTACTCCGCAAGAAGCCATTTGACAGCACTAAGGAGGTCGTTTTGTGCAGCCATGTTCATCGTCCGGCAGACACAACATGTGCTGGGCCCCAATTGGCAGGTACATGTATTACGGTTAGGTAATATTTCGTGAGGAAAAGTCTTGATATTAGTTTGTCACCTTATTTTGTCACTCGTTATCGTTAACCAGCACCTCGGATCCATCCTAGAAAACAAAATTTAGGATCGATATGAACGAAATATTGGAAAGCTGAGAAGTCCTTACCTGCATTCCGTAGTAGCTCACTTCTGCGTTGTCCTCGTCTAGCAGCATCGGTAAACTCTACCGACGATTAAACACCAAGTCAGTGGTCACAACATCAAGGCAATAAGTCTACGATCCACACTTACTCTCGAGTCGGTACGGAAGGAAAGCACTTGAGCAGGGACTTGGACGCCGAATTTCGTCTCGATGAGTACTTTGAGCTGCGATACCTTCATCTGTTGAGGGATTTTCTTGACTAAAGGTTCGAAACCAGTCGCTTGCATTGACATTGGGATGATACTGACTTTAATGAGACTCGACGCCAACTTCCTTGGACCAGCCGTAGATCCACTACCCGCAGTGTAGCCATTTTGATCAATGGAAATCTCTGGATGCAGCTCTCGCAAGCGAGTGAAGCGTGGATGAGCTGCTAATACACGCCCATATTCGGTCGTATCTTCACCGATCACAGCCAGTTCGTGCAAGATTCGCTTCAGATAGAGTTGCTCCGCTTCCTTGCGCTCTTTCTCGCGGACTGGACTTGCATTAAACACTGCGATGTGGTCGGTTCTTGCAACAACCAGCAATCGAGCTTCGCCCAGACTCATCTGCGTCGTCAATGGGTTCTTTGAAAAGCGTAGAGTATCCAGCAGAGGAAAAGCATTCAAAGCGTCAATAGAAGTCCACGAATCGACCAGATTCTCACTCAGCGACAGCGTCGTAAGCTGCTGGAACGAGGTTGGCTTCACGTCAGCCACGAGCGTCACGATCTGATTCCCGTGTAAGAAGAGCTGACTCAAGTTCGCAAACTTCCCAACAACTTGCAGCACTTTGCTCCATGATTTCAAGCGGTTGAGACTCAAATCCAACACCGACAGCGTCTCCAACCAGCCTCCAGTTGGCTCCCACTCTGTCAGCTGGTCGTCTTCGTACTCGTTGCCTACTACATGCAGCTGTTCCAGCTTGGGGAAGTGGCGTGTGATGATCGCTCCCACATTTTCCCATGATAGCAGAGTGTAACTTAGCACCAGCACCTTCAAATTTTCAAAATTTGCTAGTTTGCCACTGTCATTTTCTTCCTCAATTGTCAGCTTATTCCCGCTTAGAATCAGCGTCTCCAGTAGCGGAAGTTCGCGGATGATAGCGATTATGTCACTCCACTTGCTGAAAAGGTTCCTGGATAGGTCGAGTTCCGTTAAATTTGGGGCTAATTCCCCCAGTCCTTGTCCTCCTAACTCGACAATTTGACAGCTGGAAAGTGAAATTTTCTCGATAGTTTGCAGCGTTTGCTGGGTGCTGAGCTTCTTGGCTCCTACGAATTCAATGGGTTTCTCGCTGCCCAGCGTCGTGCCCACCTCTCCGGCTACCACCACGTCACCTGGAGTTCCTTCCTCTGACTTGGAATATTGTTCTTTGTTGGAATATCTCTCATGCAGTCGCTGTAATAGCGAACTTCGTTCTGCTGTCTTGTCAAAAACTGAAGCTTTCACGAACGAGCATTTATAGCTCACTGGGCTTCCGTGTCCGGACACTTTGCGGCCTGGAGGGCCCGAGAAATGCACCACGCGCTCTCCACTTGGCAACTCGACGCTGCCGTCGTTCTTGCCGCGACCCCACTCGTCCCATTCGATGCCGTAGTACAGCGTAGATGCATTTTTCGCTGTCGCCACAGGGCCAACGTAGCGGACGGTGCCCAATGAGCCAGAGCCGTCGTCCACCCGGTCTCCAACCATGAGGTCTATTTTTCAAAATCTGAGATTAAAGAGATAAAATCAAAAGTAATTAATATTATCAGTTTCTTAAGCAATGTTTTGAAAAAAAAAGAAGATTTTCGTGCCTCAATAAAATTTAAAAGGGATTTGTAAATTAGTACTTCGAAGTAACTAAATATCAAATATCAAAAAAAATTAAAAGAGCAAACATTTTTGCTTACAGTACCCATAATTGATTGCAAGAGAATCATATTTTTAGATAATACGTCACTATCTCCTTCTCTAAAATCGTGGGAACGCGTGTGCGTCTCGCTTGGCCGTCTTGACCTCGATGTCTGGAGTGATAATGAGCGTGCTCGCCAATTCTGCCAACGCCTCCATTTCGGCGTACTGCTTGGCAGAGATGTACTTGTGTGGCTTATAGTCGGCTGCACAAATGGTGGCCACAACGGCACTGTCGGGTGCTCGGATGGGGAACCCGGCGTAGAATCGAAGCCCCGTTTGGCTCACGAAGCCCATGTGACTAAAGCGGATGTCGTTTAATGCGTTCTTCACTACCAGTGGACGTTCGTGGTAGATGGTGTACGAGCACATGGATTCCTCACGAGGAATGGACATTCCGATAGCCCCACGAGGGTGCAGACCAACAACGTACTGTGTGGACTGATCAATCATCGTCACGTATCCAATGGGGCAGTTCAAGTTAGCAGCAGCGATCTGGCCCAGCATATTGAGTGCACCACGGTCGTACGTGGGGCTCAAGGCACCGGAACTGATAACATACTGCAGTCGTCGTCGCTCTTGAGCTGGCAGTGGCTTAGGAGGCAACGGGTGAGACGGAGACATCGTCTGACTGCCATCGAACTCGAGTTGTTAATCGCGTTCCAGTGGAGCGATGGAGAACTGCGACTCGTCTGCACCTGCGAAGTTCCTCCTCGTGTCTCGCAGCGTAGCGCGTAGAGTTCGCTTCAGGTGGTCCTCGACGTCTGCACGAAGTTGCGCTACGATGGACTCGTCGAATTGGGCCTGTTTGAACCGAGACTGCTTGAACTGAGACTGACTTTGGCTCAGTTGGCTCTGTGTGAGCTGTGTGTCCTGAAACTGAGACTGGGATTGGCTTAGCTGGCTCTGTGTGAGCTGCGTGTCCTTAAATCGCGTCTGCGATTGACTGAGCTGACTCTGTGTGTTCTTGAATCGACTTTGAGACTGGCCTAGCTGGCTCTGAGTTAGCTGGGTGTCTCTGGATGATCCCGGTTGCGAGTGACTGAGCTGACTCTGCGTGAGCTGAGTATCTCTGGTGTCTTGGAATCGAGTCTGGGACTGACCAAGCTGACTCTGCGTTAGCTGGGTATCTCTCGTGTCTCTAAAGTGAGTCTGGGACTGACTGAACTGGCTTTGGGACTGCTGAAATTGGGACATACTGAGCTGACTTTGAGCCAGCGGGTGCTTGAAGTCCACCTGCGACTGACTGAGTTGGCTTTGACTCAACTGCGATGACTGGTTCAGCTGCGACTGCGTGAGTCGAGATCGCTCGAAGAGACTCAGCTTGCCCGATGCTTTAATCTGGGAGTTTACCAGGCGGTCGAGTGTCTGCAACGCTCTGGAGCGCTCCAACACGTTCTCGGGGTACAGATCCGAAGAAACGTCGTCGGGACTGCCGTTGCTATCGAACTCCGAGCACGCGACAGTGGAGCCGATACTCGCGTACGTGTCGTTCTCGTCCCGACGATCGTACTCGCACTCGCTCTCGTATTCCTCGTCAAAGTCTTCGTCGTACTCTCCGTCGTAGTCGTCAATCACCGCTGGACCAAGAGCCACCATAAAGTCCTCGTCCTCGAAGATACACGAGTCCACATTCGTGATACAGCGCACGCACAGTCTCTTCTTGGTCACCTCTCCAACGTTAGCTTCCACCTCGTACTGCTTGGAGCAATCTCCACAACACACGTGGCCACAGAGCTGGCAGTGGAATTCTCTACGAAGGAGAGAGAACCGGTTGTTGCACACTTCGCAGGTCTGGAAGCTCTGGCGGTCGCTGCCTCGGTCCCCAGACTTGAGCTTGATAAACGTCTGCAATCCAAGGCGTCGTCGGCGAATCACGCGCTCGAATTGCATCAACGAAGTCGTCAATAACTCAATCACGTGCTTGGCTTCTGCATTCACATGGGACGAACGGTAGTTGGCCAGCTCCGAAGGACTGTACGACGTCATGGTGCGTTGCTGCTGTTGACCGAACTGCTCTGGAGGCGTCACGGACGCGTATCCGTGCGCAATGATCCTGGTCGATTGAGCGGCGCCTCTAGCTCCGATGCAGTTAACGTTCCTCGTCTGGATGTCGAAGCCTACTGAGATATGATCAAGGCCACGTAGGCCACTGCCCAGCACTGATCTGCTCTGATGTTTCTCTTCAATAGGAGCGAGTTGGTCGTGCACTGATCGAGGCAGCGTCTTGATTACGTGAACAGCGCGTTGTTTCCCCACGAACTGATGCGTCAGAGTGGCAAGACAAAGCTTCTGCAGACGTTGGTGGCGATTGCGCAGTCGGCCACGCACGTCGAGCCTTCGCTTGGATTTAAAACGCGTCATACTAACACTGACCAGCACTTTACGCTCTGAATCGTCCTCCTCTTCATCCTCGGGAATACTCGTGTTGTCGAATCTCACTGTCTTGCCTCCTCTTGTAGATTTCTGCGTGAGTCTTGTGTGTCTAATAGGTGCACCGTCGAGCGTCGTAGCATGCGGTTGTAGCAACACTTCACCTTGTCGGACCTTCTTTTTAGGGATGATAGCGCGCATCGAGGCCTCCAAGTCGTGGTTGGTCTTGTGGCTTGTCAACACGTTCAGCACCTCGTTTAAATGACACTCGATCTCGATCGTCGCCACCACGGAGTGCACAAGATCCATGTCGTCTCCTTTGCCATCTCGAGTAGGCAGCAACTCGAATATCTCGACGGCCTCACCGCTTTTAGACTTACGAAGCCAATTCGGTGCCCTGTTCTCGTGGTCCTCTGCCGCGGCTTTGAGCTTGGGGAGAGTCGCCAATAGATCGGTGACGATCTCTTGGTCCGACAGCTGAACATTCAAGCCTGAGGCATCTGTGTCGTCCATTCCACCCGTGATAGTAAGTCGTCGTTGCTTGGGGTCGCATTCGAGACGCACCCCGCGAGAACTCTCGCTGCAGCCGCTTTCACTGATCATGCTGCTGGTAGCCCACATCTCGCTCTTCCGACACTTATGCCACGAACAACAAGCACGCGTTCGACAAAGTCAGAGAAAGCAAAAGTGTCGAGTCGGAAGCAGAGCCAGAGTTTGGACTCCCCGGGCCCTGCAAAGCCGCCATTCCAGTGGAATGGCGGCTTTGGTGGAATTTCCACCGCACCGAGCTGTACAGTGGCTGTACATGGACACCATCCTCGTCACGAAAAGCTCAAGCTTCTACGAAGGACAAAGCTCGAGCCGGTACCAGAGACCGTACGACCAGCGGGGTGCTCGAAAGCAGTAACGCTGCCACCTGGAGCGGCCCAATTGAGCAAACATCTTCTCTAACGTATGCAAAGTGAGGGTCTTCAACACAACCAAGCGACAAAATGGGTCCCATCGGTTCCCGATCTATCCGAGAATCTCGAGATGGGGTCGTTGCTTGAATCGTCGACCTGGCTCCTCTCTTCAACGCGACTTCGAAGGTCGAAAACCAAACACCAGCAAAGATTGGTTGGGTTTTCATGTCCATTTGATGCTCGTCGGACCACAATTCAACACGTTCAAAAGAGGTTTGGCTATTTCGATGAGGTTACAGTGTACATGTACACTATGCCTAACGATTACGAGTGTGTTAGCACACTGGGAATACAAAACGCATTATTGCGCCGATGCAAGGCAAAAGCAAAGCTCGGCGACCAAGGAGAAGAGTTGCGCTTTTCCTGTGATTGCCAATCACCGATTGGTGTAGAGTGTCTGCTTGGAATTCTTGCATCCCAAAGACGCAGGATACCGGTTTTAAAGAGAGGGGAGTGCATTGCTTTTCGCTGAAACGGCCGGTGTGATTTGCGTAATAACGAGGTGGGACCATCGACTCGATGATCGAGGTATTGTATGGGCACGTTGATTTCCTGTGACGCGGGACATCTTCAAAATTTAAAAAAATGTGCATACAATATGTTGCAAGACCTTCACACGGATTTCAAGCTTTGAAAAGAATCTAATGAAAGCAAACGCCACCAGGAAAGCTGATGTTGTCCTTTGATTTTACCGTAAATGAATTTTAGTTCCTTTCTACATGTAATACAGTATAGGCAGAAACTCATTACTAAACTGGAGAGGGTTGCACCCACTGAGTCGCATTTGCAGTTGTATGTTGTGATCAAGCACATGAATCGGGCAAGCTGCTTGAAGAAACGAAGCGAACAGGCAAAAAACTCCAACTGTTAAAATTAATATTAATAGGCGCCAGGGTTCAGCCGTTATCTTTTGAAACAATTCCAATATAATGTCGCCATAAACTGCTATTCGTAATGACGATTGTTCTTTACTTTGTCTTTCTTCGCAGCTCTCTTCAAATTTGTCGCGCTCCTTACACGCTACGACCTACAGTAGTGGTCTCCAACTTTGGCAGCAGCAATATTTTTTTTTTTGATAACACAAGAGCGGATGGAGACTTTAGGTATCACGACCGAAATTTCTTCCCGTCATCTTGTGCTCGTCCTCGACTCCTGGATCTCTCTGTATCTTCTATCGGTATGCGTCGGAAGAAGGTATGAAATACTGGTGGTAACTTCATTTCTCGTGTTCGCCACGAAGTTTATCTAAATTAAACGGTGTATCTGGTCCATTTTTGATTTTTCCGTCTGAATTAGAGCTTTTTATCATCGTTTTGAGCCAATCGATGTTGTAGAGCATGGATTGGCCGTTAAGGTTTTCCCATTTTTTATTTTGCTTTCTTCGTAAATATCTTATTTTCTTAGGAAACACTGGTATTATATCCACGAATATCTTAGCTTCCTGACGGCAATAGAGCCTACACCCGACATTTGCCATTGAGCCTTTTATACTTAGCATCACGGTAAAATTTCTCTAGTCTGGTTTACCATTCGGTCGGACATTGTCAAGGTGCCGTCACTACAGCTCTATTATCTCACAAGTATAAGCAAGTACGAACAAATCGTAACGTGGTCCGTAGCGGGTTACATGCTGGTTTGGGCATTACCGATTTAGCGACTGCTGTACATTGCAAAGTACTATACATGCAGATCAATATTCACAATTCTGTTCAACCGCCTGCTGTGTTGTGTTAATATAAATTATGATCGCATGGTCTTCTACAAACATTCGCGGCACTAACTGACACTTCACTGCCAGTTTGTCAAAGCTTCAATTTGGCGGAAGTGGATAAATTAACACACGGAGTAGTACTCTAACAAAATGTGTATGCGATGGATTCGTGTTTGCCAACCAGGGGTTCTACCTTAAAGTTGTGAAATCATCTCAAAGTATATGATATAATGTAAATACGGTATGTAATTTGCCATCGAGTTGAACTTAAGTGATACGTCGTTTCTCATTGATGAGTTTTACAAATATTCTTCAAGGAAGACACAAGGTTTTGGCTTTAGCCCTTCATCACCCCACGCGTTTAATTGACACTTTTTTAAACTGCCGTCGTCTCCTAATTGTTCTCTGAATGTTTTCAGAGTATCTTTGCGATCCCAATTCTCTCTCACATAGTATATTTTTTTAAAAAATGTAGAAATAGCAGAAAGCTAAACGCACTGCGACATGACCTCGAAATCTACATGTAGTACACCTCGAATATCGTGAGGCTTTTCACTAAATTTTGGGTGTTTGGCGGGAACCCTCTCATAACACATCTTCAAGTCGTAGACTGTAAAGATTCTTAAACCAATAACTTGCAATCAGCTGTAATAACCAATAAAGCACGAAATCTGATCAGCTCGGCGGATGTCGCCTGTGCTCACTCTTATCCATTGGAGCGACATTGAACAAACAAATTCGAGTTTTGCATCTGAAGCGCACGGCGATTCTGTTGCATTTTGGCTTTCGACTGAGCGAGTTTCCAGCCTTACAAAAGACTACCAAGCTCGGGAGTAGTGACGCAACTGCTTTTATCGTGAGGGCAGTCTCAAATGCCTTTATTTTCCGTTGCTTACAAGATCAACTAGGTTGGTTATTGAGTCCTTGGCATTGGCATTAGCGGTCCTTTAATATTCAAGTTTCTTACTCCCCTGCATTTGTTCTCACATCAGAAAAGTGTCAGGGCCACGGTTCGGAAATAAAAATTCGGTCCTTCTTGTCAACAAGGAAATACCACAACGCTCGTCATTTTACATGGCAGTGACACAAGTCGCAACCTTGGAACAGCTCTTCGTTACGAGAAAGCTCATAGTGGAAACTGTTCGAATTCTCGTTCCTAATCGGGGATATCTTGAAGAAGCCCTGCGACTCAAGGCTCGCGAAAAAAAATTCGATGAGCACCACTTTCGGTGTAGGATAATGCGTCCTAAGACACGTCCTAAACTGTCCTATTTGTCCTAAATTTTACAGGGAGATTTTGGAGATGTGTCCTAAAAAGCGACTAATCCTTCGTTACAGAATATTATAATTTGTGTCCTCCAGATTGTCCTAAACCTCAAATAATAACTTTTTCCGGACTATCTACGTAAATTTACGTAAGAGTTACTTAAAACTCACATTGGCTTTACTTATTGTCCTGGGGCACACCAACCATTTCTGAATCTCCCCAAGCATCATGGACCATCGCGGCTACTCCTTCTGCGGCTAGGGCGCTCGTCTATCTGGCCTCTGCTGCCACCTGCGGAAGCAGTGTCTTGTCCGCTCTGCTCACGAGCTGAGATCCCGGACCAGGCCACCATTGACAAGATGTGCGCCTCAACTGCCTGCAACACCCTGCTCGCTGACGTGAAGGCCATGAACCTGGAGGAGTGCCAACTGCCGGTCGGTGTCAGTTCCAACCTGAAGGCCGACCTGGTAGTCTACGTGCCGTCCAACTGCCCATCGACGTCGGCTCCCAGCCCGGACTCGCCTGCCACAAACGCACCTGTTGTCGACACCCCGACGACGCCAGACAACTCGACGAACCAGGCCGAGCACACTGCCGCGCTAACCAAGACCCCCATCGCTTGCTAACCGCGTCTTCGGATCGACTTGCAGCCAAGTAGCCCTTGCGAGTACTTTGCTGCTTTTTGAGCCCCCCCCCCCCTATATCGTTACGTTCTGATTATTAACCGTCGTTTGCTATGTGCATGTTGAAGTCGCTTAACCGTTATTAGCGGCGATTATAACCTTCAATGACTATCATCCTTTGAAACGCTTTAAAAATATTGTCACACACTTTGAAGTAGAAAAGTTTCGCTGAGGTGCTTTTCGCGCACAACAAAGAGTCGGCTGCTCTTGGAGAGAGGGGCGTTAAGATGATTATTGTTTCTAGCTAGGCCAGTTGAGGATGTTTTGAGGACAGTACATGTTGGGCTTGGTGTTGTCCTAATAGGACAGTGGTCTGAGTTGCAGTCTGTCCTAATAGGACAGCTGAGTGTCCAGTTGTCGAGTGTCCTATTAGGACACGCGGACCCTGGCTTGTTTCGTCCTAAAACTCATTGTGTTGTCCTAAATATCGGTTTGTTTATGAGCCGAATTGCTACTTTTTTATCCCAGGTTTAAGGACAATAGGACACTTTAGGACTCCTAGTAGGACGCATTCTCTCCTACCCCACTTTCGCCATCGTGAATAACAGCTGAATATTCTTTTAATTGCTTTCACTTCAGACCCCAAAATGCGACTTTTAATTTCTTCTTAGCAACAATCAACTATTAGAGGTGTTGCTTTGGTCTGGGAAAATAATTCATTTCAACCTATTGAACAGGTTGTCCATCTTCATTTTGTATTGAGATTTAGAGTGGACATGTCTAGGTCGACCATCTATTAAAGCGAAACCAATCAAAATGCACCAAATTCGCCTGCCGAAGGCAGATGAGGTCAAGCACAGCGCTGCAGGATTAGGCTCGTGGATCCTAGCTCGGGCAAGAGTGTTTAGCATAAAGGTGCGCTAAATCCGACACAGATACGCCAAGTTGAAGTTTACCGTACTTAAGCGATGTGGTATAGTATTTGCTCATCACATTCTGTCCCAGTTGATGTACCTTCGCAACCGCTCGGTGTTTGCAGCCAATCGCTCTCCGCCAAACACTACAATCACTTTCGCTCGGTTGCCATGATGTCCGCATTGCTTCGCGTCGCGGCCCGCCGACCTCTCAGCGCGTCGCTGGCGCCCGCTACTGCGTCGCACCTCAATGGTGTTCTTTCCGCGCACCCATCGACTCTCCAGTCCCGCGAGATATCGCAGAGCCGCGTTCTACAGAAGCGCAAGGGCGGCGCGTCAGCTTTTGTCGTCAAAACCTCGAGCTGGAACCGCAGCAAAGGCAACAAGAGCCATAACGCGCTTAACACCAAACAGAAGCTCAAGAAGGACACATCACCTCACCGCACGCACCTCGAGCGCATGCGCGACCTCAAGAGTGCACAGCGCATCAACGAGCGCAACGCCAAGGAGTGGGCGGCACTAGAGCGCAACGACGAGCTCAACCGCGAGCTGGACGACGTTTTCGAGTACCTGAACACGTCAGGCCCAATGGGCGACTACACGTATGAGCCGGAGCCGAGTCTCGAGGACGTCGACCACCTAGATGCCCTTAACAAGCTTAACTCCATTGCCCGCGCCGACCCCGACATCATGAAAGAAGTCGATGAGACACAACGAGCCGTTACTGGCGACACTGTTGAAGTTGAAGGGGATGGGCAAGTGCAACACGAACTCGGAGTCAACGACTTCAATTTCCTGCTCAGAGTGTATGCGGTCAAAGGCCTACACAAGGAAGCCAATGCCTTGTTGACCCGGATGGAGAAGAACTTGGAGCCCATCGCGGCGGAGAACACTGTAGTAGCCGTCAAGCCCACAGACAGCACAGAGCTGGAGCTAATGGACGCGCTGGAGAGCGTACCGCACGTAGTGCCACCGAACGCCAAGTCGTATATGCTGTATGCCACTGCGCTGGGTGAGAACGGACAGGCAGCGCATGCGGTGCGTGTGATTGGCCGCATGAGGGAACGCGGCGTGAATCCCAGTGTGGCTGTGTATAACGCTGTGATGCGCGCGTGCTCCAAGGCGGGGCGTGTGCCGTGGGCCTACAACGTCATGGAGAAGATGCAGGTGGCCGGACTAGTGCCCGACCGCGCGTCATTTACGATCTTAATGAACGCTGCAATCGCCGAAGGAGACATCGACAAGGCATTTGAGACGTTCCACCTGATGCGGACGCACGTAGCGGAGCCGGATGAGGTGGCGTTCACCTGTTTGATTAATGGCTTTGCACGCGAAGGACGTGTCGAGCGCGCGTTGAACTTGCTCGAAGATCTTCTCGAGTGCGGCTTGACCCCGTCGCTCGTGACGTACAACACGTTAATGAATGCGTGTGCCAAGTCGCACTATTACGCACACAAGGCTGTCGAGTTCTACAACGAGATGCAGGAACTGTACGACTACACGCCCGATCTGTACTCATACACGACGGTACTGCACGCGTGTGCCAAGCATGGAGACTTTATCCAAGCCGAGCAGATCATTCGACACATGGAACGGCATCATGTACCCATGACCGAGTTCGTGTATAACACGCTGTTCAACGTGTACGCACGCGCTCAGTTTCGCGCTATTGTGGACAAGGCTCCGCGGAATCAGAAGCCATTGACCAAAGCTGGACCCATTTACCAGGAGCCACTGGAATGGGACGACGACGGGAAGGAAATCGACTTGACACGTCCAGGAAAGGAGACGTTCTCGCTGGAGAATGCCAACTACGATGGACGCTTTGACGAGGAGGGCGAGGACGAGGACGAAGTGGACGAAAGGGACAGCTACAAGCTCAGTCCAGAGGCCTTGGCACAAGTGGAAGCGTTGCGTCAGCAGGATGAGGCCAGTCACGAAGAAGTGAAGAAGGCCGAGTCGACGGCACTGGCCAAGACGGAGCGGAGTATGGAAGTCTATGGCCAAGAGGACGACAAGCTGTTTGCTGACAGTGAGGAATCGCTGGACTTTGAGCTGACGCCGATGGACTTGACAGACTTTGGCCAGTTTCAGACGCTCAACATCAAGCGTGCGGAGGTTCGGTTCCATGAAATGACCTTCGAGAAGGGTCTCAAGCCGTCTCGGACGACGTTGAACTCGATGCTGGGCGTGTACACGAATGCACTGCGTCTTCGCTCGGCCGAAGTCTTTATGGACGAGACGTTCTCCAAGTTCGAGCTCAGGCCCAACAAGTTCACGTACCGTAGTATGATGCAAATGTACGTGCGTGCGAAGCGGACGACCCAAGCGGAGCAGTTGCTGGAGCGTGTGCGTTCGGAGATCGAGAGCGGAGATGTGGAGGCGGACGAGGTGACTTTCGGCTTGCTGGTGGACCATTACGCGAGGAAACGCTTGCTGCGTCGCGCGCTCACGACTGTGGAAGACGCAGACGCGCTGGGGCTGCAGCTGCAGGAGAAGCATCTGAAGAAGATCCGCGCTCTGACGGAGAAGTACGGCGTCTTCACGGATCTCATTCCGGAGAACCCGAACGCGGTGCTTCTCGCTAGCTCTCGCTACAAACTCGTGGAGAAGCGGAAGGTGCGTGCCCAAGTGTTGGAGTACAACCGCAAGATCGGGAAGCGCTTTCTTCTTCCGGAAACCGTCTACTAGACAGACGTGTATGGCGTGGGGTGTGGGGTGGGGGGTAAGGAGGAAAGGTTCGTCAGTAGATAGATGCTGTCCGAGACAGAGATAATAGGCTTTGGACATTACAGTACCCAAGGGCGGTACCCAAAGGTGTGTGAAGATTGTATTTGCTTTAGAAGTCGAATCCTACCAATTTGAACGTGTCCCTCGTCAAGCAACGTTTAGCAGCCGGAGCCACCGGCGATGCGCAGACAGGAAGTGGAGTCCGAGAGACTCAACGCGTTGGTCATGACGATCCAGCAGAAGGCGAAGACGAGGTAGCACACGGTGAGCGTCCCTAGCAGCTTGCTCTTTCCTCCTCTGGCCTTGAGTGCGTGAACGTCCGCCTTTTGTCGAGGCAGCCACACGACGAAGAGGACGGACAGGAGGTTGCATGCGTAGGCGATGAGGTAGGCGTACGTCACCTGAGAGCGCACGTGGTGGTCGTCCTTGACGATGTACTTGCGCTCGATGTCGAAGTAGCTGTCCACCGTCTTGTAGAGCACGGTCGAGAAGGGCGTCCCCAGAGCGGATATGGTGATCATCAAGCCCATGACGGTCGCCTCACTGCCCTTGTCGCACACTTCCACGACGAACAGAGTGGTAATGAAGTCGCCGATACTGTTGGGGAACTCCTCGAGGAGAGGCGCACCGAGCCAGAACCACTGACTGCGGTACACGTTCCAGATGGTCAGGAAGGTCGGGAAGGCGTCCACGAACACGACGCCGAACTGACACACGACGACGACAAGCTTCCAGCTCCAGTGCAGCCCGAAGCGTCGCACAATCCACAGCGACACGAACGTCACCAGACACGAAATCATCTCGGAGATTCCTTCGTTCAGCGGCGTCACCTTGGCCCACGTGCTTTGGATCGGACTGGAAGCAGTCACGGAAAAGAGCGACAAGATCTGGCGGAAGAAGCGGAAGGCGATCACCTGGTACATGACGCGGTGCTGCACCAAGTCGTACAGGTACGCGAGGAACGTGCGCATGGACTTGCGCGGCACCTTGTCCTCGGTAATGCAGAACCAGCACAATGGGATTGTGACGAACGAGAAGACAGCACACACGCCCATGACGGCGTTGAACCCCATCGTCCACGAGAAATCGCCCCCGTAGTCTTCGCCATTGAGGCCGATTCCAGTCATGAACGCGGCCAAGACCATGAACATCTGACGCACAGACGATACGTAGGACTGCGTCGTGCCACGGATCTCGGTAGGAGAGAATGCGTCCTACTAGGAGTCCTAAAGTGTCCTATTGTCCTTAAACCTGGGATAAAAAAGTAGCAATTCGGCTCATAAACAAACCGATATTTAGGACAACACAATGAGTTTTAGGACGAAACAAGCCAGGGTCCGCGTGTCCTAATAGGACACTCGACAACTGGACACTCAGCTGTCCTATTAGGACAGACTGCAACTCAGACCACTGTCCTATTAGGACAACACCAAGCCCAACATGTACTGTCCTCAAAACATCCTCAACTGGCCTAGCTAGAAACAATAATCATCTTAACGCCCCTCTCTCCAAGAGCAGCCGACTCTTTGTTGTGCGCGAAAAGCACCTCAGCGAAACTTTTCTACTTCAAAGTGTGTGACAATATTTTTAAAGCGTTTCAAAGGATGATAGTCATTGAAGGTTATAATCGCCGCTAATAACGGTTAAGCGACTTCAACATGCACATAGCAAACGACGGTTAATAATCAGAACGTAACGATATAGGGGGGGGGGCTCAAAAAGCAGCAAAGTACTCGCAAGGGCTACTTGGCTGCAAGTCGATCCGAAGACGCGGTTAGCAAGCGATGGGGGTCTTGGTTAGCGCGGCAGTGTGCTCGGCCTGGTTCGTCGAGTTGTCTGGCGTCGTCGGGGTGTCGACAACAGGTGCGTTTGTGGCAGGCGAGTCCGGGCTGGGAGCCGACGTCGATGGGCAGTTGGACGGCACGTAGACTACCAGGTCGGCCTTCAGGTTGGAACTGACACCGACCGGCAGTTGGCACTCCTCCAGGTTCATGGCCTTCACGTCAGCGAGCAGGGTGTTGCAGGCAGTTGAGGCGCACATCTTGTCAATGGTGGCCTGGTCCGGGATCTCAGCTCGTGAGCAGAGCGGACAAGACACTGCTTCCGCAGGTGGCAGCAGAGGCCAGATAGACGAGCGCCCTAGCCGCAGAAGGAGTAGCCGCGATGGTCCATGATGCTTGGGGAGATTCAGAAATGGTTGGTGTGCCCCAGGACAATAAGTAAAGCCAATGTGAGTTTTAAGTAACTCTTACGTAAATTTACGTAGATAGTCCGGAAAAAGTTATTATTTGAGGTTTAGGACAATCTGGAGGACACAAATTATAATATTCTGTAACGAAGGATTAGTCGCTTTTTAGGACACATCTCCAAAATCTCCCTGTAAAATTTAGGACAAATAGGACAGTTTAGGACGTGTCTTAGGACGCATTTTTATCCTACACCCGGATCTCTTCCGGTTCACGACGAGCCAGCTCCACCATGTAGCCATCCGAGGCGCCGAACGAGATCACCGTGCCCAGGTTGGCGAACACGAACAGGATGATGAGCTTGATGCCTTTATCCGGCGCGTCGTGGTTGATCATGGCCAGCTGCTCAGCCGTAAGCTCGTCTTCGTCAATGTCCGCGAGCGCTGGGTCTCGGTAGTACGGATCGCCCAGAGGCAGCACCGCCATGAGGAAGCAGCACACGAACGTCAGCAGCCAGCCCAGAATCAGGTACGGACGGCGACGGTAGCCGAAGATCGGATAGCAGTCGGACAAGATCGCAGTGAACAAACGCAGTGCTCGAGGTAGTCTCACCAGAGCTTGAGCGGTGGCCGTAAGCACCGCCGACATGTACAGGTAGTTGTTCAACACGGCGTAGATGACGCCCGACAACGTGCCGTAGACGACGCCAACCGAAGCGATATGAGCGAGCAGACCGACGTGCTGCCACGAGAAGACGGACGGAGCACCGCCAGGTTCGAGAGCTCCGCCTTCAACCTCCACGGGGGTCTTCACGGCCTCGTAGTCGACATTTGGAGACGCTAACGTTATCTTGGTTGGCTCCGGAGAGCTCAGAACGGCTGCAGATGTCGGAATCGAGCTCATAGGTGCTAATCCGGAAGTGGCAGAAGCCCAAAGCCTACACTGAGCAGCAGATAAGGAAATACATGTTCATGCAGCTCTTTCCTTCGGCGCCAATCGATTCCTAGTGAAAGAGAGACTCACATTCAGAAGCTCGTTGCTCCAGTCGACTACAGAACCATCAGGGCGTCAATTTGTGTGACGTCTTCAGAACGGTAGTGGGACGTTACCGTGAAAACATCACGTCTACTGTCCTGGCTACGAACCAACCACGCGTGCTTCGACCCAACCAGGTCTCATGTATGGTGGACAGCGCGGATGACTTGACGGTGAGCTTTAATTCAAAGTTTGAACACCGTTAATCGCTGCTTCAGTATGACGAATTCAAATGGTTAGTCCGGATCGTGATTGAATGCCCTCCATCATGGAGTCCAAGATGGCAGAGGGAGCCCATCTACCTAAGTACACTGTACTGTGTACTGTAATCAAAGCGTGCGACGGATGACTCGACCTCGTGCATTGATTCTGTATTGCTGATAAACAATCAACCAACCAACAGAACTGCAGTTCTCCGGCAAAGGGCGCTCCACCCGCGAGCGATTTGACCGTCGCAGCCCGGCTGTCGTTTGGCCCTGACGGCCGACGGTGGAGACGCGTGCCGCCATCAACAATCGCATCCAGCGACTGCAGTACTCACGTCAAGTATTCTATGAGCAGAGGTCAGACACAAACAAAATAAATACCATGAAATAAATAAATTTTCTTTGAGGATCACATTTTTTTTAATTTGAGAGCTAAATTAATGTTTTAGTTTTTAAATCATCCAAATTCTCGTTATATGCATGCTCTCATTGTTGGAGACCGGGTGGACGACGGCTCTGGCTCATTGGGCACCGTCCGCTACGTTGGCCCCGTGGCCGAGACTCGACAAGTTACAGGACGCGCCAGGTGATGGGAGCTTGTCCCCGTCTACCGACGACGCGCTGTCGAGTTGCTTGTGGAAAGCAATTGCTAGTCGACAAAAAGACCACAGAGACGCTGCTGAAGAGGAGCAACTGCATCTTCGAGCAGCAATCACCTCACGTGCCACTTTAATCGAAGACTTGTGTGGCTTCCTGAGGAAGCGCGTTCACGACGGATCAATTACTAACAGCGAAAAATGCATCTACGCTGTACTTCGGCATCGAATGGGACGAGTGGGGTCGCGGCAAGAACGACGGCAGCGTCGAGTTGCCAAGTGGAGAGCTCGTGGTGCATTACTCGGTCCCTCCAGGCCGCAAAGTGTCCGGACACGGAAGCCCAGTGAGCTATAAATGCTCGTTCGTGAAAGCTTCAGTTTTTGACAAGACAGCAGAACGAAGTTCGCTATTACAGCGACTGCATGAGAGATATTCCAACAAAGAACAATATTCCAAGTCAGAGGAAGGAACTCCAGGTGACGTGGTGGTAGCCGGAGAGGTGGGCACGACGCTGGGCAGCGAGAAACCCATTGAATTCGTAGGAGCCAAGAAGCTCAGCACCCAGCAAACGCTGCAAACTATCGAGAAAATTTCACTTTCCAGCTGTCAAATTGTCGAGTTAGGAGGACAAGGACTGGGGGAATTAGCCCCAAATTTAACGGAACTCGACCTATCCAGGAACCTTTTCAGCAAGTGGAGTGACATAATCGCTATCATCCGCGAACTTCCGCTACTGGAGACGCTGATTCTAAGCGGGAATAAGCTGACAATTGAGGAAGAAAATGACAGTGGCAAACTAGCAAATTTTGAAAATTTGAAGGTGCTGGTGCTAAGTTACACTCTGCTATCATGGGAAAATGTGGGAGCGATCATCACACGCCACTTCCCCAAGCTGGAACAGCTGCATGTAGTAGGCAACGAGTACGAAGACGACCAGCTGACAGAGTGGGAGCCAACTGGAGGCTGGTTGGAGACGCTGTCGGTGTTGGATTTGAGTCTCAACCGCTTGAAATCATGGAGCAAAGTGCTGCAAGTTGTTGGGAAGTTTGCGAACTTGAGTCAGCTCTTCTTACACGGGAATCAGATCGTGACGCTCGTGGCTGACGTGAAGCCAACCTCGTTCCAGCAGCTTACGACGCTGTCGCTGAGTGAGAATCTGGTCGATTCGTGGACTTCTATTGACGCTTTGAATGCTTTTCCTCTGCTGGATACTCTACGCTTTTCAAAGAACCCATTGACGACGCAGATGAGTCTGGGCGAAGCTCGATTGCTGGTTGTTGCAAGAACCGACCACATCGCAGTGTTTAATGCAAGTCCAGTCCGCGAGAAAGAGCGCAAGGAAGCGGAGCAACTCTATCTGAAGCGAATCTTGCACGAACTGGCTGTGATCGGTGAAGATACGACCGAATATGGGCGTGTATTAGCAGCTCATCCACGCTTCACTCGCTTGCGAGAGCTGCATCCAGAGATTTCCATTGATCAAAATGGCTACACTGCGGGTAGTGGATCTACGGCTGGTCCAAGGAAGTTGGCGTCGAGTCTCATTAAAGTCAGTATCATCCCAATGTCAATGCAAGCGACTGGTTTCGAACCTTTAGTCAAGAAAATCCCTCAACAGATGAAGGTATCGCAGCTCAAAGTACTCATCGAGACGAAATTCGGCGTCCAAGTCCCTGCTCAAGTGCTTTCCTTCCGTACCGACTCGAGAGTAAGTGTGGATCGTAGACTTATTGCCTTGATGTTGTGACCACTGACTTGGTGTTTAATCGTCGGTAGAGTTTACCGATGCTGCTAGACGAGGACAACGCAGAAGTGAGCTACTACGGAATGCAGGTAAGGACTTCTCAGCTTTCCAATATTTCGTTCATATCGATCCTAAATTTTGTTTTCTAGGATGGATCCGAGGTGCTAGTTAATGGTAACGAGTGACAAAATAAGGTTGAAATGAGCGAAATTGGGGACCCGTGCCTAGGCGCCCGGGGTACAGTATTCGCAGTTCTCAGGGATCGATAGTAGTAATAGCATGATTTTTCGCCAAACTATTATATTATAACCGTTCACAAAAATAATACTACTAGCACTTGAGTACAGTCGTGCACCTCCAATTCGGCAGGGCGGACCATATCAACAGTGCCAGAGCATATGTGCACAACGTAAAGCAAAAAACAAACGCAAATCCAGTGCACTGATATTTTATTTGTTAATTCAGTACAAAATTTGCGCCAATCTTCTGCATAATCTTGGCGTCAGACGCGCGAATCGCGGGCGCGCAACAGCGCTTCCGGTCGCGATAGGCGTCCGGCAAGGCGCCAACTTCCGCGGACCGCTTAAGAATACTCTGGACGGTAGTGCGCTTTACTGCTTGGGGGGTCTTAAAGCGCTCCGTTGCCCAACGAACTAGTTCGAAGTGAGAGCATGCAGGGTCTGATGTAGGAGGAAGGGCGATGTCCCATTGTCTTTGGCGGTAAAAATCAAAGTGTGGGTTTGTAAGAAGACGTCCGATCCAAAATTTAAAATCAGATCGATGCGGCGTGTCATCCCTCGGCGAGGAGGCGAAAACCGTTGAGGTTAATTGCTAGGGTGGTGATGGGCAAAGGTAATTGCGCATCCGATTCGCGTAATCATCAAATCTGGCAGGGTATCGACTGATACCGGTGCCGAATTGGAGGTGCACGACTGTATTATGAAACATTACAGTTGTAGTAGTACTAAATTACTGGGTAATACTAAAATCGAACACCGTTAAATTTAGACAATAATATTCCTCTTTAACAAATTTGGCCCATCAAGGATGCGACGGGGTCACACAGCACCTTGCACAGAGGAAGTGCTTAAGGGTATTAATTACCCGAGTGAACGTAAGTCCACGTGTTCCCGGCCTCAGTGGGAACGGTTTGCTACTTAGAGGAGTAGATTTAAGACTGATGTATTTATAAGTAAGGTTAGCTTGGGCTCCATACAAACTAAAGGTTACCTATAGTGGAGCTAAGTAGGCATGCCCTGACTGGCTCTGAGAGCACCTGGTACCATGTACTAGGTGTCCACAAGAGTGACGGGTCACTCTTTATGTAACGTGGGGCACACTGGATTGTACCCCGTTACATAGGACAACGAGGACAACTGACATTCTCCTCAAATGTGGGACGACATCGTCGGTCAAAGTAATGGCTATTGTGGTGGAGAATCTGGAGTCTCGCGTAGCCGCCCTGCACGAAAAGCAGCAAGCTAGTTAGCATCAGCATCCATAATTCCAGGTGCTAACAAAGGATGAGATCACTTGCAGATACTTGCAATTCCGGATATTTCGGGTAGAGAGCTATGCGTTAATTCGACTACTTATCGCTAGAGCTATCGCGCCAATCAAAGACAAAAAGCGGAAGTCATTGGAAAACGACTGACGAGGGTGCGATTCCAAGAACATGCTTCAGCCAGCTCATGACGCGGGACCGATTCGCCCATCTTTCACAAAACATGGGCTTTAGTAGCAGCGAGGATTCTCAAGCGACCGCAGACCGCGCATGGAAATTATGTCCTGTTATCACGGTGCAACAAAATACGTTCCAGAAGCATTATGATCCCACGCCAACCATGGCCCTCGACGAAGCTATGCTTCCGTCAAGATCACCCTTCAATCGCATTTAAGTTTATATGAATGTTAAGCCTCCTAATTGGGAGGCCAAGCCCTTCGTGCTGTACTGTCCTCAGACCGCCTACAGTATCCGGTAAGGATGTTGAGTGCGCCTGGCGGCGCACTCTTTTTTTGTTTTGTTCCAATGTTGGTAAGCGTGTCTGGGACATTCTTATTCCTTTTGATTTGTGTCTCATACAGTTTCGAGGTGCATTGTCTTAAAAGACAAACGCAGGGCGAAAACACGCCGCCCAACGAGAATCGGGCCCAGCCGCCGTTGCTAGAAACCTACGCCAGGTCTTTGGAGCTAAGGGATCTGAATTGTGGTGACGGACTGCTTTGATACTTTAGTGATATATGCGGTCGAGTTATTTACGATAGATTTCTACAGCGTTGGAGCGATTACGATGAAGAAACGTGAATTACGCTAAGTCATCTTTCCGAAAAATAAGACAAACGGTCGCAGAGCATCAAACAAGCGTCCTGCTACCATTGTACGAGGGAGTTACAAGGTCACTATCTCGTAACTACCTCGTACAATGGCTTGTACGCGCGCTACACTGATGCGTTCAGCGAGTATACACTAGTACAAGTCTTTTATTTTGGGTAATATTAAGAATAGCTCGCTATATTGATAGATGAACTTGTTAGCTTGAACGTGTACAAGGAAAAGTGAAGGCGAAACGGTACGCAGTTGCAGATTCACCGGTCAAACCAACACCGTACCTAAACCCAAGCCCGCTAGTCGAAAAGATGAGAAAGACTTGCTTCGCGGGATCTCTACCGCTTCCTCCAACGACTGCGTTCGCTGATGAAGTTCATGTGCCTTACATGAAAGCGATACAATGGAGCGATAGTCAATGCATACATGTCCTGGCAACAGGTGGGAGCGCTCGGGAAGACCACACCGTGCTCCGTGATCCAGCTACTTTGGGTGAGGCCAAAGTGATGGCTCCAAGAACCGTGTCAGACTATCAGACTATATAAGTGACGTCGACGATCACGATCAGATGAGACTCCAAAGGTAAATATGCTATCTTATCGTGTCTCGAACACGTTTGCATTGCTAAAGGTACTCTCTACAGCTCGCGCGAAGACACAAGAAGTGCTATCGTGGACTCTTGGACTAATTTAATGGACCTGGTTATCATCAACGCTTTCGTTGTCTACAGCTGACGTCGCACCCAAGACGGCCAATGGGAGGTGTCGTACCTGGTCACCGCGGCCTTCAACCAACACCGATACAAGACCACGAGAGGTCTTGTCATACGTGGATGCAGACGAACGAATGACGGAAAGGGAGTGTCACCAGGACAGAAAGCACCGGCAGTGCGCGTGTAAGGGCTATTGGGCTCTCGAAACGAATGGAGAGGGGTGGTGGTGGGGGGGGGGGGTGAGACGACTGTGATAAACCTGCTTCGTTCTTCGAGATCTGGCACAAATGTTGGTAAAACGGCACATTGATTCCCCAGTCGCGCAACAAAAGCAAGATTCGTGCCCGAAACTCAAAGAAGCCTACCGCTGGTGACAACGCCTCCAATCCACCAGACAGCGAAGATGAAAGCGACAGCACACCGCAGCGGAAGCCACACACCAATGATGACACCAACTATCTTTATTTTATAATTGCATTTAGTGTACGGTAGTTCTGATTTGTTATCATATGTTCGGCGTCTCTAACTTTGTTAATTTTGCGAAGCTGTATTCGCCACAAAGTCTTGCCATTTGTGCTCGCAGCAGACACTTTAAAGCTATTAGCGTGTACTGGGTATCTCAAGATTTTGAAGACACGATATGCTGCGCGGTTAGGGACGAGTCCTGGCTTTGAAACAGACACGACCAAAATAACTTTATGTCTATAAAAGTGTCAATCTTCTCGATAATGTGAAAATCAACAGAGATGTCCAATATATTAGCATATCAACCGATTTAAAGTGTTGATAAGAACGTTTATATTTATACGGGTTGCAAAGTTAGTTTTAGCGGTCTGTCGTCTAAACTCAACTCAGCTTTAAATAGCCCACCTTGTATATCTAAACATAGATTTCTTCGAATGCCCAAGCAGGACTGGGCAATCCAAACATCTGCAGCATATATAAACACGCAACAGAGAAGACACGCGCTTGTGTAGCTGCTAAAATTGGGGAGTTCGGTCACACCAGCTGAATCAGTGTACCTATTGAAGATGCAGCGTTTGAAATTGACGAAGAGCAAAGTAGCTTTGATAGAGTGTATTTGCTAGCGGAAGAAGAGGTAAGCGCGGATCTGGCAAAGAGCACTACGAAGCCAACTCGCCCAGACAAAACTGTACATGAAACCGAGCCAGCATGCCAAGCAAGCTCAGCTCGTACCCCTGTCTACCGAGACTCGACCGGGAATGCTTGACCAAGCCCGGGCCGACGGCGACAAACATTGAACATTCGACGGACCATTTGTCGTGCACCTGCAGATGTATGCGGCAAAAACGTACGGCAAGGCATTCTTCGCGCGACTGCTAGCCGTGTTGCCGAGGCCGCGGAGGTTATCGACGCCTATCTTGTCGACCGGGCGTCCGTGTAGACGATATATCTCGAACGCACTGGGCAATTAGCTAAGCACACCAGCCTGATGATGCAGGCGTTGCTGTACCGGAGAGTGCAACGTTTTGCCAGATGCAGCCCCTTGACGCTTAACGCTATGAGTACAGCGTGCAACGAAAACAATCGCGAAGAGGGGTTCATCGCACTATATCATAATGTTTAAAAGCATCGAGGGACACGTACCTTACTATTAACATCGAAGAGGGTTGAGCAGTACTCGAGTCGCCAAACGATAGCTTAATCGCTGAAGGTCTACTTTCAACCTTTGGCTCACCACCTTAACCTGCCGTCAGCATGGAGAAAATGAACCATTTAAGCGGCTAGTAATGGATCTAAGCACAGCATACAGTCGAGACCGCTCTTCGACGTTTCGTCCACATACAGCAACTGCTCTGGGTAGCTAGCTATACCAGCACCTCAGTTTCGCCATTAAGGCTTCGATTTTATGAGGGACTGTGTAATGGACCCCTCCATTACATAAGTAGGTAGATTTCATTACATAAGTAGGTGCATCAGCACACGACTAACGTGTGCTGAAATGCTGTCATGTCATTGGCTGATATATGGAGAGCCATACCCATTATTAGCCAATTGGACTATGACGTGTATTTGAGTGACTAGGGCTGTGGCCTTGGTCCTAAGATAAAGTCAGATTAGATTTTTCCTTAAACCTAAGACTCAGTCGTCTTATTGCGAGATTCCTCAAGACTATAGTGTAACGGAGTAAATACCTGGCCCGTTACACCTGGTAGCACTTTGTAGTCCTCCCAATGACCAAGTTCGACATGGGCCAAGACCTCGACCACGCCGCTTTCCCCTATTTCACGCGGTTCGAGTGAAGAAGCTCTCTACCGCCTCGCGGCGGTGTCCGGAGAAGCCGTCGTCACGTTGCTGCTGTACTCAGCGACGCCCGACGAGCAGCGCGTTGCGGCACAAGAATTCATGGAGCGCGAGCTCGCCGATGCGAATCGGCGAGTGTCAACTCCCTCGCGTATCTACACGAATGACGTCGTGAAGCTAGAAACGCCCAATGCCGGAGAAGACCGACTTCCGCTGAATCGTTGATTTCGAGAGATCGACATCGCCATCGCCTCGAGGTTGATCGAGGCGCCTTCCGTAAAGGTCCACTTCCTCATCTCGCGGCTGTCTGGAAAAGCCAAGGCATGGGCCCTCGGCAAGTTGGTCGTCGACCCCAACGCCTTCCCCACTCTAGATACCCTCCTGATTGACCTTCGGCTCGCGTTCGAGCCGCCGCAAGTTGAATCCCGAATTCGGGCAGACCTCTTCGCCCTTCGGCAAGACATGATGACTATGAGCGATTACGTCAGGAGACACGACACCTCGCGTCGTGTATCGTGTCCAAGCTCATTGATATGACCTCTCAGATTCATGTGCTCGTGTTCGGTATGCGCGAAGGCATGACGCGCTACTGCCTTACGAGATCGGATCCCTCTACACTCGAAGAGGCATTTGCCCTTGCACTACGCGAGGACTACGTGGTTGCGGCGTCATACGCTCACGTGCTGCCCGATTCAGCTCGGGAATCTGCGCCCGAGCCCATGGATATCGACGCTATCGATGCGACGAGCAATCGCCAGCGTCATGTAGCGCGTCGGAACGGTGCTCGGAACGGTCGTTCTCTCACCTGCTTCCGTTGCCGGAAGGTCGCCAGCTCCAGTGCTTTCGCATGTCGATGCCAAGCCAGTGAGTTCTGATCAGCCAGAACACGGTCAGGGTCACTAGGCGCGGGGCGCCCTACTGGCTGGAATGGAGGTCCGGGTCCCCCGGTGGCAACCCAACCTTCTAGCCCTCCTGTGCTACATGCACACTTTCTTGCCACCACCACGCCGCGCGATTCAAAATTGATCATTGTCAGTCTTCATGTCGCCGGCGCCCGGCGACCACTGCGAGCGCTCCTTGATTCAGGAGCGACCAACAACTTCTTCCGCGCGTCGTGCTTTTCGGTACTTCCGTCGGACATCACTGTCCGCAAAGGCAGAGGGGAGGTCGCTGTCATGCTGGCCGATGGGAAATCACTCCGCGTTGCGCGGCGTGAGATTACACTTCCGTACACGCTCGACGGTTTCCGAAGCAACGACGACTTCCTTGTCATTGAGATGAATTACGCGTTTGACTACATCCTGGGTATGTCGTGGTTGACGCGCTATCAACCAGAGATTGACTGGTTGGCCCGGTCGGTCAAGCGTCGCAGTGATTATGACGTGAGCGAGGTGTTCACGCACCTCCGATTCGCCTAGAAGAATTGGCCTCGCGTCACCGTCGTGGACCGTTCATCCACGACGCACGTTGTGCACAGCGTGAGCGATGGCCCTCTCTGCACGGCTTGTGCTGTGCTATTAACTGTAGACCAACTGGCGGTCGAGCAGGGGCTTTCACAGACGAACGAGATGGCGGTCGAGCAGGGGCACCCGCAGACGAACGAGATGGAAGTCGATCAGGGCTCCCGTCAATTGAGCCGGTGGTCGAGCGGTTGGCGCTCCCGTCAATTGAGCCGGTGGTCGAGCGGTTGGCGCTCCCGCTGAGCACTACCGCGGTCGAGCAGGGGCTCCCGCTAGAGGGGGGTGAGATCTCGCCCAGCGAGAGCAACTCATTATCCTCGAGTTCGCACTCGAGGCGGCGAAAAAGGAAGTCGAAGCGGCGTCGGCTGAAACCTCGGCGAGAGCCCGTACCAAGTGACAGCTCACCGACGGAGTCGGTCTGCGTGCTTGAGTATGTGGAAGGTACCTTCGGTCGCCGACGAACGCTCGAGTTTGCAAACCCACCTCGCGAGGCGCAGTCGATCACTCGACTTCTACTTCTCTCCTGCAAGAACTTCCTTCGTGGCTTCAATCACGATGAAATCGAACAGATCTGCCTCATCACCGACGCCGATTCGGCTTCGCTCGAAATGAATGCAGTCAGTGACGACGACGCTCCCTCGCGCCCAAAGCGCGCCGAGCCGAAGTCGGCCCGCGAGGAGCGCTTCGAAGCGCTATGAATCCGGCAATCCAGTCTACGAGACCGTCCGCGAATATGAAGATGTCTTTTCGGATAAGATCCTAACTGAGTTACCAGCTGACCGAGGAATTCGCCACGAGAACGATATCGTACCCGGCTCGAAGTACTGTGTGACGCGGCAGGGACTGCTCCCGCGAGATCAGGCCCAAACTATCGATGACTTCTTGGAGAGCCGCTGCAAGGCGGGTCATGTACGTGAGAGCACATCGCCGCACTCCAGTCCACCCTTCTGTGTGAAGAAAGCCACGGGTGGGTGGCGCATCGTCCATGCCTTCAACAAGCTCAACGACGCAACCATTCCTGCCCAGACACAGTTCCCTCGGAAGGACATGGTGCTCCACGTAATGTCGGGTAGTACGGTCTTCAGCGCCATCGATTTGACCGATGGGCTCTACCAAATCCTCATGAGGCTGAGCGACATACCGTTCACAGCGGTAAGCACTCCCAGCGGTAAGCACTCCCAGCGGTATGTTCTGGGAGTAGCTTGATATGCCACAAGGCTTGAAGAATGCCCCCGCCACGTTCAATCGCATGGTATCCCATGTGCTACACCCGCTCCGTGTATTTTGCACCGAGTTACTTCGACGACATCTTCGTACACAGTCGCGCTGAGGGAGGCGTCAGCGCGCTCGAAGTCCACTTGAAGCATCTGAGGCAAGTCTTCCAAGTGATGCGCGAAAATAAGCTGTACGCCAACTTGAAGAAGTGCATATTTTGTGCGCCGGAGATTCCGGTGCTTGGCTGCTTTGTGAGCAAGAACGGCATCCGCGCCGACCCCGAGAAAGCGTCGTCGCTATGTGCGTGACCTACGCCACAGAATCCCACTGAAGCTGCGTCAGTGGCTGGGTCTCGCAAAATATCTCCACAAGTACACGAAGGGTTACGCTGGATTGATCCAACCGCTTTTTTCGTTGTTGAAGAAAAATGTGTCGTGGTCGTAGACTTCCGCACATCAAGCCACCTTCGACTCGGTGAAGAAGAGTCTCACTGATACCCCAATCCTCGGGCTCCCGGATGACTCGAAGCCTTTTCACGTCGTCTGCGACGCGAGCGATTTTGCCATCGGCTGTGCGCTGATGCAATTCGAGGGTGAAGGTTGAGGGCGCGTCGTAAGCTACCAGTCCAGACAGATGAAGCCGGCGGAGCGAAACGGGAACGGAGACATCTTCTGCGAAGCGCAGGAGCTACACAACTAAACTTGCGGAGAACTTGACAAGCAACACGATGGATCAGCAGCGGGCGGGAACACCGACGACGGCGACGTCGTCAACAGCAGCGGCACGCGGACGCGCATGATGGACGACCAGCTCCGGGCATGGTCTCTATACGATATATCCGGAGCGCGGGCTCCGGACACACTGGACACGATGAAATATCACTTCCGCCGCTTCCGCGGACTGCGGTAGAAGCCTGATAAGGGTGTCGCATGTGTCGCGTTGCAGAAGTCGTGGTGCGCTTTAATCCGGCGCTGGAACCGGACGCAAGACGAAGGGTAAAGCTTCATCGGCTGGCTGGTGTACCGCGAGGAGATTGCCAAGGCGCACTCGTTCACGGAGCTACGTGAGCGCGTCTGCACCAGCGCATGGGAGGACATGCGCCGCATCTGTTACGTGAGGGTCGCTGAAGATTGTAGTCTTGTACCGGGCCGCGTCCGACTGTCGAGGGGAAGTCACGTCGCCGAGTATCCGCTTGGTGATTAAGAACACGAGTTGATCGAGAAGTATCGTCGCTCGTTGGCCGAGAACGTGCGCGCCTCTAGTAGCGCCGGATCGCGCCGACGCTCTTCACGCGAAGGTTCTCGGCGTTGGCCTCAGTCTCGTTCACGCGGCCGCTCAAGCCGTTGATCTCGGTCTCGTTTGCGTGGTCGATCAAGTCGCCGATCTCGGTCTCGTTCACGTGGTCAACCAAGTCATTGGTCTCAATCACGTTCACGTGGTCGCTCGTCACGTGATGGTTCGCAGCGAGCTTGGACTCATACTCGTGGGCCACATACGGGATGTCACGAACAAGATTGGCACGAGGCTCTCACGTATCCTCGTCGGAAGGAAACCCGAGCCATCGTACCCGATAGCGACGGTCGACCGGAACATCGTGGGCGAGCCCACGATGACGCCTGGGAGCGCGAAGTGGATCTTCGTGAACTACAATGTGCTCAACAATCCAGCTGGTATCTACGGCAGCGTCAACAACAGGAGGAGGCCCGTCGCGTCGATAACACTCGCGTTCTGGCTGCTCAGAACGAGAACGACTTGGTGAACCGCTACTGGAATGCCCAGCAGGCGTTGGATGAGGCTCTCGATCGGACTGCCCGGGCCACTGCGGAGAGTGCGCAGCTGCGTCAGTCGAACTGGGAGATCCTTGCTCGGCAGCAGATGCTGGAGTGGTCGGTTCACGGTCGCTTACAGACGGGGAGCAACCGCAAGATCCGACCCCTGGTGCGGATGGATCAATGTCTCGCCGCGCCCGTCGAGAAGGTCGCTCGACGCATGCTCCGGCTCAGGAGGCTGAGACGACTCTGGAATCGTAGCGGGGTGATATTTCTTGAGTCGTCCGACGTAAAACGTCGACAGCAGACGTAGTGACGTAGTAATGTCCAGAGTGTAAGCGTCACCAATGGCCTTTATTACCGTAAACGGCCTAATAAAGCGCGGCGCGAGTTTGTTCGCGCCGAGATTGGTAGCCGCAGCGTTTCTGATACCTTCAGTCGACAGGTGTACTCGTTCGCCTGTCGTCAATGTGGCCGTGTTCGTGCGACCAGCCTTATCAGCGTTCTCCTTCTGCTTGTCCACTGCGTCCTGCAGTGCGTCTCGAACATAGCGGGTGACCGCTTGGCACTGTAGTGCGAAGTCGGAGACGACTGCGGAGTCGAT
The DNA here is from genome assembly GCA_011320135.1 of Phytophthora betacei. NCBI lineage: Eukaryota > Oomycota > Peronosporomycetes > Peronosporales > Peronosporaceae > Phytophthora > Phytophthora betacei. The sequence goes on from JAANHX010000245.1 coordinate 301,338, forward strand.
TGGTCGCGCCGCATGCTTCGGCGCGTAGTTAGCCGGCGCAATTGGGCTCGATGCGGAACGTGTCACTGCGCTGACCGACGTGGGGACTGAGGATACACTCGATATGTCATTAGCAACCGGTGTATGTACCGCTGGACCCAGTACCGGTGTTGTCGCCGGAGCCATCGGAGCTGGAGTAGACGGCTTGTCGGCAGCTTCTTCCCCACCCAGAGTGGAAACTCACGACGCTGGGGCATGGCCCACGGCGAGGAGAGCAGGGACACGCGAGTGGCGCGCGTTGTTAATGAAGAAGAGCGTCAGCCCAGTCGACGCGTGTACCGCGTTGCTCAGCGCGAACTCGGCCAGAGGCAGAACAAGCTCCAGCTGATGAGCGACGTCCCGTAGCTTCGAATGACGTCTTCGAGGACGCGATTTACGCGCTCCGTCTGGCCGTCCGTTTCCGGATGAGCTGCCGTGGACATCAACAGCTTTGAGCTCAGTAACTCGAAGAGCTATGACCAGAAGGCCGACGTGAAGCGCAGGTCGCAGTCGGAGACGATGGATTCAGGAAGGACATGATGGCGGAAGACCGCATTGATAAGGTGCACCGCGGTATCTGCCGCGGTGATCGAATCCGACACCGGAATCAGGTGGACCATGTTGCCGAAGCGGTCGACAAACACCAAGACACGTGATCGTCCTTTAGCACCGGGTGGGAGCCCGAAGATGAAGTCCATCGACACCGAGCGCCAGGCCACGGTGGTCATTGGTAGAGGACGCAGGGGAGCCTTCGAAGACGAAGCAGGTTTCACGCGCTGGCAGATCTCGCAGGTGCGCACCCACTTACGTACCCATTTATACAGGGGTGGCCAATCAACGTCGCGTGGCACAGCGGCAAACGTCTTCTCGCGACCGAGATGAGCGCCCAGCGGGGCATCATGAAACTCATGGATAATCCGTGAGCGCAGATCGGGGTCGTTAGGGACAGCGACACGTGGGGCAATCGAAGTTGTCGATGCTGTACGCAGCAGCCGTCCTCGAGACGATAGCGGTGAATTTTATTTCGTACAGAGCGGGAAATGGATCCCTGTGTCGGCGCCGGGAGAGCGGAGATGCCCGGAGCTAGTCGCCCATCACGCGTGTGCCGCTACTGTCGACGACGTCGCCGTCGTCGGTGTTCCCGTCCTCTTCTGATCCATCGTGTTGCTTGTCAAGTTGAGTTGTGTCTCTCCTGCGCTTCGCAGGAGATGTCTCCGTCCCCGTTTCGCTCTGCCCGTTAGCTAAGTCCCCGTTCGTCATCCTCACGTAGATTGATTTGTTCTTCGTCCGCTGGTTATGTTGCGTAAGTGCAACTTTAAAAGGGGGGGGTTCCCCTTCGTTACATAAGTAGGTGCATCAGCACACGCTAGTCGTGTGCTGAAATGCTGTCATGCCATTGGCTGATATATGGGGAGCCTGACCTATTATTAGCCAATTAGACTATGACGTGCATTTGAGTGGCCAGGGCCATGGCCTTGGTCCTAAAATAAAGTCAGAGTTGATTTTTCCTTAAACCTAAGACTCAGTCGTCCTATTGCGAGCTTCCTTAAGACTATAGTGTATGCAAGTAACGGAGTAAATACCTGGCCCGTTACAGACTGCTTCTCGTGCCCGGCGCTCGATTACCTTCCTGCTGAGGCCCAGAATAAATTTTACATCCGGAGTATGCTTGACGCTGATAGTGCAGCCGAGGGCGAGTGGAATCGAGAGCGAAGCTTACTCTGCAGCTCGATGTAGAAACAAGCTGGTTTCTTTACGAAGTGTCGTAAATAATTTTATTTCCACACTAGTCTGACATCACGATGCCACTCGTCTTGAAGTACGTACCATCATGTAACCGTACGCTCAGAGACACCAAAAATGCAACACACTTGCTCGTACGCAATGTAACGCGCACGGACATAATGACGGTTTTTACAATAAACCTTTTTATTATGGTGACGGGCCAAATCGCTCGCAAAACAAGGGCGCATTTCTCGCCTTTTTTATTTTGTGTAAAGAGCAGTAGAATCGGTTTCTGAAAGAAGGAATTAATGCCTTTTACTTACGTTTTAGCCGTCTGGAACAAAGGAAATACAGTACGATTCGTTAAATTCTCAGCATGGCCTACATGTATTGTCCTGGCTATTAAAGAAGATACAACTCAGAAATGTTTTATTAACATGGCATCAAAACTGCTAATATTTTCGTCAGTTTTGACCTTGGAGAGCCTGGAGTCCTCCAGATTCTATTTGAAGGAGTGCATGTTTATTTAAAGAACGTTCAGGGCGGCTAACGGAGTGTCATTACGAGAAAGAATGGGTCGAGGCAAGCCGCTGACCCCTCAAGAAAAGTGCATGATTGTGCAGGCTCATGCATATTTCATCGCTGAGGAAAAAGCAGGACGTTCTGGAGGCGTGGAGACTCGGGATCGTGTAGCCGTGTGTCTTGGCATCTCAACCGCCACTGTTGCACGCGTCATGGCGTTCTGGAACAAGAATCCCGGCACCAAGTTCGACGATGTTTGTTGAATTTTCGTGCTTTGATATTATTGTGATTATTAACGGTTAAATAACACTTTCCTATATAATTTTATATTTTGTTAAAGCCGCAAAATACTAAGCGTGATTTACAGTTTTTGAAATTTCTATAACTTAATATACGCCCCGTCTCATACTGATTGTAGTTAAAATGACTTGTATCTTCTTCAGTGGCCGCTCGATAAAAAGACATATGTTTTTTAATTCAGCCAATGGCTGTTGACTATTTCGTGGACTATCCACATTGAACACTCGCGCGTTTTCAGCCCCTACCAAAAGTCTTAATAACGCATAAACAACTTCGAATTGAGTAAATACAAGCCCAAAAGCAGATGTAAAACCGAAAATCGCACCCTATAATGACTTGGTGAGCTTGAAAAGTTAGTAGGGATTGGTGTAGCGCTCCTAATAGAGTTGTATCTTCTTCAATTGCCAGGACAATACCATTATCACGCGATCTTCGATGTTTTTTACAATAGATAGTCCAAGAGATTGTCCAAAACAAGTGCCGTGAATTTATAGTAAGCCTGTCATTTTGTCCTTTAGTAATAGATATACTCACTCTCATGCGATTTGTTATTTCCCAAGCCAGGCGTTTTGGGTGCTAAAATAGAGCCTTTTTTAAATCATCCACGTATACTACCAGTAGTAGAACCGAGTTGTGCGCCAAGCTTTTTTTCGATTTCTATTTAAAACTTCGAAGTAAAAATCTAGGGTAAAACTCCAAATGGCGGTCGATAAATCCTTTAGTGTGTGAAAATGGTTAGACCACCCGACTGAGTGAATTCGAGTGCAAATCAAAGCAGAGAAGACCAACGGGGCGAGCGGGGGGAGGTCGCGTAGCCGCAGCAAACCCGCGCAGGATACCCTCAAAGCAGGGCTGTGCGATATTTGCGGAGGCTGGCCCAGCGCCGAGCTTCCCAGCGAGCCGAGCACTGCACTCTCCAGATCAGAGAAGCTTTTATCGCAGGAGCGCAGCGAATGCGCAGCGGAGCAAATGCTACAGCCATCCGCCCTGGATTGCAACCACACTCTTGGTTTTAGTCTTGACAAACGGGCGACGCAACACGTGTTTTTTTAAAGCCACATGCTGCATCTGAAATGATCACGAAGACGATGATGACAGAACCCCCAAACTTATGCCTTATTGAACTCAAGTTATTTTAAAGACTTTAGATCAACTGGATTGATATCGAAATGCAGGCACAGACGGCATTCCCGTAAATCTACAGAACCAAAAGTGAGATAAAGACTCCGCCCAGAAACTAAAAAGCGTGGTTCCGCTAAGCTCCCAAAGGATATCAAGTAAGCATAGGCTATGGGATCTTGAAAATCATTCGTACCACGTATGTTCTGGCTGAAAAGACTGAAAGTAGTATGACCGGGTTTGCAAGGGTATAAGATGTATGTGCTTTTCAGCTTCTGGGCAGAGTCTGTATCATTATGATTTAGACGTGGCATTGATATCTTTCACCGATACTCACATTAGCGTTAATGTGAACTCAACTTAACTAACGCAAGTTTAACCGAATTGACTCTCCATTCAACTTAACTCGCGCGAGTTTATCTGAAGCTGTGCGTGCCTTTCAGGAGTAGTAGCAGTGTATTCTTGCGGTTCGCCATGCACCTGTGTGAGACGATGCCGCACTGGGAAGGTGGGGGTGGGGGTGGGGTCTAGACAACTAATGAAGCCATGATATGCTGCGGAGCTTGCTGCAGTTTACTGTTTTGATATCCTATTGTGAGCACTGCTCACCTATTTTTAATAAACATGTTATAATGGGGCTGATTCTGCACTGGTCCTGTCGAATCGCAAAAACCATGTGGGGTCCAATAAGGGCGATCTGTGAATAAGTTTTGGGGGTTCTTCTCCCGAAGCTTGAGCTGTACACGTAAGTTTTTACAAAAAATTGCTGGTTCCAAGTGTTTGCTAGTGTCAAAAGCAGCTATTTGTGTTTGCACGTACCAATTTGTGTTTGCATGTACGTACCAGACCCCAAGGATTACATGTAGCTTTTGCGAACTGTATATTACAATCTGTACTGCACTGATTGCGTGCAGCCAAACCAGTACATGTACAAACAGTTGTCTCTGTAGTGGGTAAAACGTTCTACATATCTTCAGAACATGTACAGTACTGCACCCCGTTTTCGCGCCCTTGGACCTTTGATAAACTTCTGGATCTGATGATTCTGAATGCAAATGAACAATTCATTGTAAGCCAAAACTCCTATTTATTTGCAAATCCTATACGGTCCACTTCCACGAAAACGGGGTGTAGTACTGTACCGGTAATCCATTGAAAATTTTCTGTCTCTTTTTATCCGGTACTAGACCACTATGTGGAGATTTGAAATAAAACTAGCGAGGTTTTTTCTTACAAAGGGTAGTATTATACTGTAATAGGGTCTGCTGTCACCTATAAATTACCTGCAATCACCTATTACGGTATTGTAAACCATGCAAGTAAACGTCTTGTCCCACATATGTTTGTGTGTACGGTTAAGAAATATCAGTCATTTTTACTTAGTCCTCAAAGAGAGGAGGCTGGCCATGCGCTTCCAAACAGCTATTCTGCTGCTCCTGACTATCTTCCTTTCCGGTGTACGACGCTCCTGCTTGGCCATTCATGCGTACCCGCTTAACTTGTCGCTTAGTCGCTCCGACCAAAACCGCAAGACACTTGGAAGGTTCCTCAGGCTAGGCGATGAAGAAAACAGGATGGCTCCTGTTCCAGCCCTTGAAACAGCGATCAAGGCCGCGATGCCACAGTTGACAAATTCGAACAAGCTTCTGCTGCGTTGGTATCGGCTAAGAAACAAACGCTTAGACAAGACGCTCAAGACTCTTGATCTCGGGAAGAACGTGGATACACTCTTGACCGACCCCAAGTTAAGCATCTTGCTACACTACATCCCTATGTACAACAACAAGAACCCCAAAAAGGTCATGACCACGGCCGAAGTGCTTGCAACCAAATATGGACTAACTCCAGTGACTAAGCTACTCGAAAAGGCGAAAACATCGAAAGAGTCGTCGGAAGCGACCAAGACATTGGCGAAAGAGTTGCAGCTTGAGCAGTTCACGGGTTGGATAAACCAGAAGTTATCGCCCGTCGATGTTTACAGGAAATTGGAGCTAAACACTGGCAACCTCTCTCCTCTTGGTAGTCCAGTGTTTGAAGCTTGGGCTGGAATCGTGAGAAAGTCCCCCGGTCAGAATGAGGACAAAGCTGCGTCTACAATGCTCGAGGCGCTCCAAGAAATCTATGGGAAAAGAGGGACTGCCGTTCTTTTTTACGAAGCGAAGGGATTTCTAGATCCAAAACTGACTGCGGCACACTTGAAGAAGAAGCAGTACACTCAGTGGATGATTTCAAATGTCAACAAAGAAAACTTCTTAGAGAACGCGTTGGATTCGAAATCCCTGAAGCCCACCGAGACGGACACGAAAATTCTGGAGGAGTACCTTGGATTCGTCAAGACATACAAGGAAACTGTCCCGTACCCGGGAATGTAGGCGTCGTGCCAGGCGCTGGCGGGCAGGCTTTTGTGACGAGGGATCTCGGCGAAGGGCAACGAGCTGCGACGGCGGGCGGATGGTTCCCGTTGACCCCGCAAGCTCCCACTCACTTCGCACTTGAGACTGGTGAAGTTATGGTGTGATTGTATTGGAACGCTACGATGGAGTACAGGAACGGTGTGCGAGTTCCCTCATATCGTCTTACGTGGCTGGGGACAAGGCCGGATGCGCAAGGTGGACCGCGTCTCGGACCTTCCTGTCGCCGCACGAGGACGGATGTCATGGAGAAGGACTCGTTTGATCAAGATATACTTAAGCGGTGTCGTGTATAGGAAAGCGAGCTGGCGGTAGGCCCTCGTTCATTAGTCTCAGTCTTGCATTTACTACCTCTTGCCTAAGCTGAGTGAGAGAAAGAAACAAGAAGGTTTTTGGTATATTAAGTTATCTTGTGCTACCGTTCCTGCCACTACTCGAGACCGTACTCCCTAAACAGCCGCGGACTACCCGACCCCGGAGGTAGTGTACGACACTTGGTGGAGAAGCAGGGTAGTCTGCTTGCTGGAGAAGGTCTCGTTTGAGTGAAGACTCGCAGAAGAGCGTGTACTACTACTACTTCGACGGAGAAACATTGGGGCTGAGATGTCTTCCGCGCAAGGCCCTTACGAAGACGTCTACGACGAGTCTGGAGACGAAGAAACGGTCGCTGGACCGCAGGAGATCCTAACTGATCCCTCCCGACCGAGTTTGACTACTACTGAAGGTATTTGGGCCGTGCACGCTATGGTACAGCGTGCCGGTGTCCGAGTACGTGGTCAGAGTGGCCCGGATGCGGGTACTGGAAGGATTGAAGAAAGCTCAGTCCCGAGAGACACCTCGACGAGCATTCCCAGGGCGCCTCAAGACTCGAACCCTGACACGTTCGTGGCGTTCCCACCCGGATCTACCGACTCGACTGAAGGCTGGCTTAACGCGTGTAGATGGCTCCAATCTATGGCGCCTCCTGAGGTGGCGGCGAGCCTCCCTGGTGCTTCGCAGCAGCCCTCGCAGCCTTGGAACACTGGAATCACGGGAAATGTACCCCCGAACGGCGGGCAAGTGACCCCTTCCCCTGCGAGAGTCCGGATGGCGATACCGTCCTATCAAGGGTACACTATCCAGAGTCCGATGACAGTGGGACTAGGAGCTGATCCCTTCCTCACGTCGGACGAGAAGCACTCCCGTGACCGTCGCCCCAAGTTCGTGGGTGAGTGGGCCCGGAGCTGCTAGCTGGAACGCCCCGGCTCCTAGCAGAGGAGTAGGCGTGGGGTTTCCCCCGGTGGTAACTCAAGCGTCCCAAGTGTCTCCTGGAGTCCCAGCGCAAGGGGCGCCTGCCGTCTCTTTCGCGACTGTTCAGCCTAACCAAGGTCCGGGGCCGGTAAACACTTCCCCGACGACAAGTGGATTCGGTCCGACTGCTCAACCCTCTGCTGCTGGAGTTGGTCCGTCTGGAGGATATGGGACCGCTGTGCCTGGTTACTCGTCGGCTAACCTTGGAGGAGCTCCTTGGAGCGGCCCTAACGGAAGTTATGGCAGTAACTACGCCTCAGGGTACAGTCATCCCGCGCCGTCGACTGCTGTGGTGCCTTTTGGGATGCCTACTAACATCCGGAACGCTATCCGCATGATTCAGCCGTTCTACTCAGATGGAGCGTCGGTCGAGAAGGCGAAGACGTTCTGGGACTCTTTTGAGCGTGCTACTGTGGGTCTGGAGGAATCCATTCGTCTAAGTGCTTTCCGCGAGTGCCTGAAGGGCAAGACTGGTGAGGATTGGTGGACGTACTCTCGTATCAACTCTTTTGACACTCTCCGAACCCGGTTCCATAACCAGTTTATCTGCCAGACTCCGTTGCAGCTGATCGAGAAGCTCCAGAACACTAAGCGTCCGCGAGGAATGTCCGCCGAAGTGTGGGGCGACATGATCTCGGGCTTGTGTGACGACGCTCAGTGTTACGACGAGCAAATACGCTACCAGTACTTCCTAACGGGACTACGAAACAAGCAGTGGAGAGCCGCTCTCGACGGGAGTATGATTGACTCTATCCGTGGTGCTGTAACGCAGTTACTGTTCAAGAACATGCATCTCCCTTCCGACAACGACGAGGAGTTCGAGAACACTTCGTCGATTCGCACCGAGAACGCTGCTTTGGAACGGATGGTGAACATGATGCAACATACCCAGAATTTGCTGGTGCAGCAACAGCAACAGCAGCAACAGTTGCTGGAACGTCCTCTGGCTGCTGCTTACCCGGCTCCTGCCATGAATGTGGCTGCTGCTTACTCTCCTCCTGCTCAGAGTGTTCCGATACCTCAGGCTCAACCGGCCGCGACCACCCCTACTACCCCGTTCCGTGGCGTTCGTCATGGCCCGGACTTGTACAATCAAGACGGTCAGATTGTGTGTGGTAGGTGTCACGTTCTTGGATGTAACCGGCTCAACTGTCGCCGAGGTAGGGCGACTTGCACCAACTGTAAGGCTGCGGGTCATATCAGCGTCGAGTGTGAACATCCTCCTACGAACGGTTATCGGAACAACCCGCCGAGGAACGGTCGTAAGTGTTTCTTGTGTGACGAACCTGGTCACTTGCTTTCGGACTGTCCTTTGAAGGCGTCTCTGAAGACTCTTGGAACGGCTGCTCCTCAAGCGTCTACACCAGTCCAAGGACAAGCGCCCCGACAGCAGTGATGGGGGCGAGAGGGGGGGGAAGGGAGTGTCGCTCCTTCCTCTTGTCAATGGAACGACACAAGTAGGAACACTTTGAACTCCTTGAAAGAGTCGACCGTGAGGTATGAAGTGCGTCCTATGCTGGGTGGAGTAAAACCCACCGTGTTGGATAAGTGTGAATCGCCTGAAGAAAGAGAGTGTGTAACTGGAAAAGTGGAGCAAGGCATACCTATGACATTTGGAGCCCTCGAGCCCGTACGAGACGGTGTGTCGATGGTCCCCGGAGCAAGCCAAGAGTGGAGTGTGGAACGAGAGAGTGCAGTACAAGAGAGTGCAGAAGAAGAAGACAGTAACAGTAACGAGGTGAGTGGCCTACGCAACGAGAGAACAGTAACTGAGGAACCGTGTTACCTGCGAGAGATAAAACTACAACCTGAGAACGCAGTGGAACGAAAAGTCCCAATAGTGAAGGATAACTACGAGAATGTGGAGTCGAGTGTGAGTAAGCTCGCTAACATCATTAACGACCCGAGGAGTCACCTGGGTCGGAGCGGACACAGTCAACAAGAGAGAGAGGTGTTCGTTCAAACCCAACCGGAAGAGCCTATAGTCACTGAGGAAGGCATTCCAGCCGGTGGCGTTGAACTAGAAAGAACGGACTCGGAGACTAGCCTGGAAGAGAACACTAGCCCGGAGAGAGACGCTAAAGAGATCGTAACCGCTGCCGAAGAACCCGAGATAACGCCTTCGTACGCGCGAGTGTTCTCAGAGGAGGAACTGGATGCCCTACAAGAAGGAAATGACATTGGAGCAGCTGACGAGAAGGAGGAATACGACAAAGAGCTCAAAGATAGACTGTTTCCCCTGGACGAGGTCGAGCTGAAACGTAGACAAGATGAGAGCGCTGAACGGTCTAGGGAACTGTCTCTAGCCGAGCTCAGTACACTTCTTGGCGTTCCTGAGGAGAAACTGGAGCGGACTCGTGAGTCTTCACCCGGACGGTTGTCTACCCCTGAACACTGGTTGGAGTGGTATCGCAAGACGCTGGCCTCGACGGGCGCGGCCAAGCGTGCCAACCGTAATTTCAAGGGAGAGCCTCCGGATCACGTCGGTTCCGTAGTGGCGACCGCCTCGGATGGCCGAGACGAGGGTGGAGGAACCGATCCCAAAGTGTTTCCCCTCAAGGAGATTAAGGTGGAAACCACTGTCGGTTCCGTAGCGGCGACCGACTCGGATGGCCGAGACGAGGGTGGAGGAATCGATCCCAAAGTGTTTCCCCTCAAGGAGATTAAGGTGGAAACCGTTCACTTTCCTGAATCGAGTGGGTCAACCCCTGCAGAGGAACCGGAAGTCGTGAACCTTACCGTGATCGAGGCCAATATCGCCTTAGACTTCAACCGACAACCGGGTAACCGCTCTAGTACTTCCGCGGAGGGCCACGATGCTCTCATCGCTAACGGAATAGTACCTGAGCGGTGGCGTGCTCTAATCTGGCAGACTGTTTATTATTTCGTGAAGACTGAAGAAATTCAGAAAGGATCGCTGTGCCCCGGTTGCCATGCTGAAAAGTTGAGGACCGAGAGACCGATGGAAGAGGGAAGCGTTCCTATATGGGAGCAGGACCTTGAGACCAGGACGCGAGACGCTCTCAAGCGTTTCCTTGATCCGTCTGCAGTCGAGCTGGAAAATCTGCTGGTGCGGAGAATCATGGAGCTTTATCGGAAGGAAGGAGACAAACAGCGCGTGAAGATCACAGAGCGGAGGTCCCCTTGCCGCAAATGCCGTCCGAAAGAACCTGACCCTGAGAAGACACCCCTCGAGAAACGGGTTAGTTTTGACTGTTCTTCTCTTTTCGGCCGACGCTCTGAAGCTATTGGGTCACGCTGCTCGTCAGGAGACTCGGAAAATGGTTTGTACGGTTACGTGAACGTAGTGGCCGACCGACCCGCTCCGAAGCGAAATCCTGGACTCCTAGAAGTGCCTGACTCTATGGAGGACACATCGACCGAAGATGACGACTTAGTGGTCCCGAACGGCAAGCGTGTGATTGGATCTGTTGGCGGAGTAGAAGCGTTATCGTGGGGTTTCATAGAAGACACTCCTGCTGAACTGCTAATCGACTCTGGAGCAGTAGCGTGTCTGGTGCACAGCCGTGTATTAGCTCGCCTAGGCCTAAGTCACGCTCCAAGGATGCCCTATGTTGGAAGCCTGAAGGGAGTGTCCGGATCCGTTATTTCCATCAGAGGTGTCATTGACCTGCCGGTGACGCTAGGATCCGTCGAGAGAAGAATTCCGTTCGCAGTCGTCGATACTCTACACGTGGATGCTATCCTAGGGACTAACGCTCTACAAGAATTCAGGGCCGTGGTAGATCTGGACGCTAACACTGTGACGCTGAAGGACACTGGAGAGGTGTTCCCGATCGGTTCTCCTCGCGTCGAAGAGTGCTACATGTCTCAAATCACTTCTAATGTTCGTGTCTACCGTGGAGCGCAAGCTCTTGTGGTCGCTGACGTCCAGGGTGAGGTCGAAGACGGTACGACCGCTCTCGTCGAGGGTCTCGCGACTCTGGATGATACTGTCAAGATCGTCCGCTCACTGTGTACAGTCTGTAAGGGTCGAGTGATTGTAGAAGTGTGCAACCCTACTGGGGAAGACGTGATTATTAAAAGAGGAACGCTGTTGGCCTCTTTAACGGTAGTCCCGGAGTCGGCCTTCTCGCTGGGAACTTCGACTATCAAGCGCGGTTCGAAGAGTCTGGCGAAGTCGATCCCTCAGCTACCGCAGCCGCCCACGTACGCTATCCCCAGAGAGCCTGCTGACTGGATCCACTCTGTCAAAGGTGCCGCGGACGCGAGGCCTGAGAACACTGAAACGCCTCCGCCTGACCCGGACCGTGACCCCGAGGAAGAGCTGGAAGTCGCCTTGGAGAGCTCTAAGCTCGGAGACGAACAGAAAGAACTGTTCCGCGAAGTTTTGCAGCCGTTCAAGGACATGTTCGTTGGGACCTCTATGCGTCCTGGCCGCACTGATTTGCTGAAATTCTCGATCGACACGGGCGACCACGCGCCGATTAAACAACCTCCTTACCGAGTGTCCAAGGCCGAGGGCGACGTCATGGAGTCTGAGATCCAAGAATACTTGAGTCAGAACCTCATACGACCGTCTACCAGTCCGTGGGCCAGCCCCGTTCTGATGATCCGCAAGCCTGACGGAGGGATACGGTTCTGTATTGACTACCGAAGGTTGAACGCTGTCACCATCAAGGACTGTTACCCCATGGCCCTTATAGACGATATCCTGGACGTTTTAGGGAACGCCAAACTGTTCTCAACTATGGATATTGCCTCTGGATATTGGAACGTCCCTATGGCTGCTGATAGTGTGGAGAAAACAGCTTTTACTTGTAAGTACGGACTGTTCGAATGGCGGGTGATGCCCTTCGGACTGTGCAATGCTGTTCCGGCCTTCGAGCGTCTAATGGAGACGGTTCTGGTGGATCTCAAGTGGAGAACATGTCTGGTGTACCTCGATGTCTGTGTGGTCTTCAGCGAAGACTTTCCTACTCACTTAGTACGGCTAAAGCAAGTACTGGAACGTTTCCGATCAGCTGGATTCAAGCTCAAGATGAAGAAGTGCAAGTGGACCCGGGACCAAGTGGCGTTCCTGGGACATATCGTCACTCCTTCGGGCATCCTGCCCAACCCTGAAAAGGTGAAATCAGTAATGAACGTCCAAAGACCTCACGATCTGCATACGGTTCGAGCGTTCCTGGACCTGACGAGCTACTTCAGACGCTACATTGCTGGGTACGCTGCGATTTCGGCTCCGATCGAACGCTTGAAGATGAAGGGAGCTCAATTCGTCTGGACCGAAGACTGTGAATCAGCATTCCCACAACTGAAACGCAAACTGGTGGAACCTCCTATCCTAGTGTATCCTGACTTCTCGAAACGCTTCCAGCTGTATGTGGACTCCTCGAAGCTAGCAGTTGGAGCGTGCTTGATGCAGACTGTCGATGGGCGAGAGCGAGTGGTGGCGTACGCTTCTAAGTTGCTAGTAGGATCAGAGAAGAACTGGATTCGCAAGGAGGACGGCACCTCGGAGATTGAATGCTGGGGAATTGTCTGGGCCACTCGAAAGTTCCGCTGCTATTTGGACCGGTGTGAATTCGACCTGTATACCGATCACAAGGCGTTGACCTGGGTTTTCAACGAAACCAACCGTACTAGTAACGCTAAGCTGGCAAGGTGGGCGATGGAGCTGTCTCAACTGCGTTTCAAGGTGTTTCACAAACCTGGGACGTCCATGGGTCACGTGGACGGTCTATCTCGGCTTCACTCTCAAACGATCAGTGCTATCTCGATATCGGATCTGCTTAACGATGCGAACGACGCTCAGCAGGGTTCAGTCGAAGTCGGGGAGCCTTCGCCTCCCGGTGTAGACCCCGTCGTGGTAGAGTCCGGTACCAAGAACGCTGCGAGTGCTGACCCTGTCGCGCCTGCGGAGGAGGACGAACCTGAGGAACAGCTCTTGGTGTCCCCGGTCGATGTTTTCGGACTTCAGCAGACTCGATTCTTAGAGGAACAGAAGAGAACGCCTTGGATCCAGGCGATGATCGCGTTCCTGAACGACGGAGCTCTCGCCTTGGATCCCCAGCTACGGACGAAGGTCTTACTGATGGCTCCTAACTACACTGTGAAGAACGGTGTTTTGATGCGTCGAGTACACCTGAAGGCTCGAGCTGGACCCGCGTCCAACCTCGAAGTGCCCGTGATCCCGCTACCGTTCATCTCAACCGTTCTTCACCACTGTCATAAGGATGTGTTATCGGCACACGTGGGAGTTACCAAGACGATGGATCGAGTCCGTAAGCATGCCTATTGGCACAGTTGGAAGAAGGATGTAGCTGAGTACGTTCGGGAGTGTACTGTCTGTGGAAGTGGTAAAGGTTATCGACCGTGGAAGAATGGTCTCATGCAGAAGATGCCTGTGCAAGAGTTATCCGGACCGTTCTCCTTGTTGGTCGTTGATGCTGTAGGCCCCTTGGTGGCTACTCCTAGAGGTAACAAGTTCATTGTGGTCTTCGCGGACTACTTCACTAGGTGGGTGGAGGCGTTCCCGGTGGCTCGGCTTGATACGGTGACGTTCGTGGAAGTGATGGTGAACGAAGTGATCTCCCGCCATGGTGTTCCTGAGCGGCTGCTCAGTGACCAAGGCTCCAACTTCATCTCGGGATTGGCTCGCTCTTTCTACGAGACTCTCGGAATCAAGAAGCTGTTCGGCGCTGCCTATCATCCTCAGACGCAAGGACTGGTAGAGCGTTTTAATGGTACGCTCTTGGGAATGTTACGAATGTACGTCAACGAGTCGCAGACCGACTGGGATTTGTACTTGCCGCGGGTACTGTTTGCTTACCGTACTTCCTATCATGAGGCGTTGAGGGATTCGCCCTTCTTCAGTCTCTATGGTAGAGACCCAGTATTGCCTCTGGATCTAGCGTTCCGCAATACGAACAACGAGTGAAAGAGCAACGAGGTCGCTAGCTATCGTCGGAAACTGTTCTTGTGTTTCCGTGACACTAGACGCATGGTAGAACGCCAACTTCTGAAAGCTCAAGGTCGGCACGATCAACGTTTGGGCAGTCAAGTGTCAGTGAAGTTCGCAGAAGGCGACCCGGTGTGGGTGTACCAGTATTTTAGGGCTCGACGTGGCGAACGAACGACCAAGAAGCTAGCCTTCTCGTGGCATGGTCCCTATCGTGTGGTGGGAACAGTGGGTGAAAACGCTTATCGTATAGCCATTCCTACCCATCCGAACCGAGTGGTGACCATCAATGTCAACCGCTTGAAGCGTTTCCGTGGACGCTGGAGTAGACCGTTCCCGTCTGAAGTGCCGGAGGGAGTACTGACCAACCCCAGCTTGGATGACGACGGTCCTTTGACCGAAGATGATCTCCCTTCCACTAGTTACGTGGAAAGACTGCTCATTGGTGGTGAGGAGACGGCTTTGACAGGTGTACCTTGCCCAGTGATAGACATCGTTGCGAGACGCAAGAAAAATCGAGAGGAACAGTTCCTAGTGTTATTGGCGACTTACGAGACTTTATGGAGACCAAGAAATACTCTACTGCCTACTTACGCCGCTCTAATTAAAGCGTTCGAAGACACGAGAAGGAAGGAGGCTGGGCTTCCGGAACTTCGCCGCAGCGCGCGCCTGGAAGAAGCTAACGCCGCGGTGGACGAAGATGAACTACTCTTCTAAAGGGTAGTGGAGTGAGATTGGTCTTTCGAGTCACGGTGGACTCTAAAGTAAGTCTTGATGGGGAGTGTGCAGTGAAACACTTCCTACTTTTACTTTGCATATTTTTGGATATTACGAAACGGTTTCAAGCCTCATGCATTACGAAGAGAGACCAACAAGTCATCAGACGCGAGATGAACTCTACAAGGGGCTTGTTGAAAGAAAAACAAAACGAAAAATTAGTTATGAAACGACACTACTTCTCCTACCCGCTTCTAATTGGGACGGTCTGGATCACTGCGAGCGTGGGAAAGGAAAGCTGGACAGCGTGACTACGCTGACTTCTTCGACGGTGGCGACTTGGACGACGAACGGTCCGGAGACACCGTAGCCTTCTTAGGCGAAGGTGAATGCGACTCGGCACGCTCCTCGGGATCCTCGGACTTCTTCTTGGTGGCCGACGGAGCTTCCGCTGCTTGCTTGTCTGGCGACTCTTCGGGCTTTTTCGTCTCAGGAGGCGGAGAGAGCGAACGGGGTGAGGAACGCATCGGAGACGAAACCTTCTTTGTCTCTTTCGCAAATGACGAACGCGAAGCTGAACGCCGACGCGAGACTCGCGAAGTTCCCCTCTTGGACGACGACCCCGCCGGCGATGCCGAACGCTTGGGCGAATGCGCGCGTCGAGTCTTCTTGGCAGGCGAGGCCGAACGCGATCGTGACTTGGAGCGCTTCGAAGAAGCAGTCTCCGCCGCCCCCTTTTCCTTTGAAGGAGGAGACTTAGACGCCGAACGCTGTCGAGTGGCCTGCGCCGAATCCCGCTTGGGCGACGACTTGGACGGCAGCGCCGGGCGCTTAGGAGAAAGCGTACGTCTCGACTTCTTCTTCTCCGGAGACGCCGATCGTGACCGAGACTGTGACGGATGGCGAGAACGCTTGGGCGACAGTGCGCGTCGGGACTTCTTCTTTACTGGAGTAGGCGAACGCGATCGCTCCGAATACGAGATGCTAGCCTTGCGCTTGCCGCTTGCGCGCTTGGGGGAAGGAGGTCGCTCGGGCGTAAGTGAACGCTCGCGCGACCGCGAGCGACTCTTCCGCTTGTACGAACGCCGTGTTGAACGAGAGCGTGACGTGGAACGCTTGGCCGACTTCTTCGACTTAGGAGGGGAACATGACAAGTGCAGACGCTTGACGGGACGCTTGCCACCGGCCTCACTCTCGTCCGAACTGGGTTCGTAGCCCCGTGCGTCTTTGCCGTCAACTCCGTCGAGTCCGTCGTCCTCGTTCTCGGACTCTTCTTCCTCCGATTCAGCGTCCTCTTCCTCGACCCCTGCCCAAGACGCGGTGAAGGCTCCGTTGGTACGCTCGAACGATGCGTACCCGTCCTGATCAGCTTCAGAGGAATCAAAGGGAGCGATCCTAGGTACCTTGAGCGTCCCTTCGCGGAGTTCGCGGGCTATCTTGACCTCCAACTTCTTGAGGCGTGGACAGTGAGTAAGAGCGTGCCACACCCCGTCTGAGAGATTTCCAACCCAATGAGAACCGTGCTTGGCCTTGGACTTGACGTCGTGAAGTACCCGAGCCAAGGCGCGATCCGAGAGCTGACTGTTTGCCTTCGCGCTGCTCGGATCCAGGGCGCCAGTGTGGAATAAGAGCTCCGTCATAGTAGCAAAGCCGCCCTCGTCGATGCCGAAAGGCTTCAGAGCGCCCCGGATGCGTCGAACGTAACCTTTTTGGTCGTGCTGATATAGGCGAGTCAAACTATCGATCACGGGGCCCCGGTACGACTTGGCATCAGGAGTGTTCCGGCCTGGTTGCCCGCCCATCCACATTAAACGACGCCGGCTCGTGCACCTCTCGAACAGTTCAAGAAAGCCGTAGTAACCCCACGTTTCGATGCAGACACTAAGGAAGCGCACGCGGGCCACGAGAGCCAACATCTTGGCCTTACGGCGAGCGCTGGAGTTCTTGAGAGGCGCATTGAGCTGCCAGTCCCAGAAGCGGGCGCGGTTCATGTTCCAGAAGCGCCAATGCGCTACGTGCACTAAAGGAAAATCGAAGGGACTGTACCAGAGGACGGACCCTCTCCACGGGAAAGCCATCATGAACGGCTCCAGCCCGAGCAAAACGGCCTCTGGATAGATCTTCTCGAGATCGTGGCGCACCCGCGGGGGAGTCCTGTCGGCGAGTTCGAATGGTAAGTCGAAGGGAGGAGAAGACCGGTCCTTGCGCCCCTGCGACGACGTGCCTTGAGAGCCCTGCGTCTTCTTCTTTCCCGAGCCCGGTCTAGCATACTGTGGCGCAGGGAGCGAGACTCTAGCGAAGCGGTGATCCTGTGGTGGTTTTCCGCGGGCGTGCTGTCGCGAGGGCGAAGGCAGGATCATAACTGGACCAGTCAAGGCATCACTGGCCTTACCGCTGCCCTGGATGATGGCCGCCGCTATCTCGTCCAGTATCCCCATCCCCACTGTTCCTTCGTTGATGGCGAGCACGTCGCGCATCGCCAGCCAGAAGCAGACATCGGCGGCGGAGTCCTGCGGTCGAGGCGTTCCTTCAGACGAGTCGGAGGACTCCTCCTCGACGACCTCACGGAGTTTCTTGTAGCGATCCTTATCGCCGGAGCCGACCATGCCGCTGGTGCTGGTGCTGGGAGACGAGTCGTCGGATGTTGGCGTCTGCGTCGCGTGGAGGCAAATTGCCGAATGAGGCGGAAAATTGACAGACTGGTTTCCGCCTCCGTCTCTCTGGCGTTTCTCGAGAACCTCGCCGTTGGTTGTCGACTACCCTCTCCCAATTGTCGACTGTGACCGATTGATGGGCGATGACCAAGCAGTTGGAGGAACGGTACGCGGCGGAGTCGGACGTGTCTTCTTCTCATTTGTGAAAGTTCTTCACAAGGAATGTGGGTCAAGCAAGCCTCGTCCTGGAATACGCGCGGTGGGAGCTATGGCCAGTATACACCAGCGTGATCGTCGCCTGGGTGTTGACGACTCCCAATAGGAGCGTCGGGTGGGTGTTCCTGACGCAGGTTTGGCGCGTTCTATCCATGAACCTCGAAATCTGTGGAGAGTGTGCCTCTTCTTACCGACACACTCTGCAAGACCGTGAATTCCGCCAGCTACGCGGTTCGGTGTACGCTTTCGCGGCGTGGAGCGTTTTCTTTAACGCACCTACCTGGGTCCTTCAGGACGAGGATGCGAGATACGGTGCTTATGGGAGGATGCTCCGCAGTTGGTGGATGGCATGCAAGGTCACCTTCGCCGAGTACCTACCTAACGTGCTCGTGGACACCAAGAACTCCGCGAAGCGTTACTGGAACGCTTCATGGGAAGCCAGCCGGGCTACTCTACTTCGTTGTTATGGCGTTGGCGAGTTCGTCTGCTGGGTCGCGTTGCTGTCCCTGTCGTTGCTGCTGTTCGTACCTATTAACCTCTACGACCTAGTGGAGTTCGTCCTACAAGGACCTATCGGTGTCGCCATCAGACTCATGCTGCTAGTGACGTACGACTACTGTTACGAATGGACTCGCTGGGACCTGCTAGAACCTCTTATCGTCGTAGTGACCGGTGTGATTTCGCACGCACTGCGTCTGTGCGAAGGGGATAACCCGCTGCTCTCGATGGCTCCCCAGAGTGTGGTCAGTCAAGCTTTGGCTAACACCCAACTGAACGCTTCGAAGCGTAAGCGTGCCGAGGCTCTCTGCTTGGAACGCTTGCGGTACAAGGATGGTATCGAAGTGTTACACGACTTTCAAGCGGCGGAAGAAGATGCCCCTACTACGGAAGCGTTCCTGGGTAACTCCTATGGAACCGAGCAATCGCCGGACCATCCTATCGACCTTTCGGGTGCGCCCGAAACAATGGCTCGTCTGCGCCGCCAGCATTGGCCATCCGTTCGCCGAGGACGGCAAACTCCAAGTCGGGGAGTATGTCCCGTACCCGGGAATGTAGGCGTCGTGCCAGGCGCTGGCGGGCAGGCTTTTGTGACGAGGGATCTCGGCGAAGGGCAACGAGCTGCGACGGCGGGAGGCTGGTTCCCGTTGACCCCGCAAGCTCCCACTCACTTCGCACTTGAGACTGGTGAAGTTATGGTGTAATTGTATTGGAACGCTACGATGGAGTACAGGAACGGTGTGCGAGCTCCCTCATATCGTCTTACGTGGCTGAGAACAAGGCCGGATGCGCAAGGTGGACCGCGTCTCGGGCCTTCCTGTCGCCGCACGAGGACGGATGTCATGGAGAAGGACTCTTTTGATCAAGATATACTTAAGCGGTGTCGTGTATAGGAAAGCGAGTTGGCGGTAGGCCCTCGTTCATTAGTCTCAGTCTTGCATTTACTACCTCTTGCCTAAGCTGAGTGAGAGAAAGAAACAAGAAGCTTTTGGTATATTAAGTTATCTTGTGCTACCGTTCCTGCCACTACTCGAGACCGTACTCCCTAAACAGCCGCGGACTACCCGACCCCGGAGGTAGTGTACGACAAAACCCACAATATTTCCTTTTAAATACTTCTGTAATACTGGAGTATACACCCATCAGTTGTTCAAAGCTCCTTTGGTTCATGATGTCGTGTTGAGGTAAAGTCTAAGCCAATCCAATCACCCATTGCCGTCGTTTGGGGCTCTAATGTAGGGTCTCAAGCACTATCACCAAGTTCGAGAAACGACGTTGAATCAATCACTTGAGACGTGATTGGCGTCACTACCTGTCAAGGTTTGTCTCCAGGGGCAACCTTGTTTGTTTCTGACCTATAATATAGGAGATTACTCCATGTGGGAAGAACAATGGTGATTCGATTCATGATGAAGGGCCTGATCTGGTGGAGACGATACGATATGCCAGCTTGGATGCTTGAACCAGGGGTCCGCAAATAATTATGGGCTATTGATGGAGAGGGCAAAATCCCAGCTCCATCCATTGTTGGCCCATAGTTATTAATAAAGATACCCCAGAATCTGTGATCTGCACTATATACACAACAGAGAGTGTGATGAAGACATCGACGATCATCTACAGACACACATATTCAATGCAACGTTATTGGGAAGTCTTACGTGAGATTAATGAAAGTCGTTCAAGCACCTTTAAGCTAAAGGCGCAGCAACAAGTTAAAGGTGCACAAAAATAAATTTTATAATTTTTTTTTAAATTTTAAATTTTCCACTTGCATTTAATGTAAGTAAAAGGGAAATTGAAATAGAAAACCGACCAGTCGAGAGAGGCGCTATAATAAACGAGCGAAGACGGCGGTATCTATTATAATAGACCCTGGTTCAGGTAGAGGATACAGCTCTCAACTTGTCTCCGGTTCACCAACTCCACTCAATCGAAGAAGAACGCAAAGTGCAAAGTAGGCAAAGGCTTTGTCAGGAAGTCTGCCAACTATCGGTGTGATGGTACATGGAGCACTTCAATAGTTTGCTTTGTCACATGATCTCGCACAAAGAGGGCAGGTAAGTCGATTCGTTTCGCTCGTGGAGTGTATCCGTGATTCATTGATATTCTAATTGCCACTTGTTGTCCACGTAGACAGGTGTTGCTCTAGTCGCTTTCATTTCCATACCCCCCCCCCCGCAAGTGGCGAAGCCACACCACCTCTTGCACTGCAAGTGCCATCGACATATATTCCGCCTCTGCCGATGATAGCACCACCGTCTGCTGTAGCTTGCTCTTGTATATCACAAGGTGCTCCAGCAATTTGAATAATAATGTGATGGTGGGCGCTAGCCCTGAACAAACTGTCCTAAACACGAGTACTTCCAGGCAAGCTGCTGGTGATCATGGTCAACAGGTTCTCGACCACAAGCTGCAGCATGCAGCTGCAAGTGCAACAAGCCTCTCCCTGGACTGCCATGGACTGACAGGAGCGAGCAACGAAGAGTAGAGTTTAGATGTAGCTCAGTTCTCATTTTGCTTCAACAGCTCAATATACGTTGACTGTTGTTGCGCCGCAATATCATTCAGTTTGTATGCAGAGAAAGAAGTAAAATGATAGATCAATAATGGTGTAGCTCTCTGCTATTGGTTGCGATGGCAGCAACTCGTCCTAGCCATTCATGAAGAAAGAGGCCGCGTGCCCCATCTCAAAGATAGGTGAAGCCGAGGGATGTAATGGAGAGATGGCCGATGCCATCTCACTTCCAAAACTGACAGCCTAGATCAACAGCTACCTACAGCTGTACGCAACATTTCAAGTACTCCGATGTCCACCGATGCTAAGTCTGGCGGTGGACTCGAGAAGTTTAAGGGCAAGTCGTACACAATGTGGAAAGACAAGCTTTTGACGCACGTCAATCAACTCGACCATCAGTACCAACGCAAGCAGCTGGAAAAGGGCCAGCCTGAAGCGAAGGTGCTCATGGCGGACTTCCTGCGGGGATGTCCGGACAAGCCACCATCACCGACCAATACTATGGATGAGCAAGAGGCGCTCTCTATCAGATGGGACATGATGCTCTGGATGAGAGGAAGAGGAGACCTTCAGAACCTCCTCAACCAAGTCCTCCCAGACTTCTTCCTAAACACGTTGCCGGACGTGGTGTCCTCAATGGACCCCAGCGAAGTGATTCGGCTCCTGGAAAAGGATTTCGGTCAGGGTGACGCGGCTGGCCTCATCGACTTGATGAGAGCCTGGGCTAAGTTGACACGCGGCCCATGGCGCGACTTAAGGTCGTTGTTCGCGCAACTGAAGAAGGCTAAGAACGAAATCAATAGAAAGACAAAGAAGCTGTTCGATGAGGAAATGCTGACAGAGTCCTGGGTGTGTGTCGAGGTCCTCTCACAGCTGCCTAGCGAGTTCTGGGCCTCTTCGATCTCGCTGAAGAAGGGCGATTGCAATATCGATCAGGTCGAGAGCGCACTGCGCAAGATATTTGGAGACAAGTCCAAGAAAGAAGTGGGTCTTATGGATAAGTTCCACGATCACCATCAACAACGTGCGGGTGAATGGTGGGAAAAAGCGAAAAATGGGTGGCAATGAGGGTGGCAAGTGCTTCTACTGCCTACAGACGGGACACTTCAAGGCGGATTGCCCGACTATGGCTGCCGACAGGGACCCCAACCGTTCAGGTGGACCCCTCTTCCGCACCGACGTTAACACGGCACCAGGTGCAAAGAAGGCCAAAAAGGGCAGGACGACCGTCATCAACACGATCACAGCGGTTGTGAAGGACGGCAAGACGCACGTCAACAAGGACGGAAAGACGCTGTTGGAGGAGTGCATGGAGGATGAGGCTATGGACGACATTGAGAGTTTAAACCCAGCCCTCCATGAGGATTTTGAGGACATGGGTAACTCAACCCAGACCCCAAATGAGGCTCTCCAAGATATGGACCAACTCGAAGATGAGGTACGTAAACAAAATGCATCGTAATTAAAAACGTTAAAGCGGTTAACCCTAACCGATGATATGTGGGTGGTCGACACTGGTGCAGGCCGAGCTATAACGTCAGACAGAAGCTGGTTTACCGGGAAGCTCCGACCTGGCCAGAATACCGTGTTCACTTACGGTAATGGAACTGTTTCACAAAGCTTTCTTAAAGGATCAATAAAACTTAGCGTTTTGACTCCAAAAGGAAGATTAAGTGATATATCATTGACAGATATTTCGTTTGACCGACAGTGTGATAGCAACTTACTCAGCTCATATTACCTTGCTCGGCACGGTTATAGACACCTACAGTCTAAATCAGGTGATTTTCTGTTCTTTTTAAGAAAGAACTTTAAATTGCTGTTTGCAGCTGTGGCAATAGGCGAAGTCTACTACTTACCGAGCGCGAAACCAGCTAGAAAGAGTGTTTTTAATGCTCAACTATGCAAAGTTGGAGACATACTAAAGGAGTGGCATCTGAGATTAGGCCATGTGGGCAAAGAACCCCTAATTAGAAGCATGAGCAATCAGAAACTAAAGGGGTTACCTAACCTCTCTTACTCAGAACTCAAGAAAGTTTCATTCTTTTGTAGTACATGCGCCTCAATGAAGGATCGCAGAATGTCCTACAGGAATTTGATAGGAAACAAATCAACAGAGCCATTGCACACTCTGCACATGGACTCTACCGGAAGGTTGAGGGTTAATGGACTGTATGGTTCCTTCGGTTATCGGTATGCCTTTGCATTGGTAGATGATGCCACTACCTATAAGTGGTATTTTGCAGTAAAATCCTTGAAAGAGGTTCGAGGCAAAATCCGGACCCTCTTAAAACAGTTGGAAGTACAGTTTCCCTTATTTAAGGCTCGCAGAATTAGGACAGACGGTGGGACTGAGTTCCTAAACAGTGAGGTTTCTAAACTGTGTTCTAAACTCGGTCTAGATTTCCAAAGCTCTAACGTCGAATCCCAAGAAGAAAATGGG
Source organism: Phytophthora betacei (assembly GCA_011320135.1). Classification (NCBI taxonomy): domain Eukaryota; phylum Oomycota; class Peronosporomycetes; order Peronosporales; family Peronosporaceae; genus Phytophthora; species Phytophthora betacei. Next base: position 324,691 of record JAANHX010000245.1, read on the forward strand.
AGTGCTGAAAGAGCACACCAAACCATGATGGCTGGTGTGCGCTGTGCACTTCGAGGGGCCAATATGCCAGCAAAGTGGTGGCCCGAAGCTCTACTCTATATTGTCGATATTACAAACCGACTACCTATGGCGAGGCTCGGGATGAAAAACCCGTATGAGCTGTTACATCGGAAACAGCCCAGTGGTTTAGCATTTAGGATCTGGGGCTCAAAGTGTTTCGCACATGCTCCTAAATCAAAAGGGAAGGACCCAAAGCTTGGTGATAGGGCAATTGAGTGCAAGCTTTTGGGACTTTCACCAAAATACAAAGGGTACCGTCTTCTTGATGTGAAGGCGAACAAGTATCTTATAGCGAGAGATGTGAAGTTTAGTTTGACTGGTACAGAGGCTATGATCAGACGCTCGTTTCCCAATGAGGACTCCAGCATTGATCACGAAGAGGTACATGCTATCGGTTAGTTTGGCAAACAACCAAGAGGCACAGTTGCAGGTGAAGTGCCGGCTGACGAAAGCTCAGAACCGGTCACTGACCCACCGACATCCCGACTAGTGGGAGATAAGCGACAGGCTACCAGTGACGTCCGTCGATCAAAACGGCAGCGAACACGCAACGTAAGGCTTAGTGACTACGTGACCCAGCTAAATCTTGTAGCGTCAGATAAGCCGGACAGAATCCCTGTTCCGAAATCGATTAAGGAAGCGCGACTAAGTCCTTACGCTAAACAGTGGGAGTCTGCAATCAAGGCAGAATATGATGCCCTTTTAAGTAATAATACATGGGAACTTGTACCATTACCTAATGGACGCAGAGCCCTTGAGTGCCACTGGCTGTTTGATGTCAAGTCCCATGCAGATGGGTCTGTTGACCGCTTTAAGGCTAGGCTGGTTGTTCAGGGTAACACACAGCTATATGGCATCGACTACAAGGAGGTATTCGCTCCCGTGGCCCGCTATGAGTCTTTGCGGGTGCTGTTGGCATTGGCCACAATTCTAGCACTGGAGTTACACCAAATGGATGTATCTACAGCCTTTCTAAATGGTATCCTACATGAAAGTATCTATATGAGGCAGCCATTGGGATTTCGTCATGGCACTGGGCACCTTGTATGTAGGTTGAAGAAAAGCCTGTATGGGTTAAAACAGGCACCCAGAATCTGGTATGCCGTTCTAAATGAGTTTCTTACCAGTTTAGGATTTTTTACGTGCAAGAAAGAACATTGCTTGTATCTAAAATGGTGGGATATCAAAGGGATTGAAGACATTCTGATCATATGCGTCTATGTTGACGACCTGACAATTGCGGGCTCACATCTGAGCTCGATCAGCGATCTGAAGGCTAAACTGTCTGCAAAGTTTACAATGAAAGACTTGGGCGAGTTGCATTACCTGCTAAAAATGGAGATCAAAAGAGATTCACAAAAGAAAGCACTCAGAATCTCACAGCAGAAGTACATCAACGATCTTCTGGTAAAGTATCAAATGCGAGACTGTAGTACAGAACCCACACCACAAGCGAAAAGTGTTATATTAGAAAAGGAAAAGGATATGAACCCAGAACAGATAGCGGCCCAACCATTCGATTACAGAGGTTTAGTGGGTTCACTGATGTATCTTGTCCGAGGTATTAGACCTGATATTGCTAATGCTGTAAGAGAGCTTAGTAAATATCTATCTTGCTATAATAAGACCCATTGGAGGGCGGCTCAGCGAGTACTAAAATACTTGAAAGGAACGTCGAAGTATGGCATTGAGTACAATAGAAATAGTACCACTAAGCTAGAGCTATACACAGACGCGAGCTTCGCGAATGCATCTGAAGGAAGGAAGTCAATCACAGGATATGTATCAATACTTGCTGGTGCATGCATCTCTTGGAAAAGTATTAAGCAAGATTGTATTAGTATTCATACAGCAGAATCTGAATTAGTAGCCGCTAGTGAAGGTGTTCGAGAAGCGATGTGGTTGAGGCTACTATTGAAAGAATTAGGCTACGGCCAAGTACTACCCACCCAATGCTGGTGTGATAATACTGCCGCAATAAGTATCATTAAGGATTCTTGCAGTCACTCATCTACCAAGCACATTGATATCAGGCATCTGTATGCCCGTGACAAACATGAGGACAAAAGTATCATTGTGAATTACTGTAGCACCAACGACATGGTGGCTGATGCCCTTACGAAGCCATTAGGCGAACACAGTTTGAAAAACTCAGATCTATGATAGGGATAAAAGAGTTGGGTTAATCATCAGCCTCAAATTTAGTTTTACGCCTCAAATAAGGTTAGGTCCCTCAAATAAAAGATTGACGGTCATTTGGTGTAAACACAAGTTCTTGTCAATTTAAGGGAATTATTAAGAAGTTTAGAAAAGGATTACAGTAAAGGAAGGCCTTAAGGAAAGGGTTCTGGTTACAGACTAGTTTTAAGGTTAAAACCTTAAGTTTAATGGTCACCTAGCCCTAAGTTTGGAAATTGAACAGGTCCAGGCTATTAGCCACTTGCTCTTGAGTACATTTTACTCAAACTTTCGGTTAATTTCACTCCCGACTCTCTCAATTTCCGCCGCTGAAAGGCACAACTGGTCTAAGACTAGACACCCACGAGTAGCCGAATGATCGGACTTTCTACTTGCAGAGCTCACATCATGGGCGCTTGGCTGACCGTTTGAGGTGCCAAAAGGCCGGGACCTGAATGGCCGCTGTGGCTTAGGCCGGTCTGCTGTCGCCGAAGAAGGATACAAGCAGCTTGTGGATGCCCCCCCGAAGGGCTTTCGTCGGGACCCGCACCTGTGCAGTTCGGAAGAAAAAGAGAGAGTGAAGAGCTCAGTCCAATATCGGCAACAAACAATACAAAGGGTAAGTCTCATTAGAATATAAGATAAAGTATTGGATCAGATTTTGGGTTCTGCGACAAGGCAAATCTGGGACAAAGGTGGTGACAAACCATCCCTCGAGAAGGATCTTGAGTGACAATGAGAAGACGTTAAGTGACGAAGAAATGACGGAGAACGCGAGCATCTTTAGTGGGAGTGTTGCGCCGCAATAGCATTCAGTTTGTATGCAGAGAAATGAAGTAAAATGATAGATCAATAATGGTGTAGCTCTCTGCTATTGGTTGCGATGGCAGCAACTCGTCCTAGCCATTCAAGAAGAAAGAGGCCGCGTGCCCCATCACTAAGATAGGTGAAGCCGAGAGATGTAATGGAGAGATGGCCGATGCCATCTCACTTCCATAACTGACGGCCTAGATCAACAACTACCTACAGCTGTACGCAACAACTGTTGGTGGGAGTTCCAGCTCCCAAGATCGTGTGGAACATCACATTGTTAACAATAGTATCTGTGAAGCACGGATGAGAACGTGCAGCGGAATTACGACGACGGAGCCTGCCCGACAACGTGGTCGAGGTGATGGCGGCGACATAAGGTCGATGGCAAGCGTGCCAGTCACATCGTCGGCCATCCTTCCACCTTGGATCACCGACATCTCTCACGCCAAGCTGGTGCAGTGGAAGAAGGAACGTCGTGAGTACGAGGATGCAATTTCTGCTCGCTGTGCGATATCAGGAGAGGACAAAGCAAAGGCGATGATGACAGTCAAGAGTACTTTCGACCATCAACTACAGAAGATGATGTGCAAGTACGACTGGGAAATACCACTTGAAGATGTCACCGAGGAACGAATCCTCAGTGTGATCGACAAGATTGTAAACACCGTGAAAAACGGCGACATTGGCAACATTGATGCGCTTTTTGACGAGGAGCTTCGTATGGATTTAGGAGAAGATGATGTCAAGGCACGAGTGGCGAATTATTTCCAAAAGTGTGAGGAAATTATTCTGCAGAACGGACTGCAAGGTACTTCTCTACGACAATGGGGATGACTCATAAGTGCACCATCCTGAAGAAGCATTTGCGGCCAAGAGCTCTACGTGAGCAGGGGGAGACTCACCAGAAGCTCATCGACAAGAGTAGCGCGAATAACGACGTAGCTCTGTACAAGCTAGTCAGGGAGAAGGCTCTTGAGCAGGATGCTGTGCACGGCTCGATACTGAGGAGCCAACAACACGCGAAGCCAGACGGATAACCATCGCGGCACAGCGAAGTTCGAGTGGCGAAGAAGTCGGACAACGACCGTACTGTTGCGCAGACTAAGCCATGGACGAGTAAAAGGAAAGCACAGCAAGACGCTGGTGCAGCTCGTCGAAGTGAGAGGCCTCCAATCACTGGATCTTCAAATGCGGTAGCAAAGGGCAAGCCACGAGGTGGTTGCTTTAAGTGCGGCAAGGATCATTAGTTGAGTGAGTGTCCAGACATTGACGATGTTGAGAAGGAAGCAATCATTTTCAAGCGTGCTCCAAAGAGGCAGAATGCCAAGCGATTTCGGGTCAAATGCGTAAACCCGCGTGAAAAGGGCAACGATCGGATTCGACCGACTGCAACATTGAATGCGGTGCTCGAAGTTTTTTACTGCGCTGACAGTGGCTCAGACTGGAACATTATTTCTCAGAAGATGATGAAAGAATTACAGGCTCTTGACTGTACGGTTGTACAAGTGGAATTGACTCAACCAGTGGAGTTGGAAGCGGTAGGCGGTGCAATCCTTACTGCAACTCATGGTGCGGATGTGTATTTGTGTTTGAACACAGCCGCTGGGTCAGTACGATGTCAAGACCAGAAGCGGTGTGTAATCGTCGAGTCGGATGACGACGAGTTGATTGTGGGCCGAGTGCTTTTGGAGGAACTAGGAATCGATGTGGATAGAGAGCTTGAGCAGCTCGCAGCACAGAATCGCGATGACGATGACTCATTTGGAGAACCAACTGGAGTACCTGTGCGTGGCGTCACACAGGATGCAGACGTGGCAGAAGTAATCGATGGTATGGTTGCAGACTGTTTGAACCGTGAGATTATTTCGCCTGGAGCTGAAGTAGACCGTTTGCGTGCCATTGTGTTTTCTTTTAAAGGATGGAGACTCATTCTTAGTGATGACCCTCCTGCAAGAGTACCCCCGCTGAAGTTCCGGCTGAAACCAAATGCAAGGCCTTACAAGTGCAAAGTTCGTCAATATAGTCCCGAGAAATCGGCATTTATGGCAAAGTTCAACGCTGAGCTGGTGCGTTTGGGGTGGGTAAAGGAGAACAAGGCAAGTAGGTGGACCTGTGCAGCATTGCCTGTGATGAAACCTGGTAGTAACGAGTTTCGGCAAGCCAACGATTATTGCCCATTCAACGATATGACTGAGCCCATTGCAGGTGTCATGCCCAGCCTGCAAGTTCGACTGGAGAAGTGCAAAGGAAAGAAATTCTATGCGATTTTTGATTCTATCAAGGGGTTTTGGCAGCTTCCTTTGCATATCGAGTCTCAAGAACTGCTCTCGTATATTACGGATCGTGGAATTTTTACTCCAACAAGAGTACCGCAGGGTTGCACGGATGCAGCTTTGCGTTTTCAATCGACTGTGGAGGAAGTACTAAAAGAGTACCTTCATGAATGCGTTCTCGTTTGGATAGATGATCTGCTCGTATTTGGTGATACGGTCGATGAGCTCATGACCGCTATTGAGTCTATTCTGTATCGGCTTGACGAAGTAGGATTAAAGTTAAACCCGAAACGTGCAGTTTGTTTCAGACCGAGATTAAATGGTGCGGTCGGATTATCAACGAGAACGGTGTGGGTCATGATCCTAAACGGATTGAGGCACTTCAACAGATTCCAGTGCCGTCGACAGCAGCTGATCTGCAACAGTTTGTCTGCGCAACGAATTGGATACGTGATGGACTTGTTGATTACTCTCGTGTGGTGAAACCAGTACAAGAACTACTGGATCAATCTCTTCAGGGGACAAAGCGCAACAAGAGAGTCGCTGCAGGTATTCGAGTGAATTTTTCTGAAGATGAATTGGAAGCGTTCGTGAAGGTAAAAAAATGCTGTCGCACTCAGCAATGCTAGCGTACACAGACCCATCTAAGCAGCTCTGTTGTCGGATGCATCGGACACGGGCTGGGGACTCGTGATAACGCAAGTTGGGCAGCGGAAACATGACACGCCGATCCAAGAGCAGCAGCATGAGCTTTTAGTTTGTATGGGTGGAACGTTCTCAGGGTCAGCGCTCAACTGAAGTGTCATCGAAAAGGAATCTTTTCTTATTGTGCATGCATGCGAGAAACTGGAGTATTTGCTGTTGAGGCCACAGGGATTTAAAATCTACTGTGACCACCGAAACATTATTCATTTGTTTGCGCCAAGCAAAGAGCTCAAGAAGACGATGCGTGGCAAATTACTTCGTTGGTCTACGAAATTGATTGATTATCGATACTCGATCGAACACATTGAAGGAGTGAATAACGTATGGGCGGACCTCATTTCAAGTTGGGGTGGTCAGCCAAAGTGCAGTGCACAGCGAGGCACTGCGAAGCGGGTCACGCGTGGCAAACGGAAACGTGGAACCTCGTCGGGCAAAACGACAGAGCCGTTTGAACTGAGGACCCTACGGCCACTAGACTCGAAAGGGTTTGTATGGCCCTCACTTGAAGAAATTGCTAAAGTGCAAGATGCATGAAGCCCCTAGACCAGCGACTAAGGATGACGATGGCGTATTGCGAGTGAAAGGGAAGATTTGGATACCGTCAAGGCTGTTGATTTAATTCAACGTCTACTTATTGTGGTGCATTGTGGAGCGAGTGGTCATCGTGGCATGCACGTCATGGTGAATCATTTGCATCGGTTGTTCGAGATATGCGGGGTTACGGAGCAAGTGCGTGCATTCTATCAGCAGTGCCTCTTGTGTTTACACGTAAAAAAAGGTGGCGCTATTATTCCAAGACCATTCAGTGAAACTCACTACACCTTTGAGCGGAACACTACTTTGCACTGGGATTTTTTGGCACTTGGGGAATCGTTTGGGACGTCACGTTATGCTCTCGTGCTAAAAGATGAAGCTACGCATTTTGTTGCGCTCGTAGCTTGTGATGGTCCGACTTCAGAAGTGGCTGCCAGTGCCATACTAAACTGGTACAGTCGTTTTGGGATACTAAAGTTATGGGTTAGCGATTGTGGGTCGCATTCCACGAGTAAAGTAATAGCAGAACTCAGTCGACGCCTCAAATCTCAGCAGAAGTTCACACTCGCCTACACTCCGTGGAAGAATGGAAGTGTCAAACGGGTGAACCGAGACGTTCTTCAGGTTCTGAAAGCGTTAATACTGGAATTCAGGGTGAATTCGTCGGACTGGCCGTACCTGCTACCTTTGGTACAGTCAAGTCTCAACCACTCACCAGTGCAATCGCTTGCGAACAAGGCACCGGTGGAACTGTTTACAGGACTGCCGTGTCCTAGCACTTTGGACACAGTTCTACCTTCGGAGGGGACAGGACGCATTTCGCTTCCGGAAGACCGACCGGACTTGGACAAGAAACTGAGTCAGATGCGGCAAAGTGTTCGCAAGATGCACAAAGTAGTGGAAGCCGTGCGAAAGCGTCAGAGTCAACGATATCGATCTCGGTATCACTATGAACGTGCTGTAAATTTCACTGTCGGTGACTACGCCCTTCGGTCTCGTGTAGACGAAAAGCAGCACGCCAACAAGCTCAGGGTGACATGGGTCGGCCCGTATCGTGTTACTGGGGCGGCCGAGTACTTTTTCACTGTGGAGCACCTAGTGACAGGGAAGACGATGAAGGTGCACCCATCGCGACTAAAGCACTACGCAGATTCTTCTCTCAACATTTCGACTGATTTAATCGATCACGTAGCGTCACAAGGAACACTACTGGCAGTTGATGCATTAGTGGACCACCGCTACAATGATGGCATGAAGGCGTTTGAAGTCAAGGTCAAGTGGCAAGGACTTGAAGAGATTGAGGACTCTTGGGAGCCGGTGAAAGTTCTCAGCGAGGATGTACCGCAGCTCATGAACAACTATGCCAACGACAAAAACGACGAACGCCTGCAGCGCGCAGTAGCTGCCGTACTGCAGCGTAAGAAGCCAAGGACTTAAGATGATCGAGATTTCAGCAACTGTTCTTTCGGCTTTAACTTTTTGTGGTAAGTTTACCGACGAACAAGGATTCATGGAGTACGTGCACTTCGTGGTTTATGAAAGCTTGGGGGGGGCAGTGTGATGGTGGGCGCTAGCCCTGGATAAGCTGTCCTAAACACGAGTACTTCCAGGCAAGCTGCTGGAGATCATGGTCAACAGGTTCTCGACCACAAGCTGCAGCATGCAGCTGTTGCTGCACTTGTAAGTGCAACTGCAAGTGCAACAAGCCTCTCCCTGGACTGCCATGGACTGGCAGGAGAGAGCAACGAGGAGTAGAGTTTAGATGTAGCTCAGTTCTCATTTTGCTTCAACAGCTCAATATACGTTGACTGTTGGTGGAAGTTCCAGCTCCCAAGATCGTGTGGAACGTCACAAATAATACCTGAAGTTGATGGACGTAGCAATATCTCCACCCCAATTCACATCACTCGATTTTGGTCGCATGCACTCGATTTCGGTCGCTTGACCTTAATTCCGGTGCTGGATGTACCTTTGAGGTACCGAAGAATCCGAATTCCGGCCTACCAGATCTTCTCTCGAGGATTTTTAAGGTAGCGCGAAAGAGCCCCAACTGCGACGCAAATATCCGGGCGTGTAGAGATAGCTACATACAGTTGCGGCCCAATCAACTTACGGAACGGCTTCACCCCAGCAACTGTATGGCCGTCATCAACGTGTCGTTCTTGCCCGAGTACAGTTGGGTTACGCACAGGATATGCGTCTCCTTGACGGAACTTGTCCACCATCCTAGCAATAAACTGCTTTTGACCCAGGCTGACGTCGGGGAGGGATGACATCTTTTGGAGTGTAGTGGGTCCATGCACCTTCGTATCAGCCGAAGAAGACCAGGAGACGGTCACCGATACGCCTACGGTGGTGGTGACGATGCTTGTTCGTGCGGAGCGTGCGTATCGCTTGCATGTGATGCGTAAGTTGATTTGATTGGCGTGGTGGCTGTTGTTGAGTTATGATGCTCCTTTGGCTCAGTTGGTAGAGCGTCAGTCTCATAATCTGAAGGTCGCCAGTTCGAGCCTGGCAGGGAGCACTTCTTTGCCTCTTTTTGCTCTATCAGCGTCTGCTATCTCTTACGGCGTTTACACGACCCCCATAGCCTCTTACGCTCCAATGGTGCATCGTACCTTTTACTATAACATCTAGCCATCATGTGCGTCTTTCAATTCGGCTTGCTCCCCGTTGTCATCCTCGTTGGCTCGAGTTCAAGTCCGAGTGGGGAGTTCGCAATTTGGAAGCTCTCGGTTTATCGTGAACCGTTACTCAAAGGCAATCGGTGTCGTCGTAAGCGCCGCACAGAAATACGACACATTGCAATTCCCACACAAAAATGACGGCGTGGCGGAGGCGTCGTCGTGGCGATTGGTCCGATGCGAAATGCGCCAGCCATCACTTTGACTAGAAGATTGGCTCTGGCATTTGTGACCGAGGATGCACCACAACTACACTGCTGAGTAGCGGTAAAGTGCGTGAAATGCGAGGCTGACGTCGGGGAGGGATGACATATTTTGGAGTGTAGTGGGTCTGTGACACTTCGTATCAGCCGAAGAAGACCAGGAGACGGTCACCGATACGCCTACGGTGGTGGTGACGATGCTTGTTCGTGCGGAGCGTGCGTATCTCTTGCATGTGATGCGTAAGTTGATTTGATTGGCGTGGTGGCTGTTGTTGAGTTATGATGCTCCTTTGGCTCAGTTGGTAGAGCGTCAGTCTCATAATCTGAAGGTCGCCAGTTCGAGCCTGGCAGGGAGCACTTCTTTGCCTCCTTTTGCTCTATCAGCGTCTGCTATCTCTTACGGCGTTTACACGACCCCCATAGCCTCTTACGCTCCAATGGTGCATCGTACCTTTTACTATAACATCTAGCCATCATGTGCGTCTTTCAATTCGGCTTGCTCCCCGTTGTCATCCTCGTTGGCTCGAGTTCAAGTCCGAGTGGGGAGTTCGCAATTTGGAAGCTCTCGGTTTATCGTGAACCGTTACTCAAAGGCAATCGGTGTCGTCGTAAGCGCCGCACAGAAATACGACACATTGCAATTCCCACACAAAAATGACGGCGTGGCGGAGGCGTCGTCGTGGCGATTGGTCCGATGCGAAATGCGCCAGCCATCACTTTGACTAGAAGATTGGCTCTGGCATTTGTGACCGAGGATGCACCACAACTACACTGCTGAGTAGCGGTAAAGTGCGTGAAATGCGAGGCTGACGTCGGGGAGGGATGACATATTTTGGAGTGTAGTGGGTCTGTGACACTTCGTATCAGCCGAAGAAGACCAGGAGACGGTCACCGATACGCCTACGGTGGTGGTGACGATGCTTGTTCGTGCGGAGCGTGCGTATCTCTTGCAGGTGATGCGTAAGTTGATTTGATTGGCGTGGTGGCTGTTGTTGAGTTATGATGCTCCTTTGGCTCAGTTGGTAGAGCGTCAGTCTCATAATCTGAAGGTCGCCAGTTCGAGCCTGGCAGGGAGCACTTCTTTGCCTCTTTTTGCTCTATCAGCGTCTGCTATCTCTTACGGCGTTTACACGACCCCCATAGCCTCTTACGCTCCAATGGTGCATCGCACCTTTCACTACAACATCTAGCCAGCATGTGCGTCTTTCAATTCGGCTTGCTCCCCGTTGCCATCCTCGTTGGCTCGAGTTCAAGCCCGAGTGGGGAGTTCGCAATTTGGAAGCTCTCGGTTTATCGTGAACCGTTACTCAAAGGCAATCGGTGTCGTCGTAAGCGCCGCAGAGACATACGACACATTGCAATTCCCACACAAAAATGACGGCGTGGCAGAGTGGCGACTGGTTCGATTCGAAATGCGCCAGCCATCACTTTGACTAGAAGATTGGCTCTGGCATTTGTGACCGAGGATGCACCACAACTACACTGCTGAGTAGCGGTAAAGTGCGTGAAATGCGAGGCTGACGTCGGGGAGGGATGACATCTTTTGGAGTGTAGTGGGTCTGTGACACTTCGTATCAGCCGAAGAAGACCAGGAGACGGTCACCGATACGCCTACGGTGGTGGTGACGATGCTTGTTCGTGCGGAGCGTGCGTATCTCTTGCATGTGATGCGTAAGTTGATTTGATTGGCGTGGTGGCTGTTGTTGAGTTATGATGCTCCTTTGGCTCAGTTGGTAGAGCGTCAGTCTCATAATCTGAAGGTCGCCAGTTCGAGCCTGGCAGGGAGCACTTCTTTGCCTCCTTTTGCTCTATCAGCGTCTGCTATCTCTTACGGCGTTTACACGACCCCCATAGCCTCTTACGCTCCAATGGTGCATCGTACCTTTTACTATAACATCTAGCCATCATGTGCGTCTTTCAATTCGGCTTGCTCCCCGTTGTCATCCTCGTTGGCTCGAGTTCAAGCCCGAGTGGGGAGTTCGCAATTTGGAAGCTCTCGGTTTATCGTGAACCGTTACTCAAAGGCAATCGGTGTCGTCGTAAGCGCCGCAGAGACATACGACACATTGCAATTCCCACACAAAAATGACGGCGTGGCAGAGTGGCGATTGGTTCGATTCGAAATGCGCCAGCCATCACTTTGACTAGAAGATTGGCTCTGGCATTTGTGACCGAGGATGCACCACAACTACACTGCTGAGTAGCGGTAAAGTGCGTGAAATGCGAGGCTGACGTCGGGGAGGGATGACATATTTTGGAGTGTAGTGGGTCTGTGACACTTCGTATCAGCCGAAGAAGACCAGGAGACGGTCACCGATACGCCTACGGTGGTGGTGACGATGCTTGTTCGTGCGGAGCGTGCGTATCTCTTGCATGTGATGCGTAAGTTGATTTGATTGGCGTGGTGGCTGTTGTTGAGTTATGATGCTCCTTTGGCTCAGTTGGTAGAGCGTCAGTCTCATAATCTGAAGGTCGCCAGTTCGAGCCTGGCAGGGAGCACTTCTTTGCCTCCTTTTGCTCTATCAGCGTCTGCTATCTCTTACGGCGTTTACACGACCCCCATAGCCTCTTACGCTCCAATGGTGCATCGTACCTTTTACTATAACATCTAGCCATCATGTGCGTCTTTCAATTCGGCTTGCTCCCCGTTGTCATCCTCGTTGGCTCGAGTTCAAGCCCGAGTGGGGAGTTCGCAATTTGGAAGCTCTCGGTTTATCGTGAACCGTTACTCAAAGGCAATCGGTGTCGTCGTAAGCGCCGCAGAGACATACGACACATTGCAATTCCCACACAAAAATGACGGCGTGGCAGAGTGGCGATTGGTTCGATTCGAAATGCGCCAGCCATCACTTTGACTAGAAGATTGGCTCTGGCATTTGTGACCGAGGATGCACCACAACCACACTGCTGAGTAGCGGTAAAGTGCGTGAAATGCGAGGCTGACGTCGGGGAGGGATGACATCTTTTGGAGTGTAGTGGGTCTGTGACACTTCGTATCAGCCGAAGAAGACCAGGAGACGGTCACCGATACGCCTACGGTGGTGGTGACGATGCTTGTTCGTGCGGAGCGTGCGTATGTCTTGCATGTGATGCGTAAGTTGATTTGATTGGCGTGGTGGCTGTTGTTGAGTTATGATGCTCCTTTGGCTCAGTTGGTAGAGCGTCAGTCTCATAATCTGAAGGTCGCCAGTTCGAGCCTGGCAGGGAGCACTTCTTTGCCTCCTTTTGCTCTATCAGCGTCTGCTATCTCTTACGGCGTTTACACGACCCCCATAGCCTCTTACGCTCCAATGGTGCATCGTACCTTTTACTATAACATCTAGCCATCATGTGCGTCTTTCAATTCGGCTTGCTCCCCGTTGTCATCCTCGTTGGCTCGAGTTCAAGTCCGAGTGGGGAGTTCGCAATTTGGAAGCTCTCGGTTTATCGCGAACCGTTACTCAAAGGCAATCGGTGTCGTCGTAAGCGCCGCAGAGACATACGACACATTGCAATTCCCACACAAAAATGACGGCGTGGCAGAGTGGCGATTGGTTCGATTCGAAATGCGCCAGCCATCACTTTGACTAGAAGATTGGCTCTGGCATTTGTGACCGAGGATGCACCACAACCACACTGCTGAGTAGCGGTAAAGTACGTGAAATGCGAGGCTGACGTCGGGGAGGGATGACATATTTTGGAGTGTAGTGGGTCTGTGACACTTCGTATCAGCCGAAGAAGACCAGGAGACGGTCACCGATACGCCTACGGTGGTGGTGACGATGCTTGTTCGTGCGGAGCGTGCGTATGTCTTGCATGTGATGCGTAAGTTGATTTGATTGGCGTGGTGGCTGTTGTTGAGTTATGATGCTCCTTTGGCTCAGTTGGTAGAGCGTCAGTCTCATAATCTGAAGGTCGCCAGTTCGAGCCTGGCAGGGAGCACTTCTTTGCCTCTTTTTGCTCTATCAGCGTCTGCTATCTCTTACGGCGTTTACACGACCCCCATAGCCTCTTACGCTCCAATGGTGCATCGCACCTTTCACTACAACATCTAGCCATCATGTGCGTCTTTCAATTCGGCTTGCTCCCCGTTGTCATCCTCGTTGGCTCGAGTTCAAGCCCGAGTGGGGAGTTCGCAATTTGGAAGCTCTCGGTTTATCGTGAACCGTTACTCAAAGGCAATCGGTGTCGTCGTAAGCGCCGCAGAGACATACGACACATTGCAATTCCCACACAAAAATGACGGCGTGGCAGAGTGGCGATTGGTTCGATTCGAAATGCGCCAGCCATCACTTTGACTAGAAGATTGGCTCTGGCATTTGTGACCGAGGATGCACCACAACCACACTGCTGAGTAGCGGTAAAGTGCGTGAAATGCGAGGCTGACGTCGGGGAGGGATGACATCTTTTGGAGTGTAGTGGGTCCATGCACCTTCGTATCAGCCGAAGAAGACCAGGAGACGGTCACCGATACGCCTACGGTGGTGGTGACGATGCTTGTTCGTGCGGAGCGTGCGTATGTCTTGCATGTGATGCGTAAGTTGATTTGATTGGCGTGGTGGCTGTTGTTGAGTTATGATGCTCCTTTGGCTCAGTTGGTAGAGCGTCAGTCTCATAATCTGAAGGTCGCCAGTTCGAGCCTGGCAGGGAGCACTTCTTTGCCTCTTTTTGCTCTATCAGCGTCTGCTATCTCTTACGGCGTTTACACGACCCCCATAGCCTCTTACGCTCCAATGGTGCATCGTACCTTTTACTATAACATCTAGCCATCATGTGCGTCTTTCAATTCGGCTTGCTCCCCGTTGTCATCCTCGTTGGCTCGAGTTCAAGTCCGAGTGGGGAGTTCGCAATTTGGAAGCTCTCGGTTTATCATGAACCGTTACTCAAAGGCAATCGGTGTCGTCGTAAGCGCCGCAGAGACATACGACACATTGCAATTCCCACACAAAAATGACGGCGTGGCAGAGTGGCGATTGGTTCGATTCGAAATGCGCCAGCCATCACTTTGACTAGAAGATTGGCTCTGGCATTTGTGACCGAGAATGCACCACAACCACACTGCTGAGTAGCGGTAAAGTGCGTGAAATGCGAGGCTGACGTCGGGGAGGGATGACATCTTTTGGAGTGTAGTGGGTCCATGCACCTTCGTATCAGCCGAAGAAGACCAGGAGACGGTCACCGATACGCCTACGGTGGTGGTGACGATGCTTGTTCGTGCGGAGCGTGCGTATGTCTTGCATGTGATGCGTAAGTTGATTTGATTGGCGTGGTGGCTGTTGTTGAGTTATGATGCTCCTTTGGCTCAGTTGGTAGAGCGTCAGTCTCATAATCTGAAGGTCGCCAGTTCGAGCCTGGCAGGGAGCACTTCTTTGCCTCTTTTTGCTCTATCAGCGTCTGCTATCTCTTACGGCGTTTACACGACCCCCATAGCCTCTTACGCTCCAATGGTGCATCGTACCTTTTACTATAACATCTAGCCAGCATGTGCGTCTTTCAATTCGGCTTGCTCCCCGTTGTCATCCTCGTTGGCTCGAGTTCAAGTCCGAGTGGGGAGTTCGCAATTTGGAAGCTCTCGGTTTATCGTGAACCGTTACTCAAAGGCAATCGGTGTCGTCGTAAGCGCCGCAGAGACATACGACACATTGCAATTCCCACACAAAAATGACGGCGTGGCAGAGTGGCGATTGGTTCGATTCGAAATGCGCCAGCCATCACTTTGACTAGAAGATTGGCTCTGGCATTTGTGACCGAGAATGCACCACAACCACACTGCTGAGTAGCGGTAAAGTGCGTGAAATGCGAGGCTGACGTCGGGGAGGGATGACATCTTTTGGAGTGTAGTGGGTCCATGCACCTTCGTATCAGCCGAAGAAGACCAGGAGACGGTCACCGATACGCCTACGGTGGTGGTGACGATGCTTGTTCGTGCGGAGCGTGCGTATGTCTTGCATGTGATGCGTAAGTTGATTTGATTGGCGTGGTGGCTGTTGTTGAGTTATGATGCTCCTTTGGCTCAGTTGGTAGAGCGTCAGTCTCATAATCTGAAGGTCGCCAGTTCGAGCCTGGCAGGGAGCACTTCTTTGCCTCTTTTTGCTCTATCAGCGTCTGCTATCTCTTACGGCGTTTACACGACCCCCATAGCCTCTTACGCTCCAATGGTGCATCGTACCTTTTACTATAACATCTAGCCAGCATGTGCGTCTTTCAATTCGGCTTGCTCCCCGTTGTCATCCTCGTTGGCTCGAGTTCAAGTCCGAGTGGGGAGTTCGCAATTTGGAAGCTCTCGGTTTATCGTGAACCGTTACTCAAAGGCAATCGGTGTCGTCGTAAGCGCCGCAGAGACATACGACACATTGCAATTCCCACACAAAAATGACGGCGTGGCAGAGTGGCGATTGGTTCGATTCGAAATGCGCCAGCCATCACTTTGACTAGAAGATTGGCTCTGGCATTTGTGACCGAGGATGCACCACAACCACACTGCTGAGTAGCGGTAAAGTGCGTGAAATGCGAGGCTGACGTCGGGGAGGGATGACATCTTTTGGAGTGTAGTGGGTCCATGCACCTTCGTATCAGCCGAAGAAGACCAGGAGACGGTCACCGATACGCCTACGGTGGTGGTGACGATGCTTGTTCGTGCGGAGCGTGCGTATGTCTTGCATGTGATGCGTAAGTTGATTTGATTGGCGTGGTGGCTGTTGTTGAGTTATGATGCTCCTTTGGCTCAGTTGGTAGAGCGTCAGTCTCATAATCTGAAGGTCGCCAGTTCGAGCCTGGCAGGGAGCACTTCTTTGCCTCTTTTTGCTCTATCAGCGTCTGCTATCTCTTACGGCGTTTACACGACCCCCATAGCCTCTTACGCTCCAATGGTGCATCGTACCTTTTACTATAACATCTAGCCATCATGTGCGTCTTTCAATTCGGCTTGCTCCCCGTTGTCATCCTCGTTGGCTCGAGTTCAAGTCCGAGTGGGGAGTTCGCAATTTGGAAGCTCTCGGTTTATCATGAACCGTTACTCAAAGGCAATCGGTGTCGTCGTAAGCGCCGCAGAGACATACGACACATTGCAATTCCCACACAAAAATGACGGCGTGGCAGAGTGGCGATTGGTTCGATTCGAAATGCGCCAGCCATCACTTTGACTAGAAGATTGGCTCTGGCATTGTGACCGAGAATGCACCACAACCACACTGCTGAGTAGCGGTAAAGTGCGTGAAATGCGAGGCTGACGTCGGGGAGGGATGACATCTTTTGGAGTGTAGTGGGTCCATGCACCTTCGTATCAGCCGAAGAAGACCAGGAGACGGTCACCGATACGCCTACGGTGGTGGTGACGATGCTTGTTCGTGCGGAGCGTGCGTATGTCTTGCATGTGATGCGTAAGTTGATTTGATTGGCGTGGTGGCTGTTGTTGAGTTATGATGCTCCTTTGGCTCAGTTGGTAGAGCGTCAGTCTCATAATCTGAAGGTCGCCAGTTCGAGCCTGGCAGGGAGCACTTCTTTGCCTCTTTTTGCTCTATCAGCGTCTGCTATCTCTTACGGCGTTTACACGACCCCCATAGCCTCTTACGCTCCAATGGTGCATCGTACCTTTTACTATAACATCTAGCCAGCATGTGCGTCTTTCAATTCGGCTTGCTCCCCGTTGTCATCCTCGTTGGCTCGAGTTCAAGTCCGAGTGGGGAGTTCGCAATTTGGAAGCTCTCGGTTTATCGTGAACCGTTACTCAAAGGCAATCGGTGTCGTCGTAAGCGCCGCAGAGACATACGACACATTGCAATTCCCACACAAAAATGACGGCGTGGCAGAGTGGCGATTGGTTCGATTCGAAATGCGCCAGCCATCACTTTGACTAGAAGATTGGCTCTGGCATTTGTGACCGAGGATGCACCACAACCACACTGCTGAGTAGCGGTAAAGTGCGTGAAATGCGAGGCTGACGTCGGGGAGGGATGACATCTTTTGGAGTGTAGTGGGTCTGTGACACTTCGTATCAGCCGAAGAAGACCAGGAGACGGTCACCGATACGCCTACGGTGGTGGTGACGATGCTTGTTCGTGCGGAGCGTGCGTATGTCTTGCATGTGATGCGTAAGTTGATTTGATTGGCGTGGTGGCTGTTGTTGAGTTATGATGCTCCTTTGGCTCAGTTGGTAGAGCGTCAGTCTCATAATCTGAAGGTCGCCAGTTCGAGCCTGGCAGGGAGCACTTCTTTGCCTCTTTTTGCTCTATCAGCGTCTGCTATCTCTTACGGCGTTTACACGACCCCCATAGCCTCTTACGCTCCAATGGTGCATCGTACCTTTTACTATAACATCTAGCCAGCATGTGCGTCTTTCAATTCGGCTTGCTCCCCGTTGTCATCCTCGTTGGCTCGAGTTCAAGTCCGAGTGGGGAGTTCGCAATTTGGAAGCTCTCGGTTTATCGTGAACCGTTACTCAAAGGCAATCGGTGTCGTCGTAAGCGCCGCAGAGACATACGACACATTGCAATTCCCACACAAAAATGACGGCGTGGCAGAGTGGCGATTGGTTCGATTCGAAATGCGCCAGCCATCACTTTGACTAGAAGATTGGCTCTGGCATTTGTGACCGAGGATGCACCACAACCACACTGCTGAGTAGCGGTAAAGTGCGTGAAATGCGAGGCTGACGTCGGGGAGGGATGACATCTTTTGGAGTGTAGTGGGTCTGTGACACTTCGTATCAGCCGAAGAAGACCAGGAGACGGTCACCGATACGCCTACGGTGGTGGTGACGATGCTTGTTCGTGCGGAGCGTGCGTATGTCTTGCATGTGATGCGTAAGTTGATTTGATTGGCGTGGTGGCTGTTGTTGAGTTATGATGCTCCTTTGGCTCAGTTGGTAGAGCGTCAGTCTCATAATCTGAAGGTCGCCAGTTCGAGCCTGGCAGGGAGCACTTCTTTGCCTCTTTTTGCTCTATCAGCGTCTGCTATCTCTTACGGCGTTTACACGACCCCCCATAGCCTCTTACGCTCCAATGGTGCATCGTACCTTTTACTATAACATCTAGCCATCATGTGCGTCTTTCAATTCGGCTTGCTCCCCGTTGTCATCCTCGTTGGCTCGAGTTCAAGTCCGAGTGGGGAGTTCGCAATTTGGAAGCTCTCGGTTTATCGTGAACCGTTACTCAAAGGCAATCGGTGTCGTCGTAAGCGCCGCAGAGACATACGACACATTGCAATTCCCACACAAAAATGACGGCGTGGCAGAGTGGCGATTGGTTCGATTCGAAATGCGCCAGCCATCACTTTGACTAGAAGATTGGCTCTGGCATTTGTGACCGAGGATGCACCACAACTACACTGCTGAGTAGCGGTAAAGTGCGTGAAATGCGAGGCTGACGTCGGGGAGGGATGACATATTTTGGAGTGTAGTGGGTCTGTGACACTTCGTATCAGCCGAAGAAGACCAGGAGACGGTCACCGATACGCCTACGGTGGTGGTGACGATGCTTGTTCGTGCGGAGCGTGCGTATGTCTTGCATGTGATGCGTAAGTTGATTTGATTGGCGTGGTGGCTGTTGTTGAGTTATGATGCTCCTTTGGCTCAGTTGGTAGAGCGTCAGTCTCATAATCTGAAGGTCGCCAGTTCGAGCCTGGCAGGGAGCACTTCTTTGCCTCTTTTTGCTCTATCAGCGTCTGCTATCTCTTACGGCGTTTACACGACCCCCATAGCCTCTTACGCTCCAATGGTGCATCGTACCTTTTACTATAACATCTAGCCATCATGTGCGTCTTTCAATTCGGCTTGCTCCCCGTTGTCATCCTCGTTGGCTCGAGTTCAAGTCCGAGTGGGGAGTTCGCAATTTGGAAGCTCTCGGTTTATCGTGAACCGTTACTCAAAGGCAATCGGTGTCGTCGTAAGCGCCGCAGAGACATACGACACATTGCAATTCCCACACAAAAATGACGGCGTGGCAGAGTGGCGATTGGTTCGATTCGAAATGCGCCAGCCATCACTTTGACTAGAAGATTGGCTCTGGCATTTGTGACCGAGGATGCACCACAACCACACTGCTGAGTAGCGGTAAAGTGCGTGAAATGCGAGGCTGACGTCGGGGAGGGATGACATCTTTTGGAGTGTAGTGGGTCTGTGACACTTCGTATCAGCCGAAGAAGACCAGGAGACGGTCACCGATACGCCTACGGTGGTGGTGACGATGCTTGTTCGTGCGGAGCGTGCGTATGTCTTGCATGTGATGCGTAAGTTGATTTGATTGGCGTGGTGGCTGTTGTTGAGTTATGATGCTCCTTTGGCTCAGTTGGTAGAGCGTCAGTCTCATAATCTGAAGGTCGCCAGGTTCGAGCCTGGCAGGGAGCACTTCTTTGCCTCTTTTTGCTCTATCAGCGTCTGCTATCTCTTACGGCGTTTACACGACCCCCATAGCCTCTTACGCTCCAATGGTGCATCGTACCTTTTACTATAACATCTAGCCAGCATGTGCGTCTTTCAATTCGGCTTGCTCCCCGTTGTCATCCTCGTTGGCTCGAGTTCAAGTCCGAGTGGGGAGTTCGCAATTTGGAAGCTCTCGGTTATCGTGAACCGTTACTCAAAGGCAATCGGTGTCGTCGTAAGCGGCCGCAGAGGACATACGACACATTGCAATTCCCACACAAAAATGACGGCGTGGCAGAGTGGCGATTGGTTTCGATTCGAAATGCGCCAGGCCATCACTTGACTAGAGATTGGCTCTGGCATTGTGACCGAGGATGCACCACAACCACACTGCTGAGTAGCGGTAAAGTGGCGTGAAATGCGAGGCTGACGTCGGGGAGGGATGACATCTTTTGGAGTGTAGTGGGTCTGTGACACTTCGTATCAGCCGAAGAAGACCAGGAGGACGGTCACCGATACGCCTACGGTGGTGGTGACGATGCTTGTTCGTGCGGAGCGTGCGTATGTCCTTGCATGTGATTGCGTAAGTTGATTTGATTGGCGTGGGTGGCTGTTGTTGAGTTATGATGCTCCTTTGGCTCAGTTGGTAGAGCGTCAGTCTCATAATCTGAAGGTCGCCAGTTCGAGCCTGGCAGGGAGCACTTCTTTGCTCTTTTTGCTCTATCAGCGTCTGCTATCTCTTACGGCGTTTACACGACCCCCATAGCCTCTTACGCTCCAATGGTGCATCGTACCTTTTACTATAACATCTAGCCATCATGTGCGTCTTTCAATTCGGCTTGCTCCCCGTTGTCATCCTCGTTGGCTCGAGTTCAAGTCCGAGTGGGGAGTTCGCAATTTGGAAGCTCTCGGTTTATCGTGAACCGTTACTCAAAGGCAATCGGTGTCGTCGTAAGCGCCGCAGAGACATACGACACATTGCAATTCCCACACAAAAATACGGCGTGGCAGAGTGGCGATTGGTTCGATTCGAAATGCGCCAGCCATCACTTTGACTAGAAGATTGGCTCTGGCATTTGTGACCGAGGATGCACCACAACCACATG